>OY829532.1:4403450-4762161 GCA_963691665.1 Clepsis dumicolana | reverse complement strand
TCTCGTTGTCGAGCCTGGGTAAACTGATAAGTTTCGAAAGGGTGCGTTGTTTTCGGTTTACGAAGTAATCGCATAGATGGCGCTAGTCACTGCAAAAAGTGATAAAAACAAGCTAAGATTTGAATACATGGAAAAAATTCGGCCTTTCCTCTATGTCCAATCGTGGTGTAGGGGAAAAGCACACGACCCGGAGTGTCGAGGATCCGGGTTCGATTCCCGGGGTTGGCATTTTTCTGGTTTTTTTCTGTGTATTCATGTTTCAGTGAGTTTATAAAAAATATATAATTGATATTCACGGGAAAACCGTAAAAATAAAAAATTGGGAGAAAAAAAAATACAAAAAGATACTCCTACTGAGATCATGAATTGATTGCTTTAGTGCGCCATCTCGTTGTTGAGCCTGGGTAAACTGATAAGTTTCGAAAGGGTGCGTTGTTTTCGGTTTACGAAGTAATCGCATAGATGGCGCTAGTCACTGCAAAAAGTGATAAAAACAAGCTAAGATTTGAATACATGGAAAAAATTCGGCCTTTCCTCTATGTCCAATCGTGGTGTAGGGGAAAAGCACACGACCCGGAGTGTCGAGGATCCGGGTTCGATTCCCGGGGTTGGCATTTTTCTGGTTTTTTTCTGTGTATTCATGTTTCAGTGAGTTTATAAAAAATATATAATTGATATTCACGGGAAAACCGTAAAAATAAAAAATTGGGAGAAAAAAAAATACAAAAAGATACTCCTACTGAGATCATGAATTGATTGCTTTAGTGCGCCATCTCGTTGTTGAGCCTGGGTAAACTGATAAGTTTCGAAAGGGTGCGTTGTTTTCGGTTTACGAAGTAATCGCATAGATGGCGCTAGTCACTGCAAAAAGTGATAAAAACAAGCTAAGATTTGAATACATGGAAAAAATTCGGCCTTTCCTCTATGTCCAATCGTGGTGTAGGGGAAAAGCACACGACCCGGAGTGTCGAGGATCCGGGTTCGATTCCCGGGGTTGGCATTTTTCTGGTTTTTTTCTGTGTATTCATGTTTCAGTGAGTTTATAAAAAATATATAATTGATATTCACGGGAAAACCGTAAAAATAAAAAATTGGGAGAAAAAAAAAAAAAAAAAATACAAAAAGATACTCCTACTGAGATCATGAATTGATTGCTTTAGTGGGCCATCTCGTTGTTGAGCCTGGGTAAACTGATAAGTTTCGAAAGGGTGCGTTGTTTTCGGTTTACGAAGTAATCGCATAGATGGCGCTAGTCACTGCAAAAAGTGATAAAAACAAGCTAAGATTTGAATACATGGAAAAAATTCGGCCTTTCCTCTATGTCCAATCGTGGTGTAGGGGAAAAGCACACGACCCGGAGTGTCGAGGATCCGGGTTCGATTCCCGGGGTTGGCATTTTTCTGGTTTTTTTCTGTGTATTCATGTTTCAGTGAGTTTATAAAAAATATATAATTGATATTCACGGGAAAACCGTAAAAATAAAAAATTGGGAGAAAAAAAAATACAAAAAGATACTCCTACTGAGATCATAGCTACATAGCAACATACAATGACAATGCAAAGAAAAATTCGTTAAGCAGCTGGTTTTCTTTGCATTGTCATTGTATGTTGAATTTCATTCTATGAATGTTTCATAAAAATAAAAACAAAAATAATCAATAAATCGATTATTTTCATTGTTTTAGCTACATAGCAATTACATCTAGAGAGTAACACTGTTATTCATAAACCTATATTAACTGATATGCCGTTAAAGTTCGTTTGTCCCGTTTTGTCACATTCGTCATTTTCTCTAGTAAGAAGAAGACAGAACCTATTTTAGCTAATAGAGGCTTGAGTGACGTTTATGAATAACGGCATAATACAAAAGTAGATGTATTATTTCCCATTTCACTTCGAATTAGGTACCAAAAATCTATGTGGTAATTAGATTGTACAATTTTTGGCAGAGAGGAAATCGCGAGTTAACATCTCCTTTCCATTCCTGCTCTAAGACGGTACATACATACATACATAGGGTGCAAGCTCGCGCTCACATAGGCGCAGCGCATGCGTATTGTCGCGTTGATTAATGTTGCCAGTGACGTCTCAATCCCGTGGGGTTGCCATCATTAATAATATCATTGTGGAATTAGAATCAATTCTGTGATGTCGAGCGTGCTGCAGGCATGAGGCTTTGAGTGGTTTTTGTTGGGAAATATTTCTATTAATAATATTTGGATAAAAAAATACGATATATTTTTGTAAATGTATACCTACCTAACTACTTCTCTCTTCATAATAATAAATATCATGGGACAAATACACCAATTGATCTAGTCCCAAACTAGGCAAAGCCTGTACTATGAGCACTAGACAACGGATAAACATACTTATATAGATAGTAAATACTTATACATATTAAGTCGAATATCCAAGACTAGAGAACAAACATTCGTATTCGTCACACAAACATTTGCCCCGACCGGGGATCGAACCCGGGTCCTCAAGCTTCATAGTCAGGGTCTCTTAACAACTATAGCGCCAAAGCGAAAGACCCCGACATTTTATTCTCAAAGTGCTATATCTCAAAAACGGCTGAACCGATTTTGATGAAAGCTAGCTAAGAATCATCTCGGTTAAACTAGCTTTCAAATAAAAACAACAACGTAAAAATAGGTCGATCCGTTTGGGAGATATGATGCCACAGACAGATGCACCCAACCATACCACAGATTTAAAGGTTAAACTCATATCACCCCTCTTTATGCGTCGTAGACGAAAAAGACGCATTCAGCGACAAGCGGAAAAAGCTTAAGCTTAAGATCTATAGTCATACATCATCACCAGCCTTTTTACGTCCCACTGCTGGGCACAGGCCTCCTCTCTAAATGAGAGGGCTTGGGCTATAGTTCCCAGGTCCAGTACGGATTGGGAACTCCAGAAACACCATTGAATTGCTACGCAGGAGTGTGCAGGTTTCCTGTCGATGTTTTCCTTCACCGAAAAGCTCATGATAAATTACAAATGTAATTTCGCACATAAATTCCGAAAAACTCAGAGGTGCGAGCCGGGGTTTGAACCCACGACCGCCTTGAGCTTGAGACGCCATAGGTCAAACCACTAGGCTATCACGGCTTATAGTAATACACATCCTACTAATATATTAATATTATAAATGCGATAGTTTGTGAGCGAGTGTTTATGTAAGTCTGTTACTACTTCACGCTAAAACGGTTGAACGTATTTGGTTAAAATTTTGAACGTGGATAGCTTATACCCTGAGATTATAACCTAACCAACTTAGAAAAGTTGAAAAAGGTTGAAAAACCCCCGACATTGTCATTTCAAAGTTCAATATTTCAAAAACGGGTGAACCGATTTTAATGAAACTTAGCTAAGAACCATCTCGATGAAGCTAGCTTTCGATTAAAGAAAACCACATCGAAATCGGTCCCTCCGCTTGCGAGCTACGATGCCACAGACATACACAGATACACAGGTCAAACTTATAACACCCCTTTTTTCGTCGGGGGTTAAAAACATGTATCCCGGAAAACTGAAAATATCCCGCGGGATAACGGTGACCAAATACTACGCAGACGAAGTCGCGGACAACAGCCAGTAAATGATATATAAGCAAAAGTGTATTGGCGCATATCCATTTTTATTAAAATCATTTATATCACAAAGCTTTTAAAACACAATACTCCACCGACAGACGTTAAAGGAATTATTAATAACACAAAAGGAATCGGTCATCTTTAAAAGGGAATGGAATTGTTCGAAAAAATACATAATATCACCAATTTGAGAAGTACACGAAAAAATTGATCAAGTCCGTCTTGCACCGAGACGGAAGGATTCCGTTGTCAAATAAAAGTTGAAAAATCCCGAAATTATATTGCTATATTCGATGTATGATGGAATCTATGACGACGGGATAGCCTAGTGGTCAGAGACCCTGACTATGAAGCTTGAGGTCCCGGGCTCGATCCCCGGTCGGGGCAGATGTTTGTATGATGAATACGAATGTTTGTTCTCGGGTCTTGGATGTTTAATATGTACATAAGTATGTATTTATTTATATAAGCATTTTATCCGTTGTCTAGTACAGGCTTTGCCTAGTTTGGGACTAGGACAATTGTTTTCAACAAGATTGCGATTGAAATTTAAGTTCGAATTGACAGACCGAAGAACAACAATGTAAGTTAGTCATTACGGTAGGTATTCATTAATTGAAAACTATTTAAGAGTATTATGTGGAAATAATGTATGGCTTCAATTCCTGGCATAGACGACAGACAAGTTACAAGCAATTTCTGATCACTTTTCTTTTAACTTACCTTTCAATATTTTTTAAATACCTCGGAGCTAGAAAGAGTTCACCAAGAGCACCACACCACCCTTAAGGAACCCTCCCAACATACGATCCCCCAAAAAAAGACCCAAAGTATTAATCACAGAGAACACAGCCCGAAACGATGACTAGCGGAAAAGTCGGCCCGAAAAAGACCCGATTCTTTTTGAGTTTCGAACGCGGCTGTCACTCGCCAGCAGTCACCAATTTAAACGGACCTTTCTTCACCCACAGACAGTACTTGATCAGTTTTGGACAGAGAAAGCAAATTTAAAAACGTCTATTTAACTGATGATACTGTGTTACTGTTTTGTAATTTTCTCTACATAAATCTGCCAGATTTTATGCTAATGCGACCACGGGAAGTAGATCAAAATCGACTTCAAATATTTGGTTATATCGACTATGACGTCAATATATGGGTATTAAGGAGAGTTCTTCTTGAATTAGTTACGTTTGAGCTCATTATTGTACCGAACGAAGGCCGTTCGAAAAACGTGTCTTTTTCAAAAATCCAGAGATAATGTAGAATTTCGTTAATAACTTTTTTTTGTGCTTTCCGATCATAAGTTTCGAATTATGTTTTCGATGCATAAATTGCTGAAGCTTTAATGTATTTTGGAGACTTTCGAAGCTTAAGTGGGTTTTCTTTCTAATATTGGATAAGTTATGGTTGGAAATATGGTTGTAACGTAAGATTGGAGGACGCAAGTTTTAGGTAAACGATATCTATGTAGGTACTTGTGTAGATTAGATTCCTTTATTTCTTATTGAAATGTAAATGAATTACAATTTAAATGTCAAAAACACTTTTAAAGAATTCACAGAAATATGATAACCTGCTAAAATATGATAATATTTGCGGGTGGTAGAACCTTGTGCGAGGTCCGTCCGGATCGCTACCACCATCTTACTCGCTAATGCTGCCGCTAAGCAGCAGTGCTTGCACTGTTGTGTTCCGGTGCGGAGAGTAAGACAGCCGGTGTAATTACGGGCACAAGAGGCATTTCATCTTTGCTCTCTAGGTTGGCAACGCATCGGCAAACCCTCCGGGGTTGCGGGTGTCTATGGGCAGTGGTGATCACTTACCATCAGGTGACCCACTTGCTCGTTTTCCTTCTTCGTCGTATGAAAAAAAAAAACCTAACCCACTTAGAAAAGTTGAAAAACCTTAATTTTTATTTCAAAGATCAATATTTTAGGTTTAGGTTAGTTTTAATTTAGTCAGAAGTTAAAAAGCTTTGATTAAAAAAATTTTTTTACTATCTTTCGCCCACTTCAAGACTTGAAATTTTCAGAGCACATTTTTACAAAGTCCTTTAAATTTACCAATTTTAATTAAAAACAGTATTAAAATGTTTTCTAGCCGTTTTTTTGAATTCCATAGGCGGTATAGATGCTACCCACCCCCCGGAGCATAGCTAAGTACGTAAGCATATTCATTTGTCAAGTGATTCAGCAATTCTAATTCAAAAACCATACGGCTGTGCTAATCGTTTGAAAATATGAAATAGTTTTTGAGACGTCAGAATATACAAAAACTCACGTTAAGTTACCTCGAGGTTAGTGTGTAACCCAGAGCGTCTAGTGTAATCAAAGACCAAATAACCTAAACGAATGAGAAAAGTTGAAAAACCCCAGTCATTGTCATTTCAAGGTTCGATATTTCAAAAACCGATGAACCGATTTTAATGAAACTTAGCTAAGAACCATCTCGATTAAACTAGCTTTCGACTAAAAAACCTGTATCGAAATCGGTATATCCGTTTGGTAGCTATGATGCCACAGGCAGATATACAGATACACAGGTCAAACTTATAACACCCCTCTTTTTCGTCGGGGGTTAAAAAAGTCTCGATCGCGTTCGCGTTTACGTCTGAATCACTATGGGCAAATTGGCAGCGCCACTAGGGGCACGTGTCGACAACAACCAATTCTCATATTCAGGGCTCGGATTTATCATCGCACGGTAAGATGTAAGATAACTATGGAGTAGATATTAAAATTAAAGTCATATTCATAGGACAGTCATACTCATTCATTTAAATAATGCCAAAAGATTAAGTTAAATGCCACACTATGTTTATTACATTACCTCCGGTACAAATCAGTGCAAGCACTGCTGCTTAGCGGCAGGATTAGCGAGTAAGATGGTGATAGCGATCCGGAACACCTCGCCCTAGGTCCTACTCCGACCACCCTGTCGTCTTCGTATATTAACAACGCCAACGTTCCAGAAATGCTCTCAACATTCATAATGCCAACTGCTACTAAAACCCACCCTCCGAGCTATTCAAAGATTAGAGCTATCGAATACACCCTTGTTATATACACGGGGTTGACGCCCCTATGTACTTCCGGTGGTTATTGTTATGTACAGGGTTCGAAGCTCCGAGGGGTGTTTTTTGTTGATTACTAGTATCAGAAGTTACATTGTATGCTTTAGGGGTTGTACGATAAATCGGAGAACGATATGGCCTTATTGAAATCCTACTAATATTGTATGCGCGAAAGCACCGCGAAAGGTTGTGAGGAAGGAATGATTGTATGTCTGGGTGGGTATGGTTTATCATCAAACTAGCTTTTGCCCCGAGGCTTTGCCCCCGTTAAATATTTCAAAATGAGCTAGTTCCCTATCCCGTGGGAATTTCGAAAAATTCCTTCTTAGTGCACCTCTAGGATACTCAAGGTATATGTTCGCCAAATTACAAGTCTCTGGGTCTAGTGGTTTAGGCTGTGCGTTGTCTGTCAGTCAGTCAGTCACGGCACTGTTTTATAGGTACAGATTGCAGAAACGATTCATAGCTGTTTCATTTCATCGAAGCTATTTTTCTTTTCGTGACTTATCTTCTTAACCATTTGATTTAACAATTTGGAAAAGTTGAAAAACCCCCGACATTGTCATTTAAAATTACGATATTCAGAAAACGGGTAAACCTATTTCATTGAAACTTAGCTAAGAACCGTCTCGGTTAAACTAGCTTTCTATTTAAAAAAAAACGGCATCAAAATAGGTCCATCCGTGTGAGAGCTATGATGCCACAAACAGATACACAGGTCAAACATATAACACCCCTCTTTTTCGTCGGGGGTTAAAAACCCCAGAAGGCGTTTAAGAGATATTCCATTTTCAGGTGTAGCGACGTCACTGTTCTACATCGCGCTAACGAAGTTTCTCAAGTCGGTTGCATAAATACAACTTCCAACTCTCTTCCTCCGGACCTCGGTCCCCAGGCATAACATCTGCCTGGAGAGAGATCTCTCTATTGTGGTCCTCCCCAAACAGGTACCTACTCCCATAGGTAGGTAGGTAGGCATAGTAAAAAAAAAATGTACACTCACCAGTCTCAGTATCAACGGTGTAAGACAGCCCCGCCCATGGATCGTCCTGACAACGAAACAATGGGTTAAAGACCGTAACTTTAACTCATTGACTTACCAACACCACAGACTCGGGTTAGCGCTTGAAAACGTCCGGACCAAGAGACCACTAACCGAGCGTCAGCCAGTCTTAGTTTGGTCGAACGACAGCGCTATGACGTATGGCTGTCATCGAAAAATGCCCTGTTGTACTGGGACACATTTTTCGTGAATTTTGTACTATAGACCCAAAGTTCATGGTTTTAGTAAGACAATGCTATAACGGCGTGTGACTAGACAAATTCTTCTTACCTCCTTAGCCTGCGGGTCCAGCAGAGAAGCCTTCACTTTCTCAATCTTCTCATTCTCCTCTTTCTTCTGTTGTAACTTCTCTTCTGCCAGCTGAAGTTCTTTGTCCAGCTCGGAGCCAATCTCGACCTTCGTGGCTTGAGGGCCGTGCTGTTGAAATAGGAACGACAGACAAATTATCACACAGTATAATTAAAGGTCTTGAATATAAATAAATATCTTGAATACAAATAAATGTCTTGAATATAAATAAATATTTTGAACATAAATAAATATCTTGAATATAAATAAATATCTAGAATATAAATAAACATCTTGAATATAAATGATATCTTGAATATAAATAAATATCTTGAATATAAGAAATATCTTGAATATAGAAGGGTCTTGACAGACAGACAGACGGACAGCAAAGTGATCCTATAAGAGTTCCGTCTTTTCTTTTTGAGGTACAGTTAAGAAAAAAAACAAAAAAAAAAAACAAACTCACCGGTTGTATGGGGTCCTCGAGGGAGAATCCCATGTCCACATCCTGCTTCCACAGGACCTCGATGAGATCCATATCCTGAGGACAAACAAACAAACAAACATCAGTATTATATATACACTAGAGAGCGCCCGCGGCTCCGCCCGCGTGGAATATTATATTATGCAGGTACGATTGTACATATATTTACGTAAGGAATCTCTATAGCATTTGGACGACCGGATAGCCTAGTGGTTAGGTTAGGTTAGGTCAGACACCGGATAGGTAGGTACTAGACAACGGATAAACATACTTATATAATTTATTGAATCAGGCGTTACTTTGTGGAGGTTCATATTTATGAACTAAAAAACAATTACTTTGCTCAGCCGCGACCACTAATGACAAATAGTTATATCTGTGCGGCAAATGTATGTTTCCATGCAACACCTCCGCCTCCACTGCTACTCAGTACTCAGGAGTAGTGGAAGTGGTGGCATGTTGAGCGATTGTTGTTGTGCTTCGTAAATGGCCTCGTGGAGAGTGCCGAAACGCGTCAGCGTTTAGTATAGTGGTGGTGGTGATAGTTGGGTCTGTGTGGCATGTGTTGATTCGTGTAGCAGTGGAGGCGGAGGTGTTGCATGGAAACATACATTTGCCGCACAGATATAACTATTTGTCATTAGTGGTCGCGGCTGAGCAAAGTAATTGTTTTTTAGTTCATACTTATATAGATAAATACATACTTAAATACATATTAAACATCCAAGACCCAAGAACAAACATTCGTATTCATCATACAAACATCTGCCCCGACCGGGATTCGAACCCAGGACCTCAAGCTTCGTAGTCAGGGTCTCTAACCACTAGGCTATTCGGTCGATATATTAACTCCGAGTTATCTCACTAACTGTATAACTGACCAACATACACGTTTCAAGTCCGCCATTATTGATCCAAATATTCCACCGACACAACTGTTAGGTACAAGTATATAATTACGAACCAAATACCTAAAGAAACCAGTCTAAACCCAAACTAATTACACGACAGCCATACATAATTATTCCGCCGCCATCTTTAATAGGTTTAATACAAAATTAATATAAAACCACGTCTCGAATAACTTTAAACATACGTTACTTTTAACTGCAATCGAAAAGCTACTCTAAAATCAGTGTACAACGATTTAAATCTCATTAAACGCCACAGTCCATTAAAGCGTTTGAAATTCGAAAATTCAAATTCTTGATTATCCGATGCCGCTCGGGTTTTGAAACGACGTAAGTGGATATGAATGGGAGTTGAAAGGCGTTCTATGTTGAAGAGGTTAGAGCTGGGTTTCGCGTGGCTGTTGGGTCGGTATTCCAACGCCAATCATTGAAGCCACAGAACGGGGCAGTTTTGATGAGAATTTTCAGGCGAGAGCAAGTTTTATTTTTAGGGTTCCGCAGTCGTTATTAAGAGGGGTGTTATAAGTTTGACCTGTGTATCCGTGTATGGGTGTGGCCAAGGACGATAAAACCAAGTGGACTAAATTAGTTTTTTCTTTCAGTTCATAGATGGCGCTATTGTGTTAGCCAGAGGTCTAAGTGTCATACAAAATTAATGGTACAGAGACCTCTCTATAGTGAAACTAGCTACAGTAGGCTCATTATTTTACAGGAACGCGACATTGTGTAGCCGTTGGCAGTCCTCAGTTTCGTTAAAATAGCTTTAGCCGTATTTGAGATATTGAACTTTAAAATGAAAATGGCGCAAGTTTTTCTACTTTTCTAAGTTGATTACGTTATTAATATCTAATGCTTTCATTAAGCAAGAGCAAAGACGATAAAACCAATTGTCCCATGATATTTATTATTTACTTATTTCCTTTCATCGGTAAGTACAGTCAAGGGCAAAGATATGTATTCACACATAGTGGCAAAATATGTACACATCACCCTTATTACCGTGGCTATAAGGTTGATGTGTACATATCTTTGCCCTTGACTGTACCTACCTACTCTTTGTCCTAAAAATAGGTACCCACGCTAAATGTCCCAGGTTCGATCCCCGTCGGGGCAGATGAATGCGTATGTTTGCTCTCGGGTCTTAGATGTTTAATTTGTATTTGTGTATGTATTTATCTGTATTTATAAGTATGTTTATCCGTTGTCCAGTACCCATAGTACAGGCTTTGCCTAGTTTGGGACTAGGTCAATTGGCGTCAATTGTCCCACGATATTTATTTATTTTAATGTTACATGCTCGGTTACGATACAAATCGACTCACTCTCCTTCTATCTCGTCTCGATACAGTTCTGTGATTCGGATTGGTTTGAAATTCAGTATGGACATGTAAGTTGGATGACAATACAAAAACGGTCGAGTCAGGAAAAAAAGCTCGTAAGTACTAAAAGGTTTTTTTTAACAGGAAACTTATTGGATACCTATGGGAAATAAACAGTGAATGGTTCTCTCACACTGCCAGCGGAACCCCGGCGCGATCGTATCGCCTCGCAGCGGGAGCCCGAGATTATCCGAACCAGTTCGCTTTTTGTACCGGGTTCGAGTCCGGCCCGTGCTATGTATTTAAAAGTGGTAGTATATTATATAGGACCTAGCGACCCGCCGCGGCTTTGCATGGTTTTCGCCACTGTATATAAATTTAATCGGAATTCTATAATACGTACAAAACAAACCTTCCGGAAAAGATAAACAGCCTTCCCTATATTCAATATATATCTATACTAGCTGTTGCCCGCGACTTCGTCCGCGTAGATTTCGGTTATCGCTATCCCGCGGGAACTATACAATTTTCCCGAATAAAAAGTAGCCTATGTTATGTTATTCCTCAATATTCAAACTATCTTCAACCAAATTTCATCTAGATAGGTGCAGCGGTTTACCGTGAAGAGGTAACAAACAGACAGACAGAGAGACTGAGTTACTTTCGCATTTATAATATTAAGTATAGATAGTATAGATACAGAAGTATACATGAAGATATCTTTTGTTTTCATATATACTACTCAAAAGATGACTTAAACCAACAAAAAATCCAAGACATCAACGAGCTCCCGGATTACGAATTTCCGAACTTAGCCATACTGAAGACATCAACGGGCTCTCACATCTGGGATCTGAATTTGAGACATTTAAAAGTTTAATATCTCAAAAACGACCAAACCGATTTTTATGAAATTTAGCTAAGAACCATCTCGATTAAACTAGCTTTCGATTAAAAAAAGCCGCGTCAAAATCCGTCCATCCGTTTACGAGCTACGATGCCACAGACAGATACACAGATACACATGTTAATAACACCCCTCTTTTTCGTCGGGGATTAAAAATAGGGGCCACCACCAAGTATTTTATTTTGCTAGGTACTTTACGTGAAAACTGTTCAATCCAAAAACATTTCCATGTAAAATGTGGCCAAAACGAGGCCAAGACCTTATGGCTTGCACTATCAAAAAGTTATCAGATACCATGTAGAGAAAAGCTTCTAACTCTACAAGCTAACTTCACAAACTCTACACATTAGTCAAAATATATGGGTAGATACCTACGTAAGTTTATAGAGACGGCAAACTTAAGAATAGTGCTATGTTATATTTTAGCTGATAATTTTGTTGCAAAAAAAATATTAAAATACAACACGTAAACTATAGAAAATTCATCTAAATCGATTCAGCATTTTCAAACAAACAAAATTACTTTTGCATTTATTACAATTAAAAGTTAGGATAAGCCAGTTTTGATAATACTGGACTCGCTACCTACATAAAAAAAAAACGTTTTTTACTAACTTTTTAGTAAAATTATTGCTATAAGTAAATAAAAAATCACATTTGTAATATAAATCATTAATTACGTCGCTCATTCTTTCATACGTTCAATTAGTCACATCACTATTTTATTTTCACCAAAAACTAACAACAATGAGACTGTCATTCTTTAAGTAAATAAATTTCACGATATTTATTTATTATTATTATATCATAAATTATAAGTATAATTTATAATATTCTTGTGTTCACTTTTCTTAAGATTCCAGAACTTAGTATCAATAAATATTTACACAGTAAATTTTTATCGTAATACCAAGATATTCCAGCGAGTCGTGACACAAAATAAACCTGGCAAGTCATATTTAAATCATTTGACGTAGATTCGGCTTTTATAGTGAGAATCTAGCATTATAGGCGCAGGTGTATTTTAGTTTATTCAAATCAATTCAAATCTTAGATTTCTACTCACGACCTACTCACAACTGACTTGCAACGACATCTAGCGTTGTGGAATCGAATTAAGAGACTTGATTTCAACTGATAATGAAACATGAATCGTACCGCCATCTCTCGTTGTTCGATCAAACCACATAGACAGCCTTGATTGAGACCAACGGTTAAAAACAACGCCATCTATGAGATCACTGGAGAAATGTTACGACAGTGTTAAATAGCAAGTCGTAGCTTAAATGCTACTCGCCGCTAGATGGCGTTAGAACAGTACAAGCAAGGCTCAATAGATGGCGTGTTAACTAGACAAAGGTACAAGTTTTTTAATCAGTTTAATCATGCTCTGTAAATAGATAAAATTAATTATAAATCTAATACTGTTTCTTTCTTGATATGTTTTCAAAGGAAGAACAAAGCACCTAGACATAACTTTTTAGCTTATTAATAGAAAATGACATGGTTAATAATAAAAACGTTACGGAGGTCTAAAACAAAATATTAAATAGGTAGGTAGGTAAAATTAAAACAAGTACATGATAATTAAATTAAAATTACGCGTAGGTACAAGAACAAGATTAGATATGGACGGCATAATTAGATTTATTCATAAGAACATTCACCTTAGATAAGTGTAACTTAAGTAACTTAACTAAGTTGCTAGGCGATAATAACTGTTTCGAGAGAAACTAAAGCATGCCTGTATAAATAATGATACCATACGAATACTGTACGTTTGAAAAACGGCCATCATAAAGCAGACAGACGGGAGGCGCCTTTGGCTTATCTATGCTCTACAATTTTCCTGCCACTTTTTGAGAGGGACAGGGAACCTCTAAGTCGTCATAGCCTAGTGGTGTGACCTATCGCCTCTGAAGCAGAGGGTCGAGGGTTCAAATCCCGGCTCGCACCTCCGAGATTTTCGGAATTTATGTGCGAAATTACATTTGTAATTTATCATGAGCTTTTCGGTGAAGGAAAACATCGTGAGGAAACCTGCACACTCCTGCGAAGCAATTCAATGGTGTGTGTGAAGTTCCCAATCCGCACTGGGCCCGCGTGGGAACTATAGCCCAAGCCCTCTCATTCTGAGAGGAGGCCTGTGCCCAGCTGTGGGACGCAAATAGGCTGATGATGATGAGGAACCTCGAGGAACACACACGTACAGCACACGTCTGCGCTCATGTCAAAATTTGTCACGTTCCCACAGACTCATAAAACATAACTGTCACACAAATGCCAAAAACACGCACACATTCAACGGACCTTGCGCATTTTGCACAGATGTCCCTATTATTCATAAATATATTTTAACTAAAATGCCCTTATAGCTAATTTGTTCTTTTTTTCTCACATTGACAATTCCGTTAGTAAGAAGACAAAACCTGTTTTAACTACGGAGGCTTAACTCAGTGAAGTTTATGAATAATGGAATACCTAAATCTTCAAAAAAAAATACGCACACAAAAATTCAAGTGACGTTTATGAACAAATCGTGTAAACTCTTTTTTCATAAATTAGGTATACTACCATTGCCTTGTTTATACATATTAGCAGCTTGCATCTTTGTTAAGAAACACATGTATCTGTTTACCACAGCAAGTACCCGAGAAACACAAGAAATCCTGGCAGACTGGTTCATGACCACGTCCCTAAAAGACAGCTTTATATAAAAAAAACTGTTATGTCATGTGTATGAAACTTTTTAATAAATTACCATATGAAAGGCAACAGCTGCCATTTCATAAATTCAGAAATAAGTTATGCATACTGTTAAAACAAAAAAACTATTATGATGTCAAAACATATTTGTTGGAGGATCTGTAATTACTGATTTAATATTTGCATGCCAGTATTTAGTAGGTAAACCAAATACATATAGCAGAATAAGCTTTCTTAATAATTTGTACCATCCTTTGCATCTACTTATTCTAGGCAAATAAAGAATTATTATTGTTATGAATAACGGCATACCTAAATTTTCAAAAAAAAGACGCACACAAAAAATCACAGACGCAATGACAAAATTTTGGCAGAGGGAGGGGGGAGGGGGGGGGGGGGGCGTAAAATGTCGCCTTTTGTCTATGCTCTGAGATTTTAACTCCCGATACAAAAAGAGGGGCGTTACGTTAATGTGTGTATCCGTGTGTCTGTCTGTGGCATCACAGCTCCGAAACGGATGGACCGATTTAAGCGCGTTTTTTTTAACAAAAAGCTAGTTTAACCGAGGTAGGTATATCTTAGCTAAGCTTCATTAAAATCAGTTCAGCCATCTTTGAGATATTCGACTTGATATTTTTTTTAACCTCTGCAGTTTTTAATTACACGAAAGTTATCTTTAGGCGGAACATTCTTTATCTGATAAAAAAAATCGCGTACGAGATTAAAGAAATAATGGAACAATTTCAATGTCACCATTACAGTTTAGCAGAAAAAAAGGAATAACTATCTACAATGGCAGATTTCTATCAAATGGCTAATTTGACACCTGTCACTCGAATATAAATTCTAACCTAAACGACCAAATTTATATGGGAGTGACAGCTATCAAATAGGCGGCATAGAAAATCTTCCATTTTAAACCCCCGACGAAAAAGAGTGGTGTTATAAGTTTGACCTGTGTATCTGTCTGTGGCAACATAGCTCTCAAACGGATGGACCGATTTCGATGCGGTTTTTTTTAAACGAAAGCTAGTTTAATCGAGATGGTTCTTAGCTAAGCTTCATTTAAATTGGTTCTTGAAATATTGAACTTTGAAATGACAATGTCGGGGGTTTTTCAACTTTTCTAAGTTGGTTATATTGTTGCCATATTCAAGTACAACACAGTTGCTTTAGGTTGTACATACTGTATTATTATGTATTCTGTGCTTTAAGTTAACAATGTGACAGTTACGAAGAAAGTGGAGCCCTCGTTTAAATCCTACCCTACATTTGACGACCGGATAGCCTAGTGGTTAGAGACCCTGACTATGAAGCTTGAGGTCCCGGGTTCGAATCCCGGTCGGGGCAGATGTTTGTATCATGAATACGAATGTTTGTTCTCGGGTCTTGGATGTTTAATACGTATTTAATTTAAGTATGTGTTAATCTATATAAGTATGTTTATCCGTTGTCTGGTACCCATAGTACAGGCTTTGCCTAGTTTGGGACTAGGTCAATTGGTGTCAGTTTGTCCCATGATATTTTTATTTTATTTGATATTTATTTGTAGAACTATAGCGACTATAATCGCGAATCAAAAATCCGCTAGGATCGCTACTATCGAGTGAGGTCTACCTGTCATTCTCCACCAATGAGAGACATGCTACTGGCCTGTGATTGGTGGAAATTGACTGATAGACCTCAAGCGGATTTTTCTACTCCCTAATTCCACAAAATTTGGGACCAAGTCCATTCATCTACAGACAAAACTTAGAAAATGCCAATTCCTTCCTTCAGACTTCCTAAAAGAAAATACTTAATGAATTTGAACAGTATTGTTTTAGGAAAACCACCGACAGATGGCGTTGTTATCATAAGCGGCAACCTTCTAGATAGAGTCTCATTTCAATAGTTCGTGAAGCGGTCACCAGCGGTCAAGGTGACGCGAGGTGAGACATAAAATATATACAGACGGGTCGTATTTTATTTATAAGTATGCAGTAAACTAGGCAGTCACTTTAAAAGCAAAGGGAATTAGATTTCGATAGTGTATAAAAAAGTTTATTAAAAACCAACGGAGAATAAAGTTGCGCAAAGCAAATAAAAAACAATACACATGAGAGCGGCGCCACCGTCTATGCATAAATCACACGAGCACACTTAGTGTTATATTATAATCCACGCTGCTCTCATTTTCCCGCCGTTTTGAGGTCGCCGCCATTTGTAAATACAAAACTGTGTTCGCAATATTCGTGCAAAATGTTGTGAAATTTAGATGATTCATTCTCAAGAGAATCGGGCTCAAGATCACTGAAGTTAAATTTGTTATTTTTACGTGCGACCTTGTTCTACCTTGACCGCTTGTGAACCGCCGAAAATCTGCGTAGAACCACGTTACTAATACACACATCGTGACTCTTACACCATTCACATAGAATCTAGTTTACTCTAATTTCTAGTCCACATTCTCGTGTATTTCCAAATCGTACTACAACTTTATCTCTAAACACGGAAAAATTTGGAACTAACTTTATGCGTAATGTTTTAGAGTTTACTATAGATGGTGGCGCCACGTTTGAAGGTGCTTGTAAGTTGGCAAGAAAAGTTCTGGAAGGTTGAGGTCACCACGCGTGAAACAACGCCATCTATTGGTGATTTTCCCGAAAAGTAACAACAACGTAATTCAAATGTCAACTTTTTCAATTGAAAAATAAACAATATAGCCTATTGACTTTTTCATAAATGATCTTAATTAAACGTAGCGTTGACATTCGAGTATTATAATATAATGGATATTACAATACTTTAACAAAGAAACCATTAAGTACCATCTTTACAAAAAATTATTAAATAAATAAATAAATATCATGGGACAAATTGACACCAATTGACCTAGTTCCAAACTAGGCAAAGCCTGTACTATGGGTACTAGAACGGATAAACATACTTATATACATATTAAACATCCAAGACCCGAGAACAAACATTCGTATTCATACAAACATCTGCCCCGACCGGGGATCGAACCCGGGACCTCAAGCTTCATAGTCAGGGTCGCTAACCACTAGGCCATCCGGTCGTCAGGACAGATTTAGAACAATAAAATTGCACACTGAAAAATTGGCTGCTAACTTTTTCCAGTTACAGATGACGTACTGCAACATCATCATGATTTCAATCGAGGTGATACCTATGTCGCAACATTTATTATTATTGGTATGTAATAATCGTTTCATAAGTACCTATGACAAGCAAATCTGCACTACAAACTTAAATTTACACGTGGTCAAATATGGAACTAACCACTGTCCCATACTAACTGCATTTAACACAATACGCTAGCGCCATTGGCACTCGCATTGGATAAATTTGTTTTAAAAGACTCAACTGAGTCACTTTTAAATGGTAGTTTATTATGATCGGGGTAAAGTCCAATTTTGATTGAAATAAAAATTGAATATAAGACCTAGTCTACCTAGTCAAGTATTTTTTAAACACATTATTAAGTACTTAATTAACATTTCGTAACACACAAAAGAAAATGTTATGACTCACAAGAAATTCATAATTATAATCTGCATAGGTATTCTGAACTTTATCTATATGCATAAATTATTACATCTGCGCCGTATGACTATATCACGGAATTGATAAGAAATGATAAGAGGTCATTTAAAATCGATAGCATAGTAAACAGCAACTCAAAATGTATCGGAAACATACATACACTATGTTATGCCTGCGGCTCCGCTTAGAGCAGGGGGTTAATTTTTGAATCTCACCGGTGACTAAAATTCTCATGTCCATGATATCAAATACGAGCCCCGCCCACTCCTAAACGAGATCAGAGCGACTTCTTGTCCACTGGCAGTGACAGCTAACCTCAATGAACTATGTTGACTCGCTTGTCTATGACAGAAACGCAAATTAGCTGCTTGTTAGTAGACGGGTATGACATTCAAAAATAAGGCTCTTGGCAAATAGTGATATTAATGTCATGGGTGAGAATTTAGTCACCAAGTGAGATTCAAAAATCGATCCCCTGGAAATGAAATGAGATATCCCCTCTGCCTAAAAATTGACATCTGTGGGTCTGGCACAACTCACAGTGCGACTTCTATCTCGCGCGAGAACAGCTGCCCGTCCTTTTCTGTCACTCCGAATGCAACGGGACGGGTAACATGATCTCGCGCGACAAACAAAGTCGCGGCCAGTCGTGCTAGCCCTACTGGTCTGTGCACAGGGTCTGTTAATTGTGTTCGTGTTTTTGGCATTTGTGTGACAGTTTTGTTTTAGTGAGTTTGTAGGAACGTAACAAATTTTGACAGGAGCGTAGACGTGTGCTGTACGTGCGTGTTCCTCGTCCCCCTCTAAAAGTGGCAGAAAAATTGTAGTGCATAGATAAGCCAAAGGCGCCTCCCGTCTGTCTGCTTTATGGGCTCCGCCCTCGAGAAAGTATAAAAAGTGTATACTGAGGCTGAAGGTGTATATCAGTTACATGCATCATGATCACGTTTAGACTGAGGCTGCCTATCACTTACATGCATAATGATCACGGGTATATTGAAGCTGTCTACCACTTACATGCATCATGATCACGGGTAGACTGAGGCTGTCTACCACCTACATGCATCATGATCACGGGTAGACTGAGGCTGCCTACCACTTACATGCATCATGATCACGGGTAGACTGAGGATGTCTACCACTTACATGCATCATGATCATGGGAAGGCTGAGGCTGTCTACCACCTACATGCATCATGATCACGGGTAGACTGAGGCTGCCTATCAGTTACATGCATGACAATCACGGGTAGACTGAAGGTGTATACCACTTACATGCATCATGATCACAGGTAGACCGAGGCTGTCTACCCGTGATCATGATGCATGTAACTACGTCGAAATATCGGGAGCTCATCACAACATAGGTAATCGCGGTCAATATTCCGCCCGTACTTAATACCTACGTAAAATAATTATCTATCTATCAAGGACCATAAAACCAAGAGGACTGGCACTGGCAGTGTCTATACGATGTCGCGTTCCTTTGAAATAATAAGCCTGCTGTAGCTAGTTTTACTACGGAGGGGTCTCTGTTCCATTTTTTGGTATGACATTTAGACCTCTGGCTAACACAATAGCGCTATCTAAATTAGTTGTTTCTTTCAGTTCTTAGATAGCGCTATTGTGTTAGCCAGAGGTCTAAATGTCATACCAAAAAATGGAACAGAGACCCCTCCGTAGTAAAACTAGCTACAGCAGGCTAATTATTTTACAGGAACGCGACATTGTATAGCCATTGGCAGTCCTCTTGGTTTTGTGGTCCTTGTTATCTATACATAAATGAACGTGTTCGTTGATTACATTATTACAATTTAAATGCCAAATGCAACGCTATTTCAGATCGAAACTGAAAGCACACGTGCAGACACGTGGAGTGTATTAATAGTTGTTGTAAACAAATCAAAAATGGCCGCTGCGATCAATATGTTCGTTCCTACAATACAATACCGCTCAAAGGTTGACTGGTAGAGTTTTTGGGATAAGTCCGCCTTTGTACTTGTATCTCACTGTTTGTAACTTGTCTTTATTTCTGTATTTACTGTACAATAAAGCGTTTACCTACTTACCATACAATAATTATGCAATTGTTACATACTGAGGGTCCTTAAAACACGAGTGTGGTTTTACGAAACGAGTCAAGCCGAGTTCACTCGAGTCTTTTAGGGGCTAATTATGTGCAGTTGCATATATTACTTTATCTACATACATTATAAGTATTCTAAGATGAGTTCAGAGGGTCGAGCACGACTTTACGAATGCTGCGTAGCGTTTGGAACAGCGCCCGCCCGTGAGTGTATTTGGACCCTAAAATTTAGTATGAGGTTTCTCGATCTCGATACGATAACCGTAACGTTACGCAGCGTTCGTAAAGTCGTGCTCGACCCTCATAAGCATAACAAACCTGTCACGAATTTAACTGTTTTTATCCCTCGAGGAAAAAGAGGGGTTTTATAAGTTCGACCTGTGTATCTGTCTGTGGCATCATAGCTCCCTAATGCATGGACCGCATTCGATGCAGTTTTTTTATTCGAAAGCTAGTTTAATCGACATGGTTCTCAGCTAAGTTTAATTAAAATCGGTTCACCCGTTTTTGAAATATCGAACTTTTTTGCCATATTCGTCATTATCTACGGTTTCTGAACGCGTTATAGAGGACTTGTGTATACGTGTAGATAAATATTCTTTATTGAACATCAAAGACAGTACAAACAAGGGGATAACAAAAAAAAAACCGTATGAGTGCGAGTCGGACTCGCGCACGAGGGTTCTACAAAGATTTTCTCCAGTGTTTAAAAAAAAAAAGTAAGTAAGAAGTCCAGTGTTAGCAGAGCCCTGCTCCTAAGCAAAATGTACGCAGTGTGGGGTCAACTTATATTGGTCTGAGAAATCTACAGACATAAAAATTTAAGATTTTGAGTTTTGTGAGTGGTTGTGCTTATAAGAGCTACCTTCGTACCAAATTTCAAGTTTCTAGGACAACTGGAAGTACCCTTAAGGTTTTTGGATTTCGGCAATTTTGTATGGAAATAGCCTTTTTAATGACCGTATCCTTTGATTGCGTTGACTTAGAAGGTTGATTTTTTCACAGCTTCAAGGGACCGCAGGCTTGAGTATTTGATATTAATTTCAGCATGCTACCTCCACGAGTTCCAGAGAAAAAGGGTCTTGACAGTCAGACAGACAGACAGACAGACAGACAGACAGACGGACAACAAAGTGATCCTACAAGGGTACCGTTTTTTCTTTTTGAGGTAAGGAACCCTAAAAACAAGTATAAAGGTAGAGACAATAGGCGGTCTTATCGCCCAATGCCCGCTGAACTCTCAACACCTGACACAACACGACTTTACGAATGCTGCGTTACGTTAACGTTACGGTTATCGTATCGAGATCGAGAAACCTCATACTAAATTCTAGTTCCAAATACGCTCACGGGCGAGCGCTGTTCCAAACGTCATACAAACTCGACAACGTTTACTATTCGATTTTACGTTACGCAGCATTCGTTAAGTCGTGCTCGACCACCTGACCTTTGAAAGCGAAACTAAATCAATTTTGAAACGGGTCGATATTCCGTAGACTCAAACAGCCCGGCCATGAGGAAACAAAGAGAGTGCATCGCTCGCGCCGTCTGGTCAAAACGAGAGTTCACCCCCGTGGCTCGAACAACCCCGGCACGTTTACTAATATTTGCGAGTTGTAGGACACCATCTTACTCGCTAATTCTGCCGGTGATAGTACAAGATGGCAGCAAAAATTGTCCCGTGATGTTTTTAGGGTACCGTACCTCAAAAGTAAAAAAACGGAACCCTTATAGGATCACTTTGTTGTCTGTCTGTCTGTCTGTCAAGACCCTTTTTCTCCGGAACGCGTGGAGGTAGCATGCTGAAATTAATACCAAATACTCAAGCCTGCGGTCCCTTGAAGCCGTGAAAAAACCAACCTTCTAAGTCAACGCAATCAAAAGATACAGTCATTAAAAAATCCATTTCCATACAAATTGCCGATTTTAAAAAACCTAAAGGGTACTTCCAGATGTCCTAGAAACTTGAAATTTGGTATGAAGGTAGCTCATATAGCACAACCACTCGGAAAAGTCTGAAAATCTTAAAATTTTATGTCTGTCTATAGATTTCAGACCAATATAAGATGACCCCACACTGCGTACATTTTGCTTAGGAGCAGGGCTCTGCTAACACTGGACTTCTTAAAACACTGGGGAAAAGCGTTAAAAATTTTCTACGGAGCCCTCGTGCGCGAGTCCGACTCGCACTTGGCCGGTTTTTATATTTTCATGCATGCATGCATGCATGCATGGCAAGAATTCGGCTATTTCCTCTATGTCAATCGTGGTGCAGGGGGAAAGCACACGACCCGGAGTGTCGAGGATCCGGGTTCGATTCCCGGGGTTGGCATTTTTCTCAACACAATTGTAATGTTTTTTTTTCTGTCCCACAATAAGTCGTCATTGTAAAGCAATTATCGCAGGTACAGTCAAGGTCACCAATATGTATAGATCACAGAGTCCCAAAAATAAGTATACAGACATTATTACTGCGACGGTAAGGTTGGTGTATACATTTTTTTGCAACTTTGCGCGGATCCATGCCTTTACCATTGGCTTTACCAAAAAAAAAAAAACCGGCCAAGTGCGAGTCGGGCTCGCGCACGAGGGTTCAGTAGAAAGATTTTAACGCTTTTCCCCAGTGTTTTAAGAAGTCCAGTGTTAGCAGAGCCCTGCTCCTAAGCAAAATGTACACAGTGTGGGGTCAACTTATATTGGTCTGTGAAATCTATAGACAGACATAAAATTTTGAGATATTGAGACTTTTCGGAGTGGTTGTGCTATAACAGCTACCTTCATACCAAATTTCAAGTTTCTAGGACATCTGGAAGTAGTTGAGTTTTTGGAAATCGGCAATTTGTATGGAAATAGATTTTTTTTATGACTGTATCTATTGATTGCGTTGACTTAGAAGGTTGATTTTTTCACGGCTTCAAGGGACCGCAGGCTTGAGTATTTGGTATTAATTTCAGCATGCTACCTCTACGCGTTCCAGAGAAAAAGGGTCTTGACAGACAGACAGACGGACAACATAGTGATCCTACAAGGGATCCGTTTTTCCTATTGAGGTACGGAACCCTAAAAAACGTTTTTTTCCAAACTCAAGACGCTACCAAAACATCTCAACTGCGCTCAAAAGCCTACAATTAGCGAATCCGTCACGAGGTCATTCACCTCGGGTTCGACGACTGCGCGGCCGCAGCCTCCGAAATAAACATGCGCTAGCCTCCGCCATTTTTAATATTCACTAGTATTTTGTACATATTACAAACATGAGGATTACTTCATCTGTACGTTTTTCGTGATGACGACATTTTAAAGAAATAAACTACTATTAACACGAAACTACCGTGAGACTCAATCATAGTGAAATAAAAACGGATCACTCATATAAGTCGAGTTTAGCCCGACATGTTTCGGACTAATTCGTAGTCCTTCCTCTGGGAGCGCACGACCCAGCGGCTGCGAGACGCACACTGCCCAGCAGAGTGAGTGAGCGAGTGAGTGGGTGAGGTGAGTGGGTGAGTGCGGCAGTGTGCGTCTCGCCGCCGCTAGGTCGTGCGCTCCCATAGAAAGGACTATGAATTAGTCCGAAACATGTCTCTGAACTGAACTCGGCATATATACGTGAGTGATCCGTTTTTATTTCACTATAAATAAACTACTACTAAAGAAATACACTAAGTATTTTGATCATCATGTGTAAATTATTATTACACAGTATATTGAGAAATAATTGACTACCTGCTTAGTTAAATGATTATTAGCCTAAATTAAAACAAAAACCTTGCATTGCTGATTTTTAAAAGCACATTAAATTTATTATGTTTAATACAGTTTTCACGTAACGACCAAATTCCTAGTGGCCCCTATATTATTTTGAGTAGTATCTAATATATAAAAGCGAAAAACCAGAATGGGATAAAAAAAAGAGAAAAAAGCGAGATGGCGCTCTACAACACCATTTTCACAAGTTTCTCCGAAATAACGCATTATTTCTCTGGAATTTTAAAGGAATTCGATTCTTTGTCCTCGGGAATCGCGAAAAACTTGAGAAAATATGATATTGGGTTTGTAAATTTTGTATATTAAGCAAAACATAATCGCAAGTTCGAATTTCGAGCCAAAAGCGAGTGATCTATTATCTATGCCAGTGTTGCCATTCAGGGAAAAAGAAATCCATTAATTTCCTGCATAGCAGTTTACGGAAATTTTAATTGATATCATAAAGCAAAATATACGTGTCCAATTTTTTTTCCCGATAATCTATCTAACTGATTAATTACAAAAAATACTTTTTACCCTGAGGACACATATTGCAAAAGAGATTCCTTACGTTAATATTATACCGTAACTGCATAATATAATATTCTAGGCGGGCGGAGCCGCGAGGGCTCTCTAGTAAATAAATAAATAAATATCATGGGACAAATTGACGCCAATTGACCTAGTCCCAAACTAGGCAAAGCCTAGACCTAGCCTATGGGTACTAGACAACGGATAAACATACTTATATAGATAAATACATACTTATATACACATTAAGCATCCAAGACCCGAGAACAAACATTCGTATTCATGATACAAACATCTGCCCCGACCGGGATTCGAACCCGGGACCTCAAGCTTCATAGTCAGGGTCTCTAACCACTAGGCTATTCGGTCGTCTATAAGTATATATATAAACCTCTTCTACGGCTTTTTCTATCTCAATTTACTCGTAAAGCGAGACAATGACAGACAACCCTCGGGTCTGACCTAGATACCACCATGGCCTTGCCTTGCGTGGCCTGACCTTACACAACCTGCCTTGGTACAGGTACAGACAACTAGTTATAGCCACAGAACTGCATGGGGATAGAAGGAAACAGTTCATCGATTCGTATGGGAACCGAGCGCGTAACATTTTGCGCAGATATTTTGACGTCACGTTTGTGGTGTTTAAACAGTTATAATCGTCCCACGATAACTCTGCATAAGATATTAATTGGCAACCCAGAAAAATCACGCTGTGGTAATACTTTTTTCATGTCACTCAGACATTTAATTTTTTTTTAAATTTAAAAATAATAATGATAGTAGCAATCCACTAGCAATCAAATGTTGCCGTTTTTTTTTTTAATATGGCTCTGTCCATTGGAGGACAATTTTGCCAGTGTTTAGTAGGTTTTGCCGTTGTACAGTACAAAAAAATCTAGAAAACGAACTATGAGAGGTATTTTAATGGTGGATGGTGAATGAACGATGACTTGTTTAATATTAAATCTAATCAAAAGTTCAAAACGTGTTGTTTGACTATAAATCAGTGTTGCCATAAGCAAACTTTAGATTTCTACTGTTGTCAGTTCGTTGCAGAGTTATCGTGGGACGACTATACGAGTAAGTGTTGTACGCCAAGGTACTTTGCTTTTACCCGACTGCAGAAGGAGGGTTATGTTTTCCGAGAGTATGTATGTATGTAGCGTAACATAATGTCTAGTTTATTTATGGTCGAAACATCGATAAACTAGTTTGCTAATAGATTTTAGAAATTCGTTTTCTTGACGACTGGATAGCCTAGTGGTTAGAGACCCAGACTATGAAGCATAAGGTCCCGGGTTCGATACCCGGTCGGGGCAGATGTTTGTGTGATGAATACGAATGTTTGTTCTCTGGTCTTGGATGTTTAATATTTATATAAGTATGTATTTATCTATATAAGTATGTTTATCCGTTGTCTAGTACCCATAGTACAGGCTTTGCCTAGTTTGGGACTGGGTCAATTGGTGTCAATTGTCCTACGATATTTATTTATTTATTTAAACAATTTCGTCAGATTATTACGTTTACTTCTATCAGTTATCTTGTGTAGTAAGAACCCTTTTTAAACTAAGCGGAACCCCAAAAACCGTATCGTACGACGTCAATTATTCAGCCACGCATCGCATTAGTGTCAAAAGTTAAAAGATCGCACTTTACAATTATAATGCGCGTACGACGTGCGTCGTCCGACCCAACAACAAACAGAAAAGAAAAACATTATAGAAGCAACGGCTAGTTTTAACGATAAAACTGTAAATAAAAGAAAAGATGATGATGAAGATGCTCAAAATTTCATTTCAATAAATAAAAAATTAAATGGGTCAATCAACTTTTCATTGCCACTCGTTGCCATGAAAATGTCCCCTGGGTCACTCGTCTAAAATAAGATTTTCTAAGGTACCACTCCATCAAACGTTAGGGGTTTCGACAGTTATATGCCAGTTTCTTCATCTCCTAAGCATGCAAATCCTGACTTTCGGGGGAGGAGGGTCTCACAAAGTCTCATTTTAGACGAGTTACCCAGGACACAGAGTGGCAATGAAAACTCGATTGATCCAAATTCAAAAAGTGTCAAATCGGTTTTCATTTAGTACAGAAAGGTGACACTAACGTACCTAAAAGGCTGCGAGCGAGGTTCCTTTAGAAAATGCAATTGACAGAAACAAATATATGTATGTATTCAGACGTGGTAATCTAGTGACTGAATACCTGTTGCTAGAACCTATGTAAAAACTGGAAAAAAAAAAACAAAAAATCATCTAACTTCTAATACTTCTTTAAAATGTTACTGTGGTTTTAACACCTAAATATTCTGAAGCAACTTTTTCAATTATCCCGTTTTGAAAGTTTGGAACGATGTTATTATCCATATAATTTTCGTTTACATCTTTATTTAAAGTGATAAAGAGACAAGTTACATAAATATTTGTATCCGTAACTGAGGGATAGCTTAGTGTATTGATTGCTCTATATTTTGAGATTAAAAACTCGTTTAAAAAACAATGACTAGACATGTTCTTTCCGCTGTACCTAAACACCCTTCATCTGCTGGCTAACCTATTTAAGTATACCATTATTTCATTATCATTAGACATTAATACAACGGGATATTGGCCGCGATTACCCTAGGTACTAGTTTTTAATGAGCTCCCGATATTTCAACGCAGTTACATGCATCATGATCACGGATACACGAAACGCGGGTGAATGCTAATACTGCGTAGACGGTCAACACCCCGTTTATTAATACGTCTCACGTGTAACCGCAAATCATTTAGAACTGCTATTTATATCAGCTTCAATATATATTTTTCTGGAAAAAAATAATGTTAAACATCCTTACCTCTTGTGTCAGCTCATCGCCGCTGTGGTGACCTTCGTCAGGCTCTAACTTCACATCAGGTTCGCCAACTGACGCATCCATCTCGCTCACTCCACTGGAACTAGTCGACGTGAAGCTAGTGCTAGCCCTTTCCCTCTTCACATCGAGCACCAGCTCATCGTCATCAAACATAGGGAGTTCAAACACTTCCGATTCAAGAGGTGTGTTCTCCATAAGATACTGTTCTAGGTTATCTTGCTGTTGTTTTACATCTAGACAATCCAGATTCCTTATTTCCTTCACATCTTCGAAGATATCACCGTAATCCTGAAGATCGGCCAAGTTTTGATCGAAAACCGAATTCGATTCTCCGAATTGGATTTTCTCCGCCTTAGCTGTGAAATACGGAACGAATTCGTCCATAGCATTGTCGCTGTACAGATCATCTTCCTGTTCCTTCTTAACTCTGACTTCTAGGACCTCTTCTTCTGGTTCCTTCTTGATCTGCATCTCGTCGGTTTGGAAGAAGTCGTTAACATCAAACGTGTGTGTCGCTATCTCATTGAATATATCCCTTTCGCTTCTGCTAGCATCATCCAGAGAACTAGCTTCTCGCCGCGCCGCGATCTCTTCAAAGATGTCGCTTTCCGTTCGGTTTTCAAGGAAGCCTGTCGACAGCGTGACCACAACATCGGGAGTGGGTTCTTCAAATTCTTCGGGCTCCTCTTTCACTTCGTCTGTTTCCTCGACTTTGACTTCTTGTGCGACATTGTCGTCGGACGACACCCCGTCGTCGCCGTCGTCGCCCGCCGGCGGAGCTAGCTCGGGCACGACTGTGTCTGTCGCCACGTTATTCACCAAATACGTATGCAAAACAGGACCGCGATTATTCCATATCCGGTCATTGTTGAACGAGCTCCCGTACCGCCCCAGGGAATTCAGCTCCTCAAACAGCTGTCTCTCGTAGTTAATCAATATGTTGTCTAGGGATTTCGGGTGCACGAACCTCGGTCGTATTAACGTCCTAGCCTCTTGCTCCGATGACCAATCCGAGCCGTTGGAGATGTGGAGACCAGCTAGAAGCTGCTGAGTCTCTCTTTCCAGGTAATCGTTCGGATCCACTTTAAGCAGACTTAGCACCAACGCCAGTCTTAAGAGCTCGTCTCCGTATAACTTCTTCAAAGCTATCATGATGATCGCTTTCTTTTAAAACTTCGAATTTTACAGTTTTGATTTTATCTTCTTTATTTTATCAGTCTTTGTTTCTATTTTTATATTGAGCACTAAAAATACTGTGAGATCATGATAACTTAAATAACTTTTTTCTAAACTACGGGAAAGTCCTTCTTTTTCTATCTTGTTTCCTCCTCTTGCGTTTGTCTGGAGACATCTTGCGTCCCTGTCACTTGAGGTTGCCACTGTTCACTTTTGCCGACATTTTCACGATTTTGGTGCACATCACTGAGTCACAGATATTCAAGTTTTTATATAGTCTGGGTGAGCGCCAGAAATGTTTTTCGGGAAATTCCTGGATTGGACAAAATGAGCCTTGAGTGTCTTTGCGAGGGGAATAAATTATATTTAATTTTATACTCTACGTCATGGAATTTAGCCCTTACAAGGTTAATATAAACAAGTAGGTTAAATTCTGTTTTTACAACGCCGTTTCAGCCAGCATTCGAATAATACAAAGACGTTTTATTTACTCAAATTTATCACGCCATTTACTACATAATATGCTATTACATACTGAACTAGCTTGTCAGAGGAAAACCTATTGCATTCTACAAAATGAAACTTGTTCATCTCCTTTTAAGTTTCGAAGTGTAGTGTAAATTGTCAAGAAATAAGTCTCGGCTCTAATGTATTTATAATTGTATTAAACTAACTAAACTATAATTGTATTGCCTTAGTCACTTTTGACAAATCTGTCGTCAATCAAACGAATATACTGTGAGATAAATATCGGTTTTTAAATACAAAATAGATAAATAAATCATCATCAGCCTATTTTTACGTCCCAGTACCACTGCTGGGCACAGGGCTCCTCTTAAAACGAGAGGGCTTGGGCTATAGTTCCCACGCGGGCCCAATGCGGATTGGGAACTTCACACACACCATTGAATTGCTTCGCAGGAGTGTGCAGGTTTCCTCACGACGTTTTCCTTCACCGCAAAACTCGAGTTAAATTACAAATTAAATTTCGCACATAAATTCCGAAAAACTCAGAGGTGAGAGCCGGGGTTTGAACCCACGACCTGCTGCTTGAGAGGCCATAAGTCAAACCACTAGGCTATCGCGGCTTTTTTTTATAAATAAACAAATTAAATGAAATGACTCTGTATCAGCCCATAGATAAGAGCATTTTTAGGGGTTCCGTACCTCAAAAGGAAAAAACGGAACCCTTATAGGATCACTTTGTTGTCCGTCTGTCTGTCTGTCAAGACCCTTTTTCTCTGGAAAGCGTGGAGGTAGCATGCTGAAATTAATATCAAATACTCAAGCCTGCGGTCCCTTAAAGCCGTGAAAAAATCAACCTTCTAAGTCAACGCAATCAAAAGATACAGTCATTAAAAAATTCATTTCCATACAAATTCCCGATTTCCAAAAACCTAAAGGGTACTTATAGATTTCCTAGAAACTTGAAATTTGGTATGAAGGTAGCTCTTATAGCACAAACATTCGGAAAAGTTTCAAAATCTTAAAATTTTATGTCTGTCTGTAGATTTCTCAGACCAATATAAGTTGACCCCACACTGCGTAAATTTTGCTTAGGAGCAGGGCTCTGCTAACACTGGACTTCTTAAAACACTGGGGAAAAGCGTTAAAATCTTTCTACGGAACCCTCGTGCGCGAGTCCGACTCGCACTTGGGCAGTTTTTTATCTGTGGTCTCAACAGATTAAATACAGATGCGTTTCGATATTTACTTTTCGTTTGGCACGCAAAACTATGTAATTCTAAATATACTCATAAAACGTTTTTAGTAGGTGTTTTTGTGTCTTACTTTCGGGCAAAGATTATACAAACATAAAATTGATGTCTGTGCCTCATGGTTACTATTTACTACTTAATACGCAATAACACAATTGTAAGTGTAAACAGGGAAATTACGTAAACAATACACCTACCTAACTAGCCTGTCGTATCATCAAATCAAATAAATGAATAAGAATTTTCATAACACACATGTGTCATTATTATGTTGTGTTACCTCACTAATATCGTGACAATTATTTGCGAATAAGTTAATTTATTAGGTCAGTTCTATTCCGAAAACTGTAACTTTTTTTAACAACAACCACAGATTTTACAACGACAAGAACGACAGATGCGGGCGGTAGGGCCTTGTGCGAGGTCCGTGCGGATCGCTACCACCATCTTACTCGTTAATCCTGCCGCTAAGCAGCAGTGCTTGCACTGTTGTGTTCCGGTGTGGACAGTAAGACAGCCGGTGTAATTACGGGCACAAGAGGCATTTCATCTTAGCCCTCTAGGTTGGCAACGCATCTGCAAACCCTCCGGAGTTGCGGGTATCTATGGGCAGTGGTGATCACTTACCATCAGGTGACCCACTTGCTCGTTTGCCTTCCTCGTTGTATAAAAAAAAAAAAATTCTAAAGTAGATAAATAAGGTAAACATCCCAATATTTGACACTTTTGCTACGAATTAAGATTGAAAGTGACAATTATTGAGACATTGGGATGGGATGTTATGTTTACTTTCATGAGAATAACATTATTGTACATAATTATTATGTTTATAAAAGTAAACAACCAGAAACTTAAAGATACAACCCTCCCCCCCCCCGCTTTCCTCTATCCCTTTTCCTCCTTAAAAGCCGGCAACAGACTAGTGACTCTCTTGGGGTGGCTGGTTCTCATGGGTGGCGGTGATCGCTTACCATCAGGTGACCCGCTCGCTCGTTTGCCTCCCTCTTTCAATAAAACGCAAATAAAGTCACAACCTACTTTTTTAAACTTCTAAGTCAACGATCTGAAAGACAATCGATGTTGCCATGCGCGTAATAATTAATTCTACCTAATTTGAATTTAAAAATTTCGAAACACCTAACAGCGGGCAAAACAGTCGTTTCTATTCCAATGACCTGTACAGTACCCACGTAACACAGTTTAATTATTATTTAATTTGAAAAATAAATTTATAAAGCTAGTTTTTCATTAATACAACAATTAGATAACAGAAATCACAGATCACCCGTGAATTAAATAGGTATAACATAACTTTCTACCACAACAACATTTCATAGATATTTCACTAAACACGAGTTTACAAATTTTCACTAACAATCTCTATGAACACCACCTGTCAGATTTCCCGCGCATTTGCAGTTAGAAAAAAAATTGCTAGTTTTTTTTCTTATCGCGAAACAATAGTCTTTGTTTGCGTTCGGATACCCGACGTACGGTTGCACGCGCGGCCGGCGAGCAACTGCGCTATTCGTATTTCGAATAATTCGAGTAAACGTCAGACGGCGCGGCGTTCGTTGACCGTCACGGATTATATTTTTCAGTGAGGACAGTGCATGCCTTTCAAGGTTAGCTGCAGTTGCCAATACCAACTTAAGTGGGCTATTAAATTTTGACCATAGATTATTCAGGTCGCCAACCTAACAGTAAACTTTTTCTTTTAATATATAACTTGTACTTTTACAAAATGGCATTAAAGACTTTCGCAAAATAGAATTTAGTTCCCATAAAAGGAATCATCTTCATTTCAAGGCTTGCACTATGTATCCTTGTCTAGAACAGAGAGAGAGTCTAGCAGGTACTTAGATAAATCTGTGAGTTTTATTATACGAGCAGAAGCGCAGTAATTTAAAAAGTATTTTAAACATAATTTATATTAAACGGACAATGCATTTCAATGAAAATTAGGATTATACTCTCCTTTCTTCACCCTTAGAACTGCCCACAATTTAACCCCACTTCTTGCCAAAGTTACCAACACAATAAAAGCATGGTTAAAGGTGTTTAATACTAATTACTTCAGAAACATTATAAAAATAAGCAATAAGGACAGTAATTAAAATATTTATCAATGGATAAAAACCATATTAAACATCACGATAGTTATCAACTTGTTTATCAACCACACGGAATCTAGTAAGTATTACTAAACATCCATTTATTTCCCCAGTACAACAACTGCGTAATATTATTTCACAATAAAACAAGTTTCTTTAACACAATGTTTCTATAAACATTTACTATTGCCAAAACATAACATATAGAATTTCTTCGAAAAATAAAAACAAAACAGTTTTACGCGAACGATGATGTTTTTAAACTGTCATTGAAATGACATAAGGCCGTTACCCAGAATGGCGGCGTTCCAAATTCAGATTTAAGCCCAAACAGTCAACTGTTTTATGTTTAAGACAATAAAACTCATCGACTGGGTAATCAAATTCGAATTAAGAAGAGTTTAAGAACTAATTTTTGAATACGAGCGGGTAAATTACCATAGAGCATTTGTTTTTTTAAACACCTATTTATGTCAGGTTCGTTTCTGTTTGCGTCATGTTTTCTTCTCATAATAAAAGCTTTCTGTGGCCCTATGTCATGTTAAAAATAACTTTCCATTATTTGTCACAAAGTGTTTTCAAAGACGTTTCTACGGGTACCGAGATGAAGGTTAAACAGTATACCACGCTGGGAAACAATAAAGCGCTGCGAAGGTCATTCCTTTAAAGAATTCTTTGTCTACCAACCCTTAAAAATGCAGTTCAATACTGAAAATATAAGTTACGTAGAACAGAATACAACACAAAACTGTTTCAGAAAAAAAAAACTGTACGGGCCGGACTGTATAGACCCGCACTTTTTGGGGTTCAAAATAAAACGCGACGCTTTCGGCTTCTGATCGGATCCGTAGAAGAGGTTGTTTCCAGAGAGATGGCTGGCTGACGACTGTGAGAAGACTCCGAGACGACTGACTTCCCAGCGCCGCGCGGGCTCTATTTATACTGCTCGGGCGAGAGCGGGGGCCCGGGGCGCCGGGTTCGTTTGTCCTTCTCACACTCGGGCGAGCGTGGGGGCCGGGGCCGGATCCGATACTATTTTATTTCTCTTTCTATTACTATCTATTTACATGAGCTTAGCCTATTTTTCTATACGATACTTATATAACTATTATAATATAATCTTAACCTATCTTAAACTATAATAACAAACTAATTGGACTGCGCTGTCCCGCACATTTCTCCCGCCGTTCATCGCCGTGGTGATGAAGTTTCTTCCGCGTGCTGGACCGCAGTCGACTGGTGCACCGCCGTAGGCAGGACAGCCAGTTTCTTTGTGGGGCGTCGAAGCACGCCGCCCTTGGTCGCCACGTCCGCAGCTCGCACGATGCCGTCGGCACCGGGGTACGTGGCGGTGACGATTCCCCGCGGCCATGTGTTGCGTGGAAGGGTGCCGTCGACGATAAGGACTAGATCGCCGACGGACAGCGCGGGGCCGCGCCCTTGCGGCTCCCGCCGGTGTTGGAGTTCTGGGAGATACTCCCGTATCCATCTCGCCCAGAACAGGTCGGCGAGTCTTTGTGATGTGCGCCAGGTGGCGCGTCCGACGGTATCACTTTCTTCGAAGGTCCCAGGTGTCGGTGCCCAGGCAGAGCCCCCGAGGAGAAAATGATTCGGCGTGAGTGCCTCAGGGTCGTTTGGGTCCACCGACACGTGGGTCAGTGGCCGGCTGTTGACCGTAAATTCGGCTTCGGCCAACAGCGTGATGAGCGTCTCTTCTTTAGGGTGCCGCTCGTGTAGCGTCACCTCTAGTGCGGCTTTGGTTGCCCGCACCAATCTTTCCCATTTCGAGAAACGGCTTGCCTCAGGAACTGCTTCGCTTGCAACTATCGCAACATTTTGGTGTGTTGCAAAGTTGGTTCTTTCTTCATCAGTCAGGATGGGCGTCTCTTTGTCTGCTGATGAAGGCAAGACCTTTTCTTCTGGCCACTCTTCCGGTGGCTGACGCAGAAAGGCTGGGCCCTCGTACCATCTATGATTCTCTGTAAAGTTCTCTGGTACGTCCCGGGTTGCATCGTCCGCAGCGTTTAAATTCGTTGGTATCCATCGCCATTCGTTGACTTTACTGGTCTCTTCTATTGCAGCTATGCGGTGTGCAACGAACGGGCGATAGGTGCGTGAGCCGCTGCGGATCCAGTGTAGCACTGTCTTGCTGTCCGTCCAGTAGATGGTGCTGTCTATTCGTTGTCTATGTTCTTTTTTCACTACTTCAGCCATGCGCGTGCCCATTACTGCTGCTTGGAGCTCCAGTCTCGGGATCGATGTGAGCTTCAATGGGGCGACGCGCGCTTTGGCTAGCACTAGCGATGTGTACACCCGACCGTCGGGTTGTTCGGCGCGCCAATACAGCGCCGCGGAGTAGGCTGACTCGCTGGCATCTGTCATTACGTGCAGCTGTAGGTTGGAGGCGTCGCTGAACCCTGGGTAAGCGCGGGGTACTGACACATCCCGTAGAGCTTTTAGATGTGTCAGCCATTCTTTCCACTGATCGGCGAGATCGTTGGGTAGTCGCTGGTCCCAATCTATGCCCCTGCGCCATGCTTCTTGTAGCAGACTCTTCGCTCTTATTGTGACCGGTGACGCGAAGCCCATGGGGTCATATAATGACATTACTATCTTTAGTGCTTCACGTTTCGTCGGCGTTCCGGTCTCGAGGACGGCTGGCGGGATGCGTGCCAGGTCCAGGTTAAAGCTTAGTTCGTCTGTTCCGGGTCTCCAGATAAGTCCCAGGACACGTTCGCTCGGGCCGCCGTCGTTGAGCTTAACGGCGTTCGGCTGTTCGGATGTGGCCTTCATGGCTATCATCACTTCCGCGCTGTTTGATGTCCAGCCGCGGAGGTTGAAGTTTCCCATCTCGTGTATCTGTTTGACGGCAGACGATGTGTCGATGGCTTCTTTCACTGTCTTGAAGCTATCTAAGTAGTCATCGACATAATGATTTTCTATTATTGCCGTTGCGGCTCTATTATCTATGTTTCGATGCTTCATGGCGTTGAAATTCTTCACGTATATCGCAATTGATGGAGAACACGTCGCTCCGAAAATAAGCGACGTCATTCTATATTCGGTGGGTGGCGTGTCGCCTCGCTCTGCTCCTCTCCACAAATATCTTAGTGCGTCTCTATCTTCTTCTCGCACTTTGACTCGCATAAACATCTCTGCTATGTCGGCTGTTACTGCCACCGCATGTTGTCGGAATCGCATCATAACACCCGGCAGCGACTGCAATAAATCTGGGCCGGACATTAGGTGATCGTTGAGTGACGTCCCCTTTGTTTTTGCCGCCGCGTCGTGCACCACCCTGAACTTGTTGGGTTTCAGAGGGTTAATGACTCCGAAGTGAGGTAGATACCAGGTTCGTCCCGGCGTTGTGGTAGCGGGAGCTGGCTCGGCGTACCCCTTCGTCACGAGTTCTTCCATTTGTGTTGCGTATTTCTTGCGTAGTTCTGGATTCTTGTCTATCTTCTTTTCAACGCTGTGGAGGCGGCTGAGCGCGTTGTCGTAATTGCGTGGCAGTTCTATTTTCTTGCTGTTCCACAGCAGGCCAGCTTCGTACACGCCCGGCTCCACTTCTCTAACTGTTGCTTCCATAATTTTTCTCGCCTTTTCTTCCGGGTCGCTCGTTGGACGCGCAGGCTGGATGGCGAGGCTATCTATTGAGAAGAATCTTTCCATCTGTTCTTCGATCGTCTCTTGCTTTTCGTGCAAGAAGTTTACGCACGCTCCCAGCGCACGTGTGTGTGCGCCGTGCAGGACCCACCCCAGCGGGGTGCGGGAGGCTACTGGCTGGTTACGATGGCCGCGTCGCATTTGTTGCGCCACTAACAGGTGCCAGTTATCTTGGCCTATGAGGATTTTCGGACGGCCACACGTGTAGACGAGTTGGTTTCTTATGTCCTGTAGATGACGACATTCGTTGACCGTTCCCTCGTCGACTCGCTGCGCAGATAGTGCAAGGTTCCTCATCGTTCGCGCTTGGATTGCATATTTTCGACCTGCGCCTGTTAGTTCTATCTTCACTCGCTGACTCCGTTTTTGTTCAAAAGTGGAGTCCGATATGGCATCAATGCGCAGAGGGTCAAGCGGTCCCTCCGCTCCGACGTCCTCGGCCAGCTGGCTATCTATGAGGGTGACCGTTGAGCCGTCGTCGAGCAGGGCCCAAGCTTCTTTCGTGCCCAGAGGCCCGGACACTTTTACTGGTAAAATCTTCAGAAAAGAGTGTGGTCCGCAAGCCCATGCAACAGGTCACTGTTTCAACTGGCGTTTCCTTCTAGTTGTCGCAGACTTTCTTCACGGTGACCTCTTCGTCTGTATGTAGAAGCGTGTGGTGCCATCTCTCGCAACCGTCGATCGCACATTTCCTTGCTTTGCACGTGTGTGCATATTTTCTATATCGCAAGCAACGAAAACATAGTCGCTTTTCTTTCGCAAATTCCCAGCGCTGTGCGGGCACCGCTTGTGTAAACTTTGCACATTCGGGGGCGGTGCTGTGAGTTCCGTGGTTGCACACTGGACATTGTTTGCGTTCTATGGCAGCAAGCGTTCGATGCGTTGGCGGCCGGCGCTCTTGATACTGCGGTTGCGCCGACTGTACTATTTCTGGCGGAGCGAACGGCGCGCAGATATCAGCCTCTCGCTGTAGGAAGCGGGAGAGTTTCAGCAGGTCAGGCTCTTCTTGAGGTTGGCCCGCCACAAATTCGAACCATCTATATCGCATGTTCATGCCGAGCTTCTCTGTCACGTGCTTCGTGACTTCCGGGTTGTACATATAGTGGGCTCTATCCAAAGCGCGTAGCGTAGCCACTATATTACACACTTTATTCGCGAATATGCAAATGTCTCTTGGGTTGTCCGTTGGCCGCGGCAGCGACCGCAAGCGTTCCAACTCGGCGAGTGCGATGGCGTCGGGACGCCCGAACCGATTTTCCAATACTTTAAAAATGTCACTTGCACATGCACCACTTATCAACAGTTCTTCTATCGCTTCGCGCGCACGTCCTTTTACACTGTTGCGAAGTCTATAAACGTTTTCACTATCACTGAAACTATTCACTGTATCTATATATGCTTTCCTGAACGAAAGCCAGTATTGGTGCGAGCCCATAAACACTGGTAAGTCCACAGGTTTCCGCTGTTGCTGCTGGCCCGCGGTAATGGCCATGGTGATGGCCGTCGTGAGGTCGGCAAGCGGGTTAGGAGGCCGCTGCATGACCTGGACTGCTCCCGCCGGTGCTTGCATTCCGTTCGGCGGTATGGCACTATGTAGCTGCTGCCTCGGCGTCGCTGCGGCACCGAGCCACACGCCTGGTGCAGGCTGGGGCGCTGCGGCTTGGTTGTTGCGGGTGCCGAGCTCCTGCTCAAGCGTCGCGGTATTGGCGGGGTCGCCTGGCGGGGTGGCATGTTGGCCCCGAGCCTTTGCCCGGGCGCCGTCGCGGGACTTCTTTCCGCGTGCAGTTGTTGCTGATGCTGCTGCTGTTGCTGTTGTGCGCCGAGCCATCGCTCCAGCGCCATCGAGTTGGCAGGGTCGCCCCCTGCCGGTGGCACGTAGGCGCCGGGCTCCGGCCCGGGCGCCGTAAAGTTGGCGGGGACGCCCCCCGCCGGTGGCATGTAGGCGCCGGGCTCCGGCCCGGGCGCCGCGAAGTTGGCGGGGACGCCCCCCGCCGGTGGCATGTAGGCGCCGGGCTCCGGCCCGGGCGCCGCGAAGTTGGCGGGGACGCCCCCCGCCGGTGGCAAGTAGGCGCCGGGCTCCGGCCCGGGCGCCGCGAAGTTGGCGGGGACGCCCCCCGCCGGTGGCAAGTAGGCGCCGGGCTCCGGCCCGGGCGCCGCGAAGTTGGCGGGGACGCCCCCCGCCGGTGGCATGTAGGCACCGGGCTCCGGCCCGGGCACCGCGAAGTTGGCTGCGTCATGCTGCCTGGGTGCAGGAATTGGAGACCTGTGTCCCGAGACCCTCGTACTTTGATCGACCCAATCCTGCACCCTTCTCGCCCGGTTGGGCTCTTCGGCCGTGTCTTCAACAACCGTGTCCTCGTCCTCGCTGTCCTCATTTTCTATAGTTGCGAGTTTCGCTCTTGCCAGCTCCATCTGTAGCCTGGTCAGCTCTTGTCGCACTATTGCAGCGCGATATGCCTTGCTGCTCTTCTTCTTGCGTGCTGACGATGTAGCAGCGAGGTCGCTCTTCTCACTCGGCGGCGGCGGTGGCGCGAACGTGCCGGGGCCCGCAGGTGATCCCAGTGCGGCGTCCGCCCGCGGGGTCGCAACCCCGAGGTTGATAGCCAACAACAGTGCAGCCGTTGCCCGCGCGTCGAGTGGTCTGGCCACCACGGTAGGAGTGGTGCTTCTTGGCGGTTGAGTCGTCGCTGTGACCGCCGACGGTGGTGGTGGCGGAGGTGGAGGTATCGGTGTCGGCCCCATGCGTGTGCTCTCTGCGGCGGTCCGTGTGGAGACTGCAGACGTAGTCGCGGAATCGGCGGTGATGCCCGCAGACTCGGACGGCGTCGTATAGGCGGCGGCTGTGATGCCGCTCGACGCAGACTCGCCTCTTCTTCCGACGGAGCGCGTTACCGGCATCGCGAAACTATCCGGTTCGACTGGACCAATGTACGGGCCGGACTGTATAGACCCGCACTTTTTGGGGTTCAAAATAAAACGCGACGCTTTCGGCTTCTGATCGGATCCGTAGAAGAGGTTGTTTCCAGAGAGATGGCTGGCTGACGACTGTGAGAAGACTCCGAGACGACTGACTTCCCAGCGCCGCGCGGGCTCTATTTATACTGCTCGGGCGAGAGCGGGGGCCCGGGGCGCCGGGTTCGTTTGTCCTTCTCACACTCGGGCGAGCGTGGGGGCCGGGGCCGGATCCGATACTATTTTATTTCTCTTTCTATTACTATCTATTTACATGAGCTTAGCCTATTTTTCTATACGATACTTATATAACTATTATAATATAATCTTAACCTATCTTAAACTATAATTACAAACTAATTGGACTGCGCTGTCCCGCACAAAAACTAAACTTTTACTTACAACTTCAATCCATCTAGCTAAGGAAGGCAAACGAGCAAATGGGTGCAGATGTGTTGCAAACCTAGAGGGCTAAGATGAAATGCCTCTTGTGGCCGTAATTACATCGGATGTCTTACTCTCCACACCGGAACATAACAGTGCATGCTGCTGCTAAGCGGCAGGATTAGCGAAAGACGGTGGTAGCGATCCGGACAGACCCTGTACAAGGTCCTACCTGCGTCTGAAGCAGAAACGCATCATAACTAGTTTAATTTTAGACCGGCTGTAAACATCATGATTCACGTCTCCATTTTACGGAATAAAACGTGAATCCTTTGTCTCTGACACGTGCTGGAAATAACGGCTTTCAGAGCGTTCATTGTTTTGTTCAGCGTATTGAATTGTTTGAAATTCGAATATAGATGAATGATACAGCGAGGGAGAGTTTAAATGAGATTCGGAAACTACGCAGTAGACAGTTTGTGAACTCTATGATGTATAAAAAGTTTAGTTTTAGAGTTGCGTACTTCAAAAGGAAAAAACGGAACCTTTATAGGATCACTTTGTTGTCCGTCCGTCTTCTGTCTGTCGGTCAGTCAATTCGAATTCAAAACTTACAAGGTAGGTAGTTCGTTGACATACAATGGTGAAATTTGGCAAGAAGGAAAATGTAGGTAGTTGGGTCAACGGGAAGCACCCTTTAGGTTTTTACAGTACGTTTTATAATCATTCCTTCATACCAAATTTCAATGGATTTCGGCAATTTGTATGAAAATAGCTTTTTTAATTACTGTATCTTTTGATTGCGTTGACTTATAAGATCGATTTTTTCACGGCTTCAAGGTACTGCAGCCTTGAGTATTTGATATTAATTTCAGCATGCTACCTCCACACGTTCCAGAGAAAAAGGGTCTTGACAGACACAGACGCACATCAAAGTGATCCTATAAGGGTTCCATTATTCCTTTTAAGGCGCGGTACCCTAAAAATAAAAACGAGTAATGACACTTCTCAAAGAAACTGCATCGAATCAAATCGAATCAACAAACTTAGTGACGCGTGCGAGAGAGAGGGAGGGTATTCGGGCGCGCAGTCTCGCTCTAACCACGTGCTAACAATCGCTGCACATGCGACGTCAAGTTGTTTACTATAATACTTGTACAGGTCTTGATAAATGTTAATAGACTATCATCTAAAGTGTGGGTAAGTGTTTCTTTGTTTTTTGTTAAGGCTCCCCGGACTATTAATCATATTTCCATGCCCCCCCCCCCCCCTTTACTTTTTCAATGAATTTTATGCGTGTAAATTAAACATTACATTGTGATATTATTTGTTAATGTTGTGTGTTTTATTTTTGTTTTTTCTTGAGGGTGTGGCGGTCCGTCGCTTTAGGGCAGCGAAACTGACATTTAGAACTTCCTAAACATGTAGTTGTAATGTCTATTTTTGTATATTGTATCTATGTATTATCACACGTTTTTCGACAATTCGAAGACAAATGAAAAAAACACGTTAACAACATTGATTAGCGGCATTTAGTTATTATCTTATTATGTTTTCCTCGTACAATTTAACACGATTTTAAATAATGTCTTTAGTTCACTTAAAAACGTGTGCAAGTTTGACTGCCGAATTTTAAATGTTAAAAAAAACGAAATACCTACCTATACAATAGTACTTTATGCAACTGTTACATATGGGTCATGCGTTACATGTGTTACAACTGTTACAACGGTTACATATGTTACATAAGGGTCCTTAAAACGCGAGTGTGTTTTGGAGCCTGAGGGTCGAGCACGACTTTACGAATGTTGCGTCACGTAAAATCGAATAGTAAACGTTGTCTTGTTTGTATGACGTTTGGAACAGCGCCCGCCCGTGAGCGTATTTGGAACTAAAATTTAGTATGAGGTTTCTCGATCTCGATACGATAACCGTAACGTTACGCAGCATTCGTAAAGTCGTGCTCGACTCTCTGCTCAAAAGGTGTTTCGATCGTTTCGTATATCCGTCGATCAGCCAAAGCTACCACACTATTCGATCGATCATCGATCGAATAGTGTGGTAAGGTAACACCTAAAGTCCACATCATTTCAGCTAACACCCGGCCAATAATATGTTGGAACTCCTTAGCTTAAAGCTCTACAAAAGTTTTTTTAATATTGACAAAAATGTCACTTCTCTTGTGTTTTTTCCTTTAGTTGTATGTTTCCTTTGAATATTTGCCTTTACCGTATAGCACGCTTGTTACCTACTTATTTTTCTATCAGGCTATGGGCCCAGCACGCTTCTACTGCGTAGAGCTGTACCTAAACCTAGTTTTTTAACCGACTTCAAAAAAGGAGGAGGTTCTACATTCCACTGTATGTATGTTTTTTTACATGTACATCGATTACTCCGTCAATTGTAGACCGATTTCAAAATTCTTTATAATATGGATTTCTAACATAAAACGCGATGAAAACCAGCGCCCGCGCAGGGCAGTGCGTAATATTTTCGCTAACGCCAAAACGCGCCGCTTTCTAACAATATACACTAGACTTTCACTGGATTCGCACTTTCTACGCTGAATTATATATTCAAATCTCAGAACTACGCATTATACGAGTAAATTGACTTCATAAATATTGCTTGGCATAATTCTATGAAAACTTGAATTGAAATTCATAAAACAAAAGACTATCGAGCAGATTTTTAACCCCCGACGAAAAAGAGGGGTGCTACGTTTGACCTGTGTATCTGTGTATCTGTCTGGCATCATAGCTCTCAAACCGATGGACCGATTTCGATGCAGCTTTTTTTAATCGAAAGCTAGTTTAATCGAGATGGTTCTTAGCTAAGTTATATTAATATAGGTTCACCCGTTTTTGAAATATTGAACTATGAAATCAAAGTGTAGGGGGTTTTTCAAATGTTCTATGTTGGTTAGGTTATGTCCTCTACGTTAGTGGCTCAGCTTCTAACCGGCCAGTCTTACGTAAACGAATTGAATTTATGTTTACGCCTGTATGTACCTGCAGCCTTGAACTCTCGGTCGAATCGAAAAACATCTCGAACGCGCATTGACGTAAATTATGGCAGGAATCACCATTTTGTTTCGATTGAAAAATACGACCTACAAGGGTTGTATTTTTAAATGGACTGCAATAAAATTGGAAAGAATTGAAAGAAATGTACCTAATAAGTTATTTGGTAAAAAAAAAACTTAATAAAAGTTTTTTTGCTAGCTGGACTATTTGTTGAATGTACTTGCATTGTTATACAATTCATATATCCATACCACATATTAAGTCTGTATATAATTAACTTATAATTGACTTCTTAACAGACTTCAAAAAAGGAGGAGGTTCTCAATTCGTCGGAATCTTGACGGGCACAATGCCGCAATTTCAAGGATGCAAAGCCAGCATACCCAATAAAAAAAAACAACCCATAGGCAGTAAAAAGCGCGCGCAAGACGGCAACAATGCTACCAACCTTATGAACATAATGTCAATCCAATCCAGTACTCTAGATGGTAACCAGCCTTGTAACACTGACAATGAGGACAAGCTTGCACTATAAAACATCTGTTGTTAAAGACTTTCCATTTCAACCCTATAGCCTTACTCCTACAGTTCAAAATCGCTGTGCTGTCTTTGTGCAATTCTAAGCAACCGCGGTGGATACCTTTTAGGGAAAGATTCAGTGTTTGAGATCAGTATGACTAAATATAGTTAGGATCGATGGCAACCTTACAATAAGGCTGTTTTGATCAATTCAGTTTTCAAAAGACCTCAAGTGGAGTTAGAAAGGAAAACATCATTTTATATACTTTATTTAATATACCTCAAGGAAGTAAAATCCTTTAAAATGCCATTACAACACTGATAGAGACGTTATGGAAACCAATATGAAAGTATCAAATTAATTGGATTGTATGAGTATTCTGCAGGAGTAGGTTTCGTTAGCCTGGGCCATTTGATTTTTTGTGTTAATTTAGCAAAGTAATTTGAACCTACACTACTTAGGACAGTATTTTTAATACTTAAATCGACTCATATTATATTAAGGTTTCGGCTAATAATAAGAGAACGATGCGACTAATCTATAATTGAAGTCTCAGTTCAAAATACGGCGTAAAATAGGCCCGTTATTCCAAATCAACTCTATTGCGTTTTATGAAGTTAAAACTACAAATACCACAATGTACAGTATAATGCGTAGTGCGACAATAAATTATAAGACGGATAAAAAAGGAACTAATATTTTTCATACAAAATTGTTGCCATATTCAAGCACTTTATGTCAATAATCTGGCGGAAACGAAGAAAGTGGCGCCCTCGTTTAATTTCTACTCTTTATTGTGGCACCATAGCCATTATATAAAAAAAAATCCGCCAAGTTTCACAGCATGGCAACAGCGATTATATTCCCACAGAAACTTTAAAATAATTACACAAAACCTAGAAAAGTGAGCCAAGACGGCAACAATTTAAATTCATACAAGTTGACATGACACGACACCACGGCCGAGCGTAAACCTGAATTAAATCTTTACTAAGTAGGTCATTAATTTATTAATAACTTTGGGCGCAGCATTAAATGTAATTCCAAGGAATTGGGTAACGGTTAGGGTTAGGGGGGGGGGGGGACGAATCTCACTCTCAATCTCACATGGGGAGGGGATTTTTTCCGCAAGAAACTGAAGTCAGCATCTAAAATACATAAAGACATCATTCTGTCATACCTCAATTTGCTTTGACTCTTCAAAGCACCAACTAATTGTAATTCTAAAATTAGACACGAAAACGCGATGATGGAATTATGGGCCAAGTTCCTTTGTTCTTTTCCACAAAAAAAAAATGCATTATTATCTCTGCATTTGCTTTCGCGCCAATTCCCCTTGACACGAGCAAATCTTGGGCGAGAGATTTGAAATTTAATTATGGAATGCACATCTTTATTCTTAAAAATGCCGTTGGCTGCGTGTTGTCGGGATGAGAAAATCGGCCAATGACCATGAGTTAAATCCAGATTTCAGTAATTTTAGTCATGGAATGATTTCAGTGAATAATTTATTACAATGCGTATTTTGAGTCTTTTAAAGAAGAATTTGACGCACACCTCTCTACGTTTCTTTTTGTCTCACAACCACCTGTAGAAAAGTTTTATTGGAAATTTTTAAAGTATGCATTCTTTCAAATGACTATTAATTTTACGAACTAACTTTGGTAGGACCTTGTGCCAGGACCGTCTGGATCGCTACCACCATTTTACTAGCTAATCCCGGCTGCGTTCCTGAAATCACGGGCACAAGAGGCATTTCATCTTAGCCCTCTAGGATGGCAACGCATCTGCAGTCCCGGGATTGCGGGTATCTATGGGGAGTAGTGATCACTTACCATCAGGTGATCCACGTTCGTTAGCCTTCCTTATCGTATATAAATGAGAACCTCCTCCTTTTTCTGAAGTCGGTTAAAAAGTAATTTTTGTTGCCAATCCTACATTATAATTTTATAATTATAACGCGGTCTTGCAACCAGAAAGTAACTTCTGTGCTTTTCTCTCTCGTTAATAAGGAAAATCGTTTTATTAACAAGGGAAGCGAAGCAACATGAATAGGCGACCTCAAAACATAACATTGAGGACGAGAATAAATTGTTTCATTGTACATTATAAATTCATGAGAATTATAAATAGAATTGAATAAAGTATCTTGCATGCGTAATGAACTCTTACAAGTTTTTACTTATATTATATTCATGTGTTGCTATGTGTGTCTGTTAGTGAGTCACTGCAATATCGGACTGACTTTAATTCTGCTTTAATCGGACGACTCTGACTGTGACGAGACTACAAAAAAAAAACACAAAACAACAGTTACGGCTGTATGGACTTAGTTTCCTTTGCCTATCCCTAGTGGGATGAATTTTAAAGACTAAAAATTTTATGACAAGAGCTCTCTAGCGGATGCTTAACACCTTCTGTACATCAAAAGAAGACGTGTACGTGTGCTTTCGCAAATCACTTGACAACGCCCTAAAACGTTCTCAAACCGGCGTAGGCGCAGGACATCATTGAGAGCATTGATCTTAACATAAAGAGTAACTAACTGATGAGACATGACGCACTCCTTTGTCTGTGGTCTTTGTCCTTGCATAGATTATAGACGAATGATTTGTGACGAGGTATAAAAATCTACACATTATGTAAATAGATTTCTACACTAGTGGATCTGTGAGCTGTAGAGCTCGGTACCTCATTTTTATTTATTTTTTTATTTTTTTCAGTAGCCTATACTGTGTCCCACTGCTGGCAAAGGCCTCCCCTTTCTCCTTCCACATGTCTCTAGTTTCGGCCAACTCTCGTCAGTCCGGCCAAAAACGCTCCAGATCATCCCGCCATCTCCTTCTTGGTTTCCTTTCCTTGGCTTCCTCTTTAATTTTATTTTTAATTAATTAAAAAAATTAAGCGACACAAAGAATCCTTACATATTACCGAACCTGATCACAAAATTTCACTATAATCGGGTAATTTTGAAACATTTTTCATTTTTCTTTCCAAAGTTAAATCTTAGCATACTTTTAACATGAAATTTCCGTGAGACGCAATCATTGGTGAAGTAAAACTCGACTCGACTTATGTGAGTGATCCGTTTTATGTTACTAAGTTGACGACCGTATAGCCTACCCGCCTAGCCTAGCCAGTTAGAGACCCTGTCTATGAAGCTTGAGGTCCCGGGTTCGATCCCCGGTCGGGGCAGATGTTTGTATGATGAATACGAATGTTTGTTCTCGGGTCTTGGATGTTTAATATGACATGTATATAAGTATGTATTTATCTATATAAGTATGTATAGTACAGGCTTTGCTTAGTTTGGGACTAGGTCAATTGGTGTCAATTGTCCCATGATATTTATTATTATTTATTTATTATTAAGCAGATAATTTCAAACAAAAAAAATATTTTCCAAATCGGTCCAGCAGTCTTCGAGTAATCGTACATAACATACGTAAAGAAAACCGACGAATTGAGAGCGTCCTCCTTTGCCATCTATGCTTTAACTAAATAAGCAAAGCTTCGTATTAGCAACCCGATCAACGATACTTATAAACATTGAATCACCGGGTCAACATCCGAAAGATGCGCTGCGCATACGTCGCCGTGCCTAAGAACACGTGACAACGACAGCCGCAAACCGATGACCCAAAGTTAGAGACAACTACTAATCTTGAAGATTTTTAGGGTTCTGCACTTTAAAAGGAGAAGCGGAACCCTTGTAGGATCATTTCGTTGTCCGTCTGTCAGTCTGTCTGTCCCTTTTTCTCTGGAACGCGTGGAGGTAGGATGCTGAAATTATTATCAAATACTCAAGCCTGCAGTCCGTTGAAGCTGTGAAAAAATCCAACTTCTAAGTCAACGCAATTAAATGTCACAGACCAATATAAAATGACCCCATTTTGCTTAGGAGCAGGGCTCTGCTCTGCTAACACTGGACAACTTAAAACACCGGGGAAAAGCGAGAAAATCTTTGTACTGAACCCTCGGTGCGCGAGTCCGACTCGCACTTGGCCGGTTTTTTTCAATGAAGATTCCAACGGTTCGGAAGTAGGTAAACCTAAATGAAGATGATGTTTTAGTTCCTTAAATAAGATTTCTTAGCAAGCAAAGCGGGGAAAAAACGGCGGTAGACTAGACAATAGGTATACTATGGCCATAACCGCTGTGCACCTCCCTGAGGTATGCGCGGGGAGGTGGGAGCCGGAGAAAAAAGAGCATGAGTTCACATGAGATCAATACACGTCGGACAAATCTTACGATATCAGTTTACATTTCTAAGGCAAGACTTGTGGCGGAACGGTGGTCGAAGGCTCTTTAGTAAATCCAAGTCGAGTGCACAGCGGTTATGGCCATACTATAGGTAGGTATACTGTCCTAAGAAGTGTCATAAAAAGTCAATCTGTTACGTAGTTTAGTCTATGGCTGAATTCCAAATTGTACTATGGCCTACGCGTTCAAATTTCATGGACACCAGAAAAATACAACACTTTAATTGTAAATACATGAACAAATCTGCAGGACAACTGTATTCTTAACAAAAATAATCAATCCTTTTGTTTCACAAGAAGTTCCTTTTAAATTACGTTAGAAAATACCGGCAATCCATTTTTTTTTTCATCAGACCAAAGTAACTTCCAGAGTTTATTTCTGACGCATCCACCATGAACGCAATGCACCAATCCGATGTAGCAAAACAAACCAAAACGCAATAAAACAGTATCGGCATAACAACCTATTTGCCCAGAACTCCCTATTCGAAAAAAACATGCCAATATTTTTAAAGTCTCGGTCAAAGTCAGCCAGTGCGTCGAACTCTTTGGCAAGGTCGTTCTATTCTGGCTGAATGAGATTTATCTGCGCCGTGATTATTAAAAAGTTACAGCTTGGCGGGAAAATTTATGGTTTCTTTTGACGTTTGCCAACCTAAGCGTTTAGTCAAATGACATCTTCAATTCACATAAATCTTGAATGATACTGCGTGCCCTGATGATTTGACACGATACAGTAGGTACAGTACAGTCGAGGAAATTAATTCCTGACCCACCATAAAACATTTTCGTACCTAGTAAACGTCATAACGATTTTCCTTGTCAAGCAATGCGATGTCTCTATAACTTTTATTGTGAAAAGGTTCCATGGTGGTTCAGGAATTAATTTCCTCAATTGTATTCAGAATCAGATTGCATAAACTACCATCTAGGTATGTCAAAATTGATCAAACAGTTTAGGCTGTAGATACTGATACACTTAGAAATAACCATTCCCCTCCTTTCTGGCGTCAGTCGGGTAAAAACAAGGAATAACAATACATAGAACGACGTTACAAACACAGAATATAGATTGCGTTTTATTTCTTGTCTAAAAATACCTCCACATACTAACGACGTCATTTCTAGTCACGAAAGAGCAATCAAATAATGGACAGTGACCGTTTCAAAACAATAAAGACTTTTACCACATTACAATACAATAAAACTGATTATTTCGCTTACAAATTAACATTTACATTTGTACAGTACCCGCCAATATACCTATCGCAGCTGCAACCATTGACTTTGTATCAAAAACTCTTGTAAAATAAAAACAGTCCCGACAATCGGACCAACACGGATACCTAATATTTTATTCTAATTTCAAACTGAAACGTACACCAGAAAGACCAGAAAAATAAAGCCCATGAGCGTATTTGGAACTAAAATTTAGTATGAGGTTTCTCGATCTCGATACGATAAAGATTTCGCCACACAGCGAGCGGGACGGGACGTCGACGGGGCGCCGGCGCGACGGTAGCGCGGCGTAGACGCCACGCCACGGGCGGGACGGGTCGCGTCCACGTCGCGCCGGCCCACCGCCTGTCGTTTGCCCGGCGGCACGGACGGCGCTCATTTTATTTATGGGTTATTTGATTGGGCTCCTTTCCTATGGACTTAAAAATTTTTTATATTGCCAATGGCCTAATTCATATTGGCCTCTTACAATTTCTATTAGTTTTTCCGCAGTGTCATTGTAAATTTTGTAAAAAAATACAACGCTGACGTCCCGTTGAGCGCGACGTGTCCCGTCCCGCAGTCTGTTTGACTACTAATACGAAAATTCATAGAACAAAACATGGCCGCGCTCACGCCCCGCCCGGCAGCACTCCGCGTTGTATTCCCGCCGGGCGCGGCGGCAGCGGGACGTGACACGCCGAGCGCGACGGCGCTGTTTGACGTCGTCTATGTTGACTAGTACATTACAGATGCTACCGTCTCGCCGGCGTCCCGTAGACACCCCGTCCCGCTCGCTGTCTGGCGAAGCCTTAACCGTAACGTTACGCAGCATTCGTAAAGTCGTGCTCGACCCTCAGGACAAATGCCCTTTGGAACATTTTGAAAGAGGAAGGCTGTTGCGAGCCCCCGGGCGGGGAGCGGGACGGATGGGTACGTTTAACGATAATGTCTATTAAAATTTCGATAGAAGGCGGAGTCATTAAATTACCATTTCGTTTTCGAATAATATTTATAATTTTTCTTTTATTTTCTTTTTTTCGGCGTTAGGTCCCAAGAACACCAAGTCTAAACAAGTTTGCAAGGTGAGCTTGTAATTGTAAGATATACCTCTACCTACCTGAGAGCACGCTTGCCAGGTAAAATTAGCATATAACATTTTAAACATACGTATCTCAGAATACAGAACAAGCCAGAACCCGCGAGCGCGCCTAAAAGTGAGGCAACTATAAAATAATCCACAAAAAGCCATGAGTTTTATGGCCTAGCAGAAATATGAAGTCGGTGCGGTGCTAGCGGAATATTCTTGGAATGAAGCACCAACTTCATATTTCTGCTGGGCCATAAAACTCATGGCTTTTGGGGATTATTTTATGGTTTTTCCTGAGGTTTTTTTGAAGGCGGTTTTAAGTACTTTTTGTTAAAAGATTTTTTATTTCACAATTTTTAGTTACGTTAATATTTAAAATATTATCCTCCAACTCCTAACCGTTAAGGAGTTGTGCCTACCTTCCATCATCACCTCATCAACACGAGATGATGACTACCAGACGCAAGTACTTGAATAGCTTTCGAAAATATATGAAACACATGATACATCCCTATAAAATTCGAGGGTTGCCCTCGATTTCCCTGGGATCCCATCATCAGATCCTGACATGGTGACAATGGGACCAACTAGAAAGTATAAACTTTCAAACAAAAAAATATTTTTTGAAATCGGTCCAGCCGTCTTCGAGTAATCCGGGAACATACATTAAAAAAAATCCGACGAATTGAGAACCTCCTCCTTTTTTGGAAGTCGGTTTGGCATAGTCATCTTCGAGCACGCAGCGTATCGTGACGTGTTGTACGAATGACAATACTAATTAATCCATTCTCGTGACGTTCTAACAAAAAACAGAATATATTATGACCAAATTTCAAGTATAAACGGGTAGCGAAATCAATAAAAAAATGGCCTCACTCCGCGGCGTACGATTATGACTGAACGCGCCTTCTGGTTTATTCCGTATTGTGAGATAAATTTTCATGATCATAACAATAATTATCTATGCTACATGTGCCGCGTTATAAGCAGTTATGTAAAATAACCTAAACAATTTAAAATTAAAAAAACGGGCAAGTGCGAATCGGACTCGCGCACCGAAGGTTCCGTACAAAGTTTTTAACGCTTTTCCCCAGTGTTTTAAGTTGTCCAGTGTTAGCAGAGCCCTGCTCCTAAGCAAAATGTACGCAGTGTGGGGTCATTTTATATTGGCCTGTGACATATACAGACAGACATAAAAAAATAAGATTTAGAGATTTTTCTTAGTGTTTGTGCTAGAGCTAACTTCATTCCAAATTTCAAATTTCTAGGACAACTGGAAATACCCTTAAGGTTTTCACAGTACGGCAATTTGTATGGAAACAACATTATTAATGACTGTATCTTTTGGTTGCGTTGACTTAGAAGTTTGATTTTTTCACAGCTTCAAGGGACTGCACGCTTGAGTATTTAGTATTAATTTCAGCATGCTACCTCCACGCGTTCCAGAATAAAAGGAAGGAAGTGTTTTCTCCTTTTAAGGTACGAAACCCTAAAATAAAAATCATATGTATTTTACATCATTCAAATAAACCATGATTATCTATAGAGTCAAAGAGTCATGATCTCATGATGACCGAAACCCATAATCTAAGTTATAGGTAGGTACCTAGTTACTGACGAGCAAAAATAATGGGTGCCTTTTTAACTTCGTATGAAAAGTGACCCGTTATTTTCCTCGTCAGTGTAGATAACAAAGAAACCGCCCAATGTTTTCGCGACCTTTATACCTACTTACATAAAAAAATTATCTGTACAGCGTTTGTTTATCATTTATCAACTCTGATGGTTCTTATTTTTAACCCCGACGTAAAAAGAGGGCGTATCTGTGTGTGTATGTCCGAGGCATCGTAGCTCCTAAACGGATGCACGGATTTGGACGCGGCTTTTTTCAATCGTAGGCTAGTTAAATCGAGATGGTTCTTAGCTAAGTTTCATAACAATCGGTACAGCCGTTTTTCAACTTTTCTAAGTTTTACCAGTTTCACTTTTTCAAATATTTTTTATGTGGGTATTTTCATTGGACAATCCCTGTCATTTTATTTTTCATTATTTATGTTTTTTTTATTTGTTTTTTTTTATTTTTTTTTATTTATTTAATATCTACATAATGTTCAGGTAAATAACAGGTATCTATCAATTAACGATCCCGAGCAGAGAATTCGAATTCGATTGTAATTATTTATTATTCTTGATTATTTTATTCAATTCGTCAAGACCATACATTTAATTTTCTAAAATTTCAAACTGATGCGTAAATATACAGAAAAACCAGAAAAAATAATTCTCGAATTGGGATGCGAACCGAAACCTTTACCATACCGTGGTAACGCGCTAATCCAATTACGCTATCCGAGCAATTGGAAAAATGAATGATGGATTGGGATGACCGTAAAAATAAATAACACAAAAAGTTAGTTTAAAACCATAAATTTACTTTTAGCAGACAACACGAAAATTGACTTGGTACTACTTACCTAATTTAGTAGAGGAAGGTAGCTAGGTACCAGTTACCTATTGAGTGTTGTCATATTGCGCAACGATTTGTAATACGTACTTAGATGTTATTGTTTTTCTACGTAGGCGACATTTTTACTCGACTGCCGAAAAACCTCAAAACTGGGTTTACGCCTACGGTTTTTTTGTTAAACATTTCTTTTCTTCTTAAATTTAAGAGCTATGCTCTTGTCGGTGGAGTAACCGCCACTCCGCGCGGTCTTCGGCCAGCCGTTAGACTTCCTGATACGACACGACAAACACTTTATGTTATTGGTATGTACTAGAGTGTATCTGTATTTCTATGTATGTGTATTTTAAATGCTTTAGTTAGGCAATTAGGTTAATTTCAGGTTCCGGATCCTCTTACTTTTATTTGTACGTCTACTCTTTTTTCTGATGTCCTGTCAATCGCCCGAAGGTTAACTGGTAGAGATCCCTTTAAGGGATAAGTTCGCCTTTGTACATTTGCTTTTATTCTGTTATCTGTATTTTTTTGTTTTATGTGCAATAAAGAGATATACATACATACATACATACACTTTCTCCTTCATCTGGTTAAAATAGGTCAATGTTGGCCTTCCTCTGCCTCGTCTTCCTTCTATTTTTCCTTACAGCAGGTTTAAAAAGAAATCGTCGTGACGTATCAAGTGTCCCATCATATGCCCCCTTCTACAATTTATGGTCTCCAGTAGTATTCTTTTTTCCTTGACCATGGTAAGAACCTCTTATTTGGTTTTCTTTTTTTTCCAGCTAATTCTTTCCATCCTCCTCCAGCACCACATCTCAAAGGCCTCTAGCCTTTCTCTGTCCCGTTGGGTCATGGTCCATGTCTCACTTCCATACAATGCAATGCTCCAGATGTACACTTTAATAAGGCGTTTTTTAGCTTTTGTGGATATTTTGGCTTTGAGTAGGTGCATTTTGTTACTGAAAGTTCTTTTAGCCATAGCTATTCTTGGTATTATGTCTGGGGTACATCTTGAGTCATTGATAATTAAACTGCCTAAATATTTAAATTTTGTGACTGGCTCTATTGTGTTGTTTAGCGTGATAGCGTTTTAAACATATAAGGCGAAAACTCGCGTGTCCACTAAAAACATATACCGAATCGAGTTACTTTCACTAGCAAGAATTCAGTGTGGGAAGATTGTTTCTGTGGCAGCATTACAACCAACATGTTGACATGTGTGCGCAAGTTGGACCTTATTCTAGAGTTACTAAGGTCACAGAGGCCACAATTGTAGCCTTTTCTTCACTCCATTTTCAGCATGCTGATGGCATAGGTATCTCTTCATTTTAGGGTTCCGTACCTCAAAAGGAAAAAACGGAACCCTTATAGGATCACTTTGTTGTCCGTCTGTCTGTCTGTCAAGACCCTTTTTCTCTGGAACGCGTGGAGGTAGCATGCTGAAATTAATATCAAATACTCAAGCCTGCGGTCCCTTGAAGCCGTGAAAAAATCAACCTTCTAAGTCAACGCAATCAAAAGATACAGTCATTAAAAGGGCTATTTCCATACAAATCGTCGAAATCCAAAACCTAAAGGGTACTTCCAGTTGTCCTAGAAACTTGAAATTTGATATGAAGGTAGCTCTTATAGCAAAACCACTCAGAAAAGTCTCAGTCTTAAATTTTAACGACCGGATAGCCTAGTGGTTAGAGACCCTGACTATGAAGCTTGAGGTCCCGGGTTCAAATCCTGGTCGGGGCAGATGTTTTTGTATGATGAATATGAATGTTTGTTCTCGGGTCTTGGATGTTTAATATGTATATAAGTATGTATTTATCTATATAAGTATGTTTATCCGTTGTCTAGTACCCATAGTACAGGCTTTGCCTAGTTTGGGACTAGGTCAATTGGTGTCAAATTGTCCCATGATATTTATTTATTTATTTATAATTTATGTCTGTCTGTAGATTTAGCAGACTAATATAAGTTGACCCCACACTGCGTACATTTTGCTTAGGAGCAGGGCTCTGCTAACACTGGACTTCTTAAAACACTAGGGAAAAGCGTTAAAATCTAACCCCTAAAAGTTAACCCTCGTGCGCGAGTATGACTCGCACTTGTCCGGTTTTTATAAGTAACATCATTGTCCACAAGGTCTAATCAAAACTGTTCAAGTTCAGCACTATGCCAGTATTTTTTTTTATACGACGAGGAAGGCAAACGAGCAAGTGAGTCACCTGATGGTAAGTGATCACCACTGCCCATAGACACTTGCAACCCAGGAGGGCCTGCAGATGCGTCGCCAACCTAGAGAGCTAAGATGAAATGCCTCTTGTGCCCGTAATTACACCGGCTGTCTTACTCTCCACACCGGAACACAACAGTGCAAGCACTGCTGCTTAGCGGCAGGATTACCGAGTAAGGTGGTGGTAGCGATACGGACGGACCTCGCACATGGTCCTAGGGTCCTACCACCCGCAAATTCTTCAGATAAAATAATACATACTCTAGGAATACAAACAACATTAACAAAAAATCAGATAGTTTCTGAATTAACATAAACCAAGCATGGCAAAAGGATTGCACTCAGCGTGTGCTGTGCATGCGTGTTCTGTGGAAGTCCACATGCTTACAGCGCTGCTTTTCAGTACAGCCCTCTTCAGATAACTGGCCATAACAGTGAGAGTGAGTTATTAATACAGCTCCCATCTGTTGGCAGCAGCCCGCATCTATTTATATGCTGATAAATTATTTCTATTCACTTTTACATGTTACATAGTAGCAGTTGTAATAACATTGTTGAAATACTATTCATCGCCATCATCATATCCTTATCCCTAAACAGAGACTTAGGGCTCTCAGCATTTTTATTCATTTGGAATGATTTTGCACTACAACCTTCTCTCTTGTCAGCTCATGCTGAGGAATTGGATCTCCCTTTCAACGGAATGCTGCCATGTGCGTGGGTTGAAATACTGTTCAATTCAATTCAAATGATTTATTGCGTTTCATGTTGTACAATAAGGTCTTAAAGGTACTATTAAGCATTAATAATACCTAGTTAAGTGATAACAAGTAAAATGAATAAATAAATATCATGGGACAATTGACACCAATTGACCTAGTCCCAAACTAGGCAAAGCCTGTACTATGGGTACTAGACAATGGATAAACATACTTATATAGATAAATACATACTTATATACATATTAAACATCCAAGACGCAAGAACAAACATTCATATTCATCATACAAAGATCTGCCCTGACTTGGGATCAAAACCAGGACCTCACGCTTCATAGTCAGGGTCTCTAACCACTAGGCTCCAGCCATCACCAATCCGGTAATTGTTATTTAAAATGTTTGACTGTAACACCGAGAGGCATTTATAACCCCTATCATGAACTAGGTACTTTTGTTTTAAAAACAATTAGGGTTCAATTGCAACTAATAGACATCTTTCACTGTGGCAATTGCATTTGTTTTCAGATATAAGTAAAGAACAAATTTATAAAACTTGATAAATTATTAATTACTAGATTTACTGTAAAAGTAATACTTAAACAAAACAACTACTTGTGTTTTCAGTATGATTCACTCAAAATAACTTTATATTTAAAGGAAATACTTAATTCTGATAATGCAAGGAAGTTCTTAAGCAAAGTATGTTTAATTGAAGTGAAGTTTAGAATTTCCTTATGTAGTTCTGATACATTTGGACTTTAGAATGATGAATAGGTAAGTACCTATTAAGTAGAATATTTACAACAAGAACATGTTTGTGAAACTGATGTAAAGTGTAAAGTATTGGTATTGTTAGGCAGAAATAAAATATTTAAAAAACTTAAGTGGGTACTTTTTAGTGTCCTGTCCACTTCTGAAGGTGGCTTGTACAACTGAAAACTATTCCTATTAAATTTGTTGTTGATTGGTGAAACTCTATTCTTAAGAAAACGCCAATTATGCTCTTCTTATGTCAATACCAGATTCTGATAAGAACCTGATAAGATAAAAAAAAACCATTGCTTTGTTTAAATGTAATAAGGTTATCGAAGGTATGGTAATGAAAAGAACCTAATGTTGTTTTTCTATGTTTATCGCGACGGCGAAGGAGTTATGCGTTTTCCTGCTTAAAAAAAAAAGAAAGGTGACTAAGGCATTCGCTACTGACTGCCACGAATTTAGGTTAAGCAATTAAATTTGTATTGCCCTCGCAAAGAGACTTCAAAGTGCTGAGCACTTGGTAACCGCTTCGTTACCTTCAATAGTCGTCCAAACCAACAAAAACAGGTAAGATTCGTTGAAAAAAACAGCTAGAATCACTGTCTTGCTATGACCTGCAGTAACACTGTCAAAAACACACAGTAAACACTGAAATCCGCTCTTCTGTCTTGCCGGTTCACTGTAATAACATTCTAGAACACTCTTAAAGTACACGAGGTTTACGTAAAAATATTATTTTCACAATAATTTTAAGTTTCCACAACACTAACCACAATACTGTATGATAGCGAAATCGTTTTGCAACTGACTTCCGATCGAAGAACTATGAACACGTCATGCTGACAACTAGAGCGGGACAGCGCTATCTACGCAAGTAAGACGCACAAATGTCAAGTACATTACCCGGTCAATGTAAAAAGGTACGTAAATTGGAACATTACGTCGTAATTGAATGGGTTTTTATTACGAACGGATTATAATGATATGATTACGAGTGTAGGCTATTTTCTACACATGGATTGTGTAGATTCGTGGTTAGTCACGCTTCAAAGTCTTTTTATTGATGAATTGATGATACAATCTATTAAATATAGATAAATAACCATCCTAATGCGTAAGAAGAGGACTCAGCTGTTTTTAAAACTTTAATAACAGCGCCATCTGCCAACGCATAGCCGAATCACTTCACAAACCACAAAATATCACTGTCACAATGTTATGCTACTAGACGATAGATGGCGCCACTTGTTACAAAAGTGTGGAGTAAAAAAAAACATTATGCAATACTTAATAGGTAGTAGGTAGGTACGACCATTCAGAACGTAATTGATGAAAATTATTTCGAAATTAAAGGCTAGACCCCCTTCAAGGCTAAATAGGCTCCCATATTACACTATAACACACATCAGTGCCTTAATTACGTAAATACGTGAATAGATAAAGCAAATAATTGTAGCTCTGCCATTTTTCCTTATCGTCTAAATTTAGCGATGACATAAGTTAAGACTTATGATTACTACCTACCTAGTGGTTTTTATTTACTGAATAAGTATGCCGATATTTCGATGGATATGTCGGAGTCACTGGAAATATAGTTAGTCTCTTTTCTGGTGGCAGTGGGGTGAAAGGGGTCCATTAATCACGTGAGGCTTGAAAAGGGGGGGGGGAGGGGTTTGACAAAAATCACGAAATGTCACAAGGGGGTAGGGGGGGGGGGGTGTAGTAAGATATCACGTGCATTTATTTTTTGCTTAAAAAATGCTTTAAAAAAGATCACGTGATTAATGGACGGCCCCAAAGTAGCCGAAAATTTTAATCTGGGGGCACGGCAGTGCCTCCGCCAAGACGAACCACCCGAAGCGCAAGGGCACTACACTACCTTTTCTCAAAGCGCTACGTCGTTTTTTAGGGTTCCCTACCCAAAGTGTAAAAAGTGGGACCCTATTACTAAGACACCGCTGTCCGCCCGTCTGTCACCAGGCTGTATCTCATGAGCCGTGATAGTTAGACAGTTGAAATTTTCACAGATGATGTAAGTATTTCTGTTGCCGTTATAACAACAAATACTAGAATCAGAATAAAATAAATATTTAAGTGGGGTTCCCATACAACAGACATGATTTTTTTGTCGTTTTTATCGATAATGGTAAGGAATCCTTTGTGCGCGAATCCGACTCGCACTTCGCTGTTTTTTGAATCCTCATAACTTGGGTTTGGGTTATACCAGATAAACAAAAATCTCGGAATACGATGTCACTAGTGGACTTATTAAACGTACATAAAGTTTCAGTTGTATAGCTTTTATAGAGACCTTAAGGCTTGCACTGTCAAAAAGTTATCAGAGATATCACGTAGAGCCAAGCTTCTAACTCTACACGCCCTATAACTTTACAAACTCTACACCTTAGTGACTAAGCGAAACGGTCAAGCCACATATTTGACTAAGCCTTAGTCACTAAGCGAAACGGTCAAGCCACATATTCGGCTAAGCCTTAGTCAAATATGTGGCTTGACCGATTCGCTACCATCACATGGGCGTTGGTAAAGTTATTCACTGCTCATTATTACTTTTTGCTACAGTAGTTCTTGTATAACGAAACGGCCAAGCCACATGTTTTGACTAAGGTATAGAGTTTGCGAAGTTAAGGCTTGTAGAGTTTATTTATTTATTTATTTATTTTACAAAATTTATTTACACAGCATTACAGTTTAACTAACTAATACACTGTGAAACTACAAAAAACTGAAGTAAACAAGGAATGGTGAGAAACATCAGGTAGGAACACTGGTTGGCCTGTCGTCCATCATCTCGCAGAATATTAACAATTGTCGACCTACTGCAGCCCATCGCCCGCCAGCAGATCGCACTCTGGTGCCGATTCCAGAAGCGCGTTCGACAGCGGGGCAGCGGCGAGTGTCTGTGCGACACGGTGCGCGGCCGGCACGGCCAGCAGGGAGCGCATACGCGGTCTCAGGGTTGACCTCGGCACGTCCGGAACATACAGTCTAACCAGCCGCTCCACGAGCTCCGGACAATCCGTGTCCCCGCGTAAAGCACGACACGCGAAAACAAGGAGGCTGAAGTTACGCCTCACCTCTAAATAATTAAATCCTAGAGTACCAAGTAAGAACTTAGTGGGATATAAATAAGGGCGTTAGTGCGTGTAGAGTTATACACGGCGCCTACCAACCCGGCAGAAGGACAACACCGGTGGGTTTTAGTGGGTATGCCTCCCCCCTTCCCCTTTATGGAGGGAAGGCCCTGGGAGGTGAGTTTTACTTAACCACCCAAGGGGGTATGCGTATGCATTTCCCACCGTTAAAAAAGGGCATGTAGAGTTACAAGCTTAACTTTTTGACAGTGCAAGTCATATGGTTTCGTCTTAGCAACATTGATATACGATATACTTACAGTGTTTCTAAAATACGTTATTTTTTTCTCTATTTTTTAATGATAGAGTGAGGTTTCTTTGTGTAATTTATCTGTGGTTACGTATTGTAACAGCTGATGTAACTTGTTTTTAGAAAAAAATACTTTGTGCCAAGTTTCTTGCGGCGCATTCTTCTTGGCAATCATGGTCTTTCCGAAAGCGCTGGTAGACTCGAAAAAAATTACGTGTAGAAGATTATTCAACCGCCTATTTGCTGAATAAAATTTAGAATTAGATTTTTTTTATTTGAATTTTATAATGTTCTAGTGGGATTATAATAACGGAAAAAATGTGAAAAGTAATCCGTAAGTACGTAGATGGCAACTACTTAGTACATTGGCAAAACTGGATTAAGGATAACACATTATTTTAAAGCATTTTCCTTATGTCTCTTTCGCTCACGCCAGGGTAAACGTCTCAATAAATGACACCCTTTATCTCTTTTATTACTATGTAAGTATTAAGATTGATGGTGCCAACTATAGGCACGGTGTCGAACACAGGGATCTTTAACATGAAACTACCGTGAGACTCAATCGTAGTGAAATAAAACGGATCACTCACGTATATGTATAAGTCGAGTTTAGCCCGACATGTTTCGGACTAGTTTGTAGTCCTTTCTCTGGGAGCGCACGACCCAGTGACAGCGAGCCGCACACTCTACGCAGTAGTAGCGCGAGCCGCGGCACGCAGTGTGCGGCTCGCTGTTGCTGGGTCGTGCGCTCTCAGGAAGGACTACGAATTTGTCCGAAACATGTCGGGCTTTACTCGACTTAGCTATACATATACGTGAGTGATCCGTTTTATTTCACTACAGGGACATTTACCTTTATATCTTATATGTTGTCAAGTGAAACGATCATATTTTATGAGAGGGGAGCGGCCATGATGTTCAAAATGCAGGTAGGTTATTGACAAAATGCTTTTAAAAACCTTTCCCTTCCGTGTTTTTTCAATCTTCTGGGGATCGATTTTTGAATCTCACCCGGTGACTAAAGTTCTCATGCCTATGATATCAAATATGAATGCCCCACCCACTCGTAAACGAGATCACTGAGTGACTTCTTGACCACTGGCAGTGACAGCTAACCTCAATCTGCTATACATGTCGCCTCTACTTTTGAATCTCACTTGGTGAGTAAGTAAATTCTTTCCCATGACATTGATATCACTATTTGCCAAAAGCCTTATTTTTTAATGTCGTACCCGTCTACTAACATGCAGCTAATTTGCGTTTCTGTTGTAGACAAGCGAGTTAAGCGAGTCAACATAGTAGATTGAGGTTAGCTGTCACTACCAGTAGTCAAAAAGTCACTCAGTGATCTCGTTTACGAGTGGGTGAGGGCATTCGTATTTGATATCATGGGCATGAAAATTTTAGTCACCGGTGAGATTCAAAAATACGAACTTTTTAAAAATCAGTGAATTTAGTCACCGGGTGAGATTCAAAAACCAACCCCTGAATATTCTTATTGTTATTTTAACCACTATCTATTTAAATATTATACTTATTTAAGGAAAAAAAGCGACTAACCTGTATATATTTCCTGCTGACAGCGGCTATGTCCACAGGATCGGGACTCAAACTTCTCATGGTCGGCATCACGTCTTCGAGCATCTTGACAGTTCACAGGTGACAACGACTTGACAGCTGACTACGCGACTTGCCGCAATGACTTCACTGCTGACTACGGGACGAGTGACTCGTTCACAGCTGACTACGGGACAGTTGACCACTGGTTCACAGTTGACTACAGTTGATACTTTGACTACTGCTTCGGTAATCGGTAGTCAGATGTTTTTTGGTGGTTTTCTACCTGAATGTTGTTGTTGAGTCTGTCGCTAGTTTTCTGATATCGTCGAAAATAAATGTTGTCTGCCTTTTGACGACTGATTTATAATTCGTTTTGTTTTCGTTAGACTACGTAACAGTTTAGTTACCTCGATAGTAAGTCTCTTGTCAGTTTACTGCTTAAAAGTGCAGTGGTTCACAGTTGCTTACTGTTTGACAGTTGGTCGTGTACAACTTCTTGACAACTTGCTTCAGGATAAGCAGTTTGTCTGTACAATGTTTGACAAACTTGCAGTTGAGTTGACCAGACACTGGTTGACAAGTAAGTAAGTTGTATAGTTGGTTGCTTGATAAGTTGACTTCTGCTTGACAAGTTGACTTCTCCTTCACAATTGACGATTTTTATAGTTCCACAGTTGGCTACTGCTCCGGAGTTGTCAGGTTGAGAGTTGACATCAGGCTAGAACAAGAACATGAATTTTAAAATAGGTTTAAAAAACTGCGCTGTTCACCGTCAAAAAAGGAGGAGGTTCTCAATTTGTCGGAGATTTTTTTAGGGTTCCGTACCTCAAAAGGAAAAAACGGAACCCTTCTCTCTCTCTCTCTTATAGGATCACTTTGTTGTCCGTCTGTCTGTCTGTCTGTCTGTCTGTCTGTCTAGACTATTTTTCCCTGGAACGCGTGGAGGTAGCATGCTGAAATTAATATCAAATACTCAAGCCTGCGGTCCCTTAAAGCCGTGAAAAAATCAACCTTCTAAGTCAACGCAATCAAAAGATACAGTCATTAAAAAATATATTTCCATACAAATTGCCGATTTCCAAAAACCTAAAGGGTACTTCCAGCTGTCCTAGAAACTTAAAATTTGGTATTAAGGTAGCTCTTATAGCACAACCACTCCAAAAAGTCTCAAAATCTTAAAATTTTATGTCTGTCTGTAGATTTCACAGACCAATATAAGTTGACCCCACACTGCGTACATTTTGCTTAGGAGCAGGGCTCTGCTAACGCTGGACTTCTTAAAATACTGGGGAAATGCGTTAAAATCTTTCTACGGAACCCTCGTGCGCGAGTCCGACTCGCACTTGGCCGGTTTTTTTTTTATGTATGTTTCCCGATTACTCAAAGACGGCTGGACCAACTCAGAATCTGATGATGAAATCCCAGGGAAATCGAGGGCAACCTTAATTACTCGAAAACATTTATGTAACAAAAGCTGTTTTCTTTTTTCAGCAAAACATCAACGTGTGGCCCATTTTCGGCAGGTATTTTTAACACTTTGAATTTTTTAAGCAGTTTGTGTGATTAAGTGAATATTTCCGGAATAATTGCTCCGAAAGTAACGTAAATTGTGGAGGGAAGGGGGCCAATTTATGTTACTTTCGGAGCGATTATTTCCGAAAATATTCACTTAATCAAAAGTATGTAAGTGCAATGAAGACACGCTCTTTTGCAGTGCAATTTTTCACATCGTACTTCTACATTTTGAGACGCAGTAAGCGTGTTAATTGTGTTTTAGCCAATGATATTGCAAAGAGAGGTGGATATGTCATTGGCGCGCCGAAAATGAAGCGCAAAAATGCAACAAATTGTTGCTTCTTTGGCCTCAGTCGCTCTCGAGTAAGTACCATAAACTTGCGCGCAAATGACAAAAATTGCTGTTATGTCTTTTTTGTTCCTTTCATTTTAGTTACGCCATCTCCTTTACAACATTTGGCAATGTAGTTAAGTTGTAAGTAAGTTCAATAAAACGGTACGTATGTGTGCGTGCCGTCGCTCCGTTCGGAACATGTTTTTCTGTTATTTTGTGTGCATATAACGTATCTTTACTATTAATATCACTGGTTTTAACGCACTTTTTTTTAGTGACTTTAAAAGTAATAGTTGACTAATTTATGTTTGTCTGTCGGTAACCGATATAAATTGACCCCACACTGCTTACAGTTTGCTTAGGAGTAAGGCTCTGCTAACACTGGTTTTGAATAGGTGTGATGAAAATACCTTTAAATTTAACTTACTCGCCAATCCTGCCGCTAAACAGCAGTGCTTGCACTGTTGTGTTCCGGTGTGTAGTAAGACAGCCGGTGTAATTACGGGCACAAGAGGCATTTCATCTTAGCTCTCTCGATTGACAGCGCTTCTGCTAACCCCCCCAGGGTTACGGGTGTCTATGGGCAGTGGTGATCACTTACCATCAGATTACCTACTTGCTCGTTTGCCTTCCTCGTCGTATAAAAAAAATATTAGGTATCTATGCCAGGGCTTTTTCGTAATGGCTTAGGAACCCTATCCTGGGCGTGTCCGACACGCTCTTGGCCGGTTTTTTATTTACTTGGCATTAAGTACCAAACTTATTGGTCAACTTCAGACATACGCTCCCAATGTTTATTTAACGTACGACCTTGGCTTGGCCACTTGCAAAAACTGGTGATGGCATAATCTATTCGAATTCGTAGAATAACTACTTACGTGACATAAAAACATAAGGCGTTTCAAGCTTTTTTAAGTACATACCAACCTAACCATAAAAAAAACATTTTTAAAACAAGGCTTTTTATTGTCTGTACTTGTACTGTCATCCAACTTACACATCCCTATCAAATTTCAAGTCAAGCCATTAACCGTTGAAGAGTTTCCTATAGTCGTCCCACGATAACTCTGCAACGAACTGACAACTGTAGAAATCTAAAGTTTGTTTATGGCAACACTGATTTATAGTCAAACAACACGTTTTGAACTTTTGATTAGATTTAAACATAAACAGGTCATCGTTCATCCACCATCCACCATTAAAATACCTCTCAAATTTCGTTTTATAGTTTTTTTTTTCGTATATAACGACATACATATACAACGACAAATATATATACAACGACAAAACCTACTAAACACTGGCAAAATTGTCCTCCAACGGACAGAGCCATGTTTAAAAAAAACAGCTACTTTTGGTTACTACTATCATTATTATTTATAGTTAACGAAATGTCTGTATGTCATGAAACAAGTATTACCACAGCGTGATTTTTCTGGGTTGCCAATTAATGTCTTATGCAGAGTTATCGTGGGACGATTACACTCCTGTGCCGAGTAGAGATGCAACGGATATCCGGTCACTATCCGGTATCCGGCCTGTCCGGCGACATTTTACTATCCGACCGAATACCGGATAGTTGCGTAGTATCCGGCCGGATACCGGATAGTAATTTAGTACCTAATTATAAGGAGTAAATTTTAGTACTTAACATAAATATCAAACCACAAAGTAGGTATGGCCATACTATAATCAAAAAATTGCCTACAACGGCTACAACATGCCTCTAAAACGGCTAGAACATGCCTACAAGTAGTAACACGTTACAAGATGCGCCACCCAGGCGCCCATCGCGCCCGCGCGCCGTTGAATTTACTCTATTTAGGCATTTTAGGTAAAAAGTATTGGCCGGATATTCGGCGGCCGGATATCGGATTACCGGCGGTCGCGACGGCCAGATATCCGGTGTCCGGCCAAACCACTATCCGTTGCATCTCTAGTGGATACCATCCTGGCCGCACCACCAGAATTTCATTATCAGATTATTGTATTGTCACCGGATTTACATAAAATGCCATATTTCATCTCAATCGGTTGAGGATAACTGCTTTAAAATTCAGTTACAAGATTTGACGGACAACTTAGCTACCTACATACGAACGGTGAAAGTTGAGTAAAAGCGGGGGTCGATTTTTGAATCTCACCCGGTGACTAAATTCTGTGATTTCCAAAAAGTCCGTATTTTTGAATCTCACCGGTGACTAAAATTCTCATGCCCATGATATCAAATACGAATACCCACTGGTAAAACGAGATCACTGAGTAACTGCTTGTCCACTGGCAGTGACAGATAACCTCAATCCACTGTGTTGACTCGCTTCACTCGCTTGTCTACAACAGAAACGCAAATGAGCTGCATGTTAGTAGACGGGTATGACATTCAAAAATTAGGCTTTTGGCAAATAGTGATATCATCATTTCATGGGTGAGAATTTAGTCACCAAGTGAGATTCAAAAATCGATCTCCAGGTAAAAACTTGTAATAAGTAATTATTTACTTTACTCAAAAAAATGACGTGTAAAAGAGCATTCAACTGCCTATTTGCTGAATAAAAAAAAAATATTTTGAATTTTATCACAGTCACGAGATATTGATTAGATTACACCTTAGTTCATCACAAATGCACATCAGAAATTGAAATAACTAGTTTAACAGTCACTCATGCTCACACCCATGCTGCCCTGCTAACATAAAAATTGGTAACTGCTGTGACTTTCCTGTGAAGATACGCGGTTCTAAGTTAGCAGGGGTATGTTAACACGAATGCAATTGAGACGTTTTCTCGTGTCAAAAATTACACTATAAAAATTCCATTTTTGGGATAATAATGGCCTTATTGATTGGTGTGATGATTCCACCTATGTCGAGGTAAGATAAGACACTGCCAAACGACCTTTGGTCGAGCCTCTAGTATAAGTAATCGACCGTCGAAAAATACGTCTCGATCGCGTTTGCGTTACGGGTGTCAAATAATGAGAATTGTTTGTTCTTGATACGTGCCACTGCCGCTGCTAATGTGCACATAGTAACTATACCTATAAAACAGTACCGTGACTGACTGACTGACTGACTGACAGACAACGCACAGCCTAAAGCACTGGACCTAGAGACTTGCCCTCTTATTCATAAACCTATATTAACTAAAATGCCATTAAAGTTTGGTAGTCCATTTTGTCACATTTTCATTAGTAAGAGGATGATAAAACCTAAATTAGCTAATGGAGGCTTGAGTGACGTTTATGAATAAGGCCATTGAAATTTGGCAAACATATACCTTGAGTATCCAATAGGTGCACTAAGAAGGGATTTTTCGAAATTCCCACGGGATAGGGAACTGGCCCATTTTGAAATAACTCACGGGGCAAAGCCGCGGGGCATAAGCTAGTTTAGACGTAAACGCGAACGCGATAGATACGTATTATTTGATTACACTAGACACTCAGAGGGCCTAGTGTAATCGCCGACCAGGCCAAGAAATACGCCTCGATCGCGTTCGCGTTTAACAATTCTCGTACTTTGACACTAACGCAAACGCGATCGAGACGTATTTTGTGCTGTTTGATTACACCGAGGGCACTGAGTTGTCCGTGTTCGGTAGTGTGTATGAAGTTTGTATTGCATCGAAGTGGTTGTTCTGTTTTATTTGTTTTTTGTTACATAAAACATTATCTTAATTACAGCAGGTTGTAAGGTAATAAAGTGAGGCAATGCTTTTTTAGGAGGTATTTTTGGAAGCTTGTTTAAGTAAGTGAAAATGTAAAATGATTATGTTTTGCATGATTTTATCTACTACTAGGTAAGTACATAAGTTTCGAACGGATATACTGATGACTGTGCTTATTTTCACGTTACACTATTTATAAAATGTATTAATTGAACTTTGACTCGTGCATAAAAACAGATAAGTTGTTTATGTTAACCTCGCCGTTGGGAACGAGTTTTTGCGAATTAATAAGTAATTCTTTATCCAGACCACTCAAGACGACCGACGTCAGAGCAAGTTACTATACTTACTATATACAACTACGTATAGAGCTTCTAAGTTTTTTGACTCAGGAAAACGTCGCGATCGCGTTAACGCGTTACGGGTGTCCAATAGTATGAGAATTGTTTGTTGTCGATACGTGCCACTTAGTGGCGCTGCCAATTTGTCCATAGTAATTCAGACGTAAACGCAAATGCGATCGTGACGTTTTTTTGGTAGTTAATTACACTAGACGCTCTGAGCCCCTAGTGTAACTTTTGACAAGAAAACGCCTCGATCGAGTTCGCGTTAACGTGTACATCACTTATAGAATGATAAGATACAAAACTCCTCCCTATTTAAAAAAAAATGGGCAAGAGCATGTCGGAAGATATGGTCAGTGTATGTTTCGTAACCGTTAACTACTAAGAAATGCACAACAAAAAGTGGCTTAAAACATAAGTAGGTACCTAATTAAAAATAGTTATTTGTTATACAAGGGTGCAAAGTTCTATTTTACCCGCGAGTGTTTCAACACACGAGAAGTAAAATACATTTGGATCCGTGTGTAACACAAAACTTTTCACCTCACTGTAGCGAGGAAAGCGCGACATCCAAAAAAACAGCTCATAAAAATAAATCTTCATCACTGGAATCACAATTTTCTTACGACATTATAGCATAAAACTCTGGAAGTTGTGTATTTTTTCGAGAGTCGGAGTCGGTGAGAAAAATGTTGTTAACAATGTTGACATTTCTGACGATGCGTTTCGAAATTGCATCGACTCAACTTGTGCGCTCAGAATTATATTCAACATCATTATATAAAAAAAACAAATGTTTCTTATAGATTTTTATTAAATAATTTGGTATTTATTATTAAATTCTCAAACCATTTATCATTTATTTAATGATAATTAATACCTATCGCACGAACCATTATTATGAGCGTTTCACATTTTGTTATCTGTCAAAAGCTACTTAAACACGCTCCACTCCAAGGTCAAATTACTTTCATCACTAGTGGATAAAACGCGATTTTACCCGCTTGTATTAAAGGATAAAAGACGGCTTTCCGAGGTAGTGAGGGGAAAATAAATAAATAGCATCGTGACAAATTGACACCAATTGACCTAGTCCCAAACTAGGCATAGGGTAGTACATACTATGGGTACTAGACAACGGATAAACATACGTAAATAGATAAATACATACTTAAATACATATTAAACATCCAAAAAGACATCATACTTAATACAGTCTAAAATTTGAAAATACGATGCAAATAGGTAATGCAACAGTAAAAAGACGTATCTTCACTTAGTTACGTCCTTTTGTTGAGAAGCGCTGTTTTTTTTATTATAACTCAAAAACGGTATAATCCGATCATGTTTGTTGGCATTATGTTATTTCAATATGTTATTTATAGCTATATTGTTGTTAGGAGTTGTTTTGTGAAATAGAATTATTGAATATGAATATGCTTCTAATAATGTATAATTAATAGCAATTCTTATTTTGATTAGCTTTATATCAAAACTCGTAATTTAAATATTAAGTCACTGATTTGACTATAACGAACTACCTACTTACTGTTTTGATAAAACTATTCGTTCGCCATTTTTATTGGCACTTTGTGTTTGACTGTTGTAAGGAGAAGAACTGAAAATAAACATTAATAGTTCGAATATTGCGATTTAATTTCATTTGTTCAAATTTCGTTGGAACCCAATATCAGCAGTGCTGCGCTGTAAGCCGAGTTTACATGTTGAAAAAAATTTCGTTGAATAAGTACCTAAGTAATTTTTATTACGCGTTATCTTTGTGATACTTACTACCTATTTTCGGAACGATTATTTCTAAAAATATATTCACTCAATCAAAAAAAACTTACTAGAAACTTTAGTGTTTTTAAAATAGCCATCGAAGTACGAGTATTTGCCAGATGTTGACGATGCTCTATTTTCAACTTTTGTTACATTCGGTTACCAAACTATGTATAGTTAGTCGTCCCACGATAACTGCCCCCCGACTACGAAGTGCAAAATTCGAACTTCGTATCGTGCCGTCCCTCTTAAGCTAATATTATTTAACACGAGAGTGAGCGAGACGACACGATACGAACTTCGATTTTCGAATTTCGTAGTTTAGGGGCTGCAACGAACTGACAACAGTAGAAATCTAAAATTTGTTTATGGCAACACTGATTTATAGTCAAACAACACGTTTTGAACTTTTGATTAGATTAAACACTAAACAGGTAATGGTTCATTCACCGTTCACCAATAAAATACCTCTCATATTTCGTTTTCTACATTTTTTTTTACCGTAAAACCTTTAATCAGCCTCCTTTCGTTTTTTAATCGACTCCGAACATTCAAAATCCCACCAAGGTGGAGAAGGAATTTTACCTAATGCACTATTTTTGACAGGAAAAATTTCATCAGCTGCTTCGGTAATGGTCTTCGCAAGGGCACCTGAGGAACTAACTACATCCCCTTCAGCTATACTAGGAAGATTTGATATTTTCATTTCCACACAGTTCTGAAACGCTTTCCAATCTACATTACTTAAATTATACTTGAGTCTGGGACTAGGCTTTGGATGTGAAGAAGGAAATTGAATTAAAATTGGAAAGTGATCACTGCCATATGTTGAATCTAATGTAAACCAAGATAAAGATGATGACAGTTGAGCGGAACAAATAGATAAGTCCACAACGCTAACTGCCTCCAAGGGGCCAGTACACCTAGTGGGGTAGCCAGTATTGAGAACACACAAATTATGACTATCTAGAATGTCTAAAATTTGTTCGCCATAGTAACTAGAAACGGAACTACCCCAAGAACGATGCTGAGAATTGAAATCGCCTAGAATCAAGATAGGTTTTGGAAGGGCAGATATTATTTGTTCCAGCTCATGAAAAATTATTGATGATGGATAAGAAATATATACAGAGATGATACAAATATTATTTACAATGGCAGCAACGATGGACCAGTCATCATTACTGTGTGATGGAGTAGTTATTTGCGAAAAATCTATACAATTCCTGATGAGTAAAGCCACTCCACCATACCCATCAGGACGGTCCTCACGGAGACATGAATGGCCAAGGAGTCTTAAAAGAGCTCCGGGCTTAAGCCATGTCTCCGAGAGGGCAAAAACGAAAGGATTAAACTTATTTATAAGATAAAATTCAAAATTCAAAATTTTATTCAGCAAATAGGCAGTTGAATGCTCTTTTACACGTCATTTTTTTGAGTCTACCAGCGCTTTCGGAAAGACCATGATTGCCAAGAAGAATGCGCCGCAAGAAACTTGGCACAAAGTCATTTTTTCTAAAAACAAGTTACATTAGCTCTTACAATACGCAACCACAGACAAACCACACAAAGAAACCTCACTCTGTCATTAAAAGATTAAGAGAGAAAAAAAAAAAATACCGCATTTTAGAAACAATATATAGATTAGGTCTTGTTTTTTACTAATTACACTTCGACAGTTCCACTGAATTATCTTGTCCATTTTGTATTAAGGTAGCACCAACTGCTTCAAGCAAGGGGGCAACATGGGACGATGAGACAAGGCTAGATTTGGTCAACAAAGTAATGAAAGCAATTATAGCCTCAGCCACAGACTGAGTTTGAGATTCAGAATTGTTTGAATCCTTGAGCGCACAACCATTTATTGGAGGTGGAATAGCATATTCTTTTAACAAGGCATTATGGGCAGCTTGATCATAACCTTTACTAGTTCTAATTGGTGGGCCACGGGGCTTAGCAAATACTGTTCTTCTGTAAGATTTATTAGTTGAGTTTTGTGCGGTTCCATTTCCAACACTATTACGATATGATTGGTGTGTTGCAGGTTGATGAGGAGAAGTATTTGGCTGGAAAAGAACATATGCAAATGATTTGGATACTGGAGGATGAAGCTTTACCATATGAGATGCAGCTATTGGCCATAGTTACTTTGATATCCCTTTGTCTTTTGTGTTCCGGGCATGATTTACTGATGGCAAAATGAGATCCATTACACATAAAACAAAAGGCATTGTCCTCATCAACAGAACAAGTCTCAGCCGTGTGCATTTGTCCACACTTGTAGCACTGGGGTTATGACCTACAATTTGTTTTGGTGTGGCCAAACTTACAGCAGCTAAAACATTGTACTGTAGGAAAAATGTACGGTTCTACAGGAATAGAACTGTAGCATGAAAACACTCGTTTTGGAAGCTGCTGACCATCGAAAGTTAAAACAACAGTTTCTGAGGGTTGCCAGATGACCGAGCCGTTTATAAGTACCCTTCGATTAAGACGCCTGACCTTGACCACTTTTCCACACCCAATGGGCACAGAAATGTTGGCCAAAATCTCATCGTCCGACCATTGATCAGGAATCCCACGTACCATGCCCATGCGTGTTATTGAGAATGATGGAATGTATGCCATCAGATTCTCCCCGTCTAAGCGAGTATCTTTAATAAAAGCATTAGCGTTCGTAGCCTTGCTGAAAGCCATTGAAATTTGAGTCCTGCCAATACGTTTAACACTGCCATTGATAATGTTCTCAAACCTATTTTTCATTAAAAAATTTCCGAACGCCACTGGATGTAACGACGAATTTGTTTCCACTTTGTTTAATTGTACGTGAATTATGTACGGGCTAACATCAGAATCCACGAATAAATCCCTGCTAAACCTTGGTGTTTCATTTGTTTTAACAGTCTCTTGTTTTTTCGCAACTATGGGAGATGACTCTCGAAAACTTTCAGAGCAATCGCATTCATAGTTTCCGCCATTATTTCTTTTCCGTTTTTTGTTACAATGTTTGCACACTTTATTAGTTTTTAATATGCGTTTACGGTCGCTTCTGCTACCAGTAGTAGAAGCGTCCGTGTCTACACTGGATTCGTCTATTTCAATATTGCATGCAACCTGGAGGTTTGCACCTACAGGGTCCGGTGGTTCTTTATCCCCCATCGGGGAGAAATAATTATAAAAACTCACCTACAACGACGAAATTTATGACACTACACAAATATAAATATTAACTACAAATAGGTGAATCAAAATAGATACAATATCACTACCTAACTGATCTTTTAACTAATTTTTAAACATTTTAAAATAAAAAACCTAGAAAACACAACCGCCGCGTTTCACGTTTCCCGCGCTTTTTCTATTTTTTATTTTTTATTTATTTATTTCATCCCATAAGGGATAGGCAAAGGAACTGAGTCCATACAGCCACGTCTGATGTGTTTTGTAAATTTCTGTATATTAAAGTCCTGTCATCGTCAGAGTTGTGTCAGTCTGTCCTAGTCACGTCCTGTCAACTGCTCTTGCCTTCCGTAAAGCGATAGTGTACTTTACGGCGAGCTACGGCGAGCAGCAGCCGGCGGATATTTGGGGGTCACGAACAGAGGGAATACGCGTTTTCACTTGAATTCTTCATTTGCTGGGCACTTTCACGTCAATTTGTTGTATAACACACTATCTTTATTATCCACTAAACAACATTAAGCACAGAAACTAAAATTCAATTAACGACACGATCCACTCTCATCGGTTTCCCGCCAAATTCCGTTTTTTTTTTCAGTTTTCTATTTTTATTTAAAGAAATGTCTGAGTGACATGAAAAAAGTATGACCACAGCGTGATATTTCTGGGTTGCCAATTAATATCTTATGCAGAGTTATCGTGGGACGATTATACGCGCAGATAGGGTAAAGGGCCGTCACTGACGTCGTCGGTGTGTCACATGTCCAATAGTTAAGATCGATGGTTTGGCCTTTAGTCTAACATTCTGTCAACCTTGACCGTTTCCTTCCCTCCCCCTTCCCCTCTTAACTCGTGAATATAACTTCCTGACAAGTACCGCCAAATACCGAATGATAAGACAAATCACACGTACTAACAAGGTTGTGATAACGGATGATAATAATGCCGAACGTACAGATAAGAGTGGATATGTATACTTTACTTTGTAAGTAAGGAAATAAACACTTTCTTTGTTTATTTTGCATTTAACCAAAAGAAATCGCTCAGAAGCTTTCAAAAACCGGCCAAGTGCGAGTCGGACTCGCGCACCGAGGGCTCTGCACAAATTTGTTGGTATGTACAGTCAGCGTCATATATATGGTGACATCCAAAGTGATCAAATAGTTCGGTACGCCATACGATTTGTATGGTGTACCAAAGTATTTGAGCACTTTGGATGTCACTATAGATATGACGCTGACTGTACATAGGTCGTCTATCACAAGAAACGAGTCTTGAAGTTTTTCCCGCTTTTCCCGTATGTTTTAGGTTGTCCAGTGTTAGCAGAGCCCTGAGCAAAATGTACGCAGTGTGAGAGTCACTTTACTATATTGGTCTTTAACATGTAAATTAATACAGACAGACGTAAAAAAAATAATTCCTTTGGTTTTTCCCGTAATCTTTTCATAAACCCCTATCATGTAAAATTATTTCAGATTTTTCTCCCTGCAAACTTCAGAGATAAGGGAGAGGGGAGGGTATATTTTTTTACATTTTTCATCAAAGGTCGAAAACGAAGCGTTCCAAAAAATTAGAAATTGTTTTAGAAATTGAATTTTTATATAGACTTTGCCTTTAAATGATGTACACAAGCACTAAAAGACGGATTTGTTGAAATTCCCACGGGACAGAGAATAAACGGGATTTATACAGGGTGTTACAAAAACACCCGTAAAGCCGAAAGGGGGTTAAATGGTCCATTACAAAGAGTCCATTTACAATATTTGAATCAATGTGTGAAACAAAATAATATATTTTTTTTCATACAATATGCAAACCCTAATAACCATACATTTTTTACTGTTTATTTTGTAACACGTTGTATATTTATGTGCATACGAAGTCACGGGAAAAAGCTAGTCGCCAATTAAAGTGATACCCACACTTCGTTAAGTATTTACTTACGCCCGTGACCTTCTATAGAACACCATCAAAGTATACGCGACTGAAAATCAATAATCTTTGTTCTTGGTCAATGTGTCATTATAGAATAGCCGTTGTCGTAGGTACATAAAGTCGGATCGCTACCACCATCTTACTCGCTAATCCTACAGCTAAGCAGCGTGCTTGCACTGTTGTGTTCCGGTGTGGAAAGTAAGACAGCCGATGTAATTACAGGCACAAGCCGGTGATTCATTTGCTCGTCTACCTTCCTTGTCGTATAAAAATAGTAGTTTATGCAACTGCTACATAATGAGTGTTTTAAGGCCTAATTATGTGAAGTTGCATACATTACTTTATCTACACACATATTATAAGTACTCTAAGATGGGTTCAGAAGCCGAAGGCATATATCATACCCATACCTGTCACGAATTTGACTGTTTTTTTTAAATCATAGCCAAACATACCGAGCTGACGTTTCGTGAACTGTTTTTTTTTTGTAAAAAAAAATCACGTTATTAATTATACAGCATGTCGGACTGAACTCGACTTATATACGTGAGTGATCCGTTTTATTTCACTATGATTGTAAATTACGTTAGTTGTCAAATTCGATACATCGAATTCGATATCGAAAAGTCATTACGACATCGAATTCGATATCGAAAAGTCTTAATTACTTTACTCATTTACTGCTGGACCTGCTGGTGGTGGTGGTTGTCGGCGGAGGCTGCAATGCTGGTCATTTTCTACGGTTTCTGAAGGCATTATAGAGGACTTATGATATGTGTGTCGATAAAACATATTAATTAATCGCTACAAAATCTCTGGACCCTTTTTTAGGGTTCCGTAGACAACATGGAACGCTTATAGTTTCGCCATGTCATGCCAGTCTGTTAACGGCTAGTAGTTAACTTCAGAGGTTAGGTTATCAGCAGATAGCTAAGCAACCGAAGCGGTCACAAAGATTTGCACAAGCTCTTATGTCTATAACAATAGAGTCGCATTTAGATCACTATGACCGCTTCGGTTGCTTAGCAACTTTTGCTGCTGACTGTGTAGGTGCAACATGTTTATATGCATCCGATATCTGCATGTTAGTCTGTATACGTCATTGATAGCTGAACTTTCACTCGCCCGATTCACTTTTATCTTACATGCGAACTACTGTGTACTATGAACCGCTATAGTATTTCAGCAATTCTTACTGACGCTATAAATTTATTTTTAAAACCTACAGTTGCACAAAAAGTTGGTACTTTTTTGTAGCTACGTATCATGGGGAAAATGAAAATTTTCGCACTAGTACTTTTTGCTTTTCCAAGGCTTGGTGGAAGCAGCCCACCGCGTGCCGCCGCCGCCTCGCCGCGGGCGCCAGCGGGTGGGTATCTGGGTCGTGTTTTTTAAAGCTACAAGTTGTAATTTACAAGCGGAAGTCTCTTTCCAACAAAAGGTGATAGAATGAGACTTCCGCTTGTAAATTGTAACTTGTAGCTTTATAAAACACGGTACTGGTATCTATAGCAGGCTCGCGCCGGCCGGCTCACCGCCTTATTGTCATTTTTTCGCAAGTGTATTAAAAACGTCGTCTGGTACACGTGCGGAGGTGTCATTTTCACCCGTCCCGGGTCTCGACCCTCACCTCACGGCTCGGGGCTAGACCAAGGGCGTCACGAGGTACGGCCAGGAAGCCTGAGTATTAATAATCGCCTCCCTAAACAGACTCCTGGCTACGCCCTTGGCCAAGACACCTCGAAACTCGTGCAAAATGATACACTTTCCGCACTTATGTCGAAAAGTACTATTCTGTTTTGGATCCAAGACGGTGGCTGTTAGTACCCTACGTACCTACTTAGTTTATGTAATTTCAACCAGCAGAGTTAAATGTTTTATCTACACACATATCATAAGTCCTCTATAATGCGTTCAGAAACCGTAGAAAATGACCAACAATACAGCACGACGACGCCTTCTCGCCGCCAGCCCCCGCCAACCACAACCAGCAGTAAAGTAATAGTCATTACGACGTCGAAGTCGAACTTTTCGGTATCGAATTCGCTCACGTATATAAGTCGAGTTCAGTCCGACATGTGTAAATAATAATGTGATAAGTTGCAATAAAAAAAAACAGTTTACGAAACGTCAGCTCGGTATGTTTGTCTATGATTATGATGACAGTAAAATTCGTGACAGGTGTGGGTATGATATGCCTTCGGCTTCTGAACCCATCTTAGAGTACTTATAATATGTGTGTAGATAAAGTAATGTATGCAACTCCACATAATTAGGTCTTAAAACACTCGTGTGGTCCTATTATTAAACTCAGCTTCGCCTCGTTTCATAAAAACACACTCGTGTTTTAAGGACCCTCATTATGTAGCAGTTGCACAAAGTACTATTGTATCAGAGGGGAAAACGCACGTTATCAATTTCCAGTTGTCTCTGTACTCTATGCACCTGTATTATATCAAAGTTGTAAGTCAGTCAGTCAGTGTGTCGTGTTTGTTTGCACGCGGGCACGTGTTCGCGCGTCATTATCATTAGGGTGCATCATTATCTGTGGACTAGTAGTTGAGAGGAAACGACCATTTATCAGTGCCCGTAGTGTAATCAAAAAGCACAAAATACGTCTCGATCGCGTTTGCGTTAAAGTGTCAATTAGTATGAGAATTGGTAAACGCGAACGCGATCGAGACGTATTTCTTGGCCTGGTTGGCGATTACACTAGGCGCTCAGTCTAACAGTGTAATCAACGGCCAAAATTATGTCTCGATTGCGTTTACGTTAAAGTGTGCGCGCGCGCCTAAAACTGAGCGTCTTTTTTTAAATGATAGAAAAGATAAATTTACCTACTTACATAAACATTTCTATCTGCAACTGAGTGGTAATTACTTATACTTATCACTTATTACTACCACTACTTACTTATTACTTACTTATTACTATCACTTATTATCACTTATTATTACTTATTACTTATTGAGTGCTCTACATTTTAGGATTAATATCGCGTTTAAAAAAAAGTGACTACCTATCTATTTAGACATGTTCAGTTGTTATCCTAATACTAATTTCCTAACTAATATTATAAATTATAAATGCGAAAGTAACTCAAGTCTCTCTGTCTGTTTGTTTACCCCTTCACGGGTAAACCGCTGCACCAATCTAGATGAAATTTGGTAAGAAGATAGTTTGAATATTCAGGAATAACATAGGCTACTTTTTATTTGGTAAAATTATGTAGTTCCCGAGGGATAGCGATAACCAAAATCTACGCGGACGAAGTCGCGGGCAACAGCCCCTAAACTCCGAAATTCGAAAATCGAAGTTCGTATCGTATCGTCCCGCTCACTCTCGTGGTAAATAATATTAGCTTGAGAGGGACGGCACGATACGAAGTTCGAATTTTGCACTTCGTGGTCGGGGGGCAGCAGTAAGTTATACCACAAAGCTTTGGATTTTCCTGGACTTGCACGGTATAGGTACAGAATACAAACGCACTTGTGATGATGAGTAATAGCTACCTAATAGGTAATTAGTCGATTACGAACATGGTGCAGTTTGATACACATACTAGCTAATGTAAATATGACTTACTTAGGTAACTGGAAATTAACGGCCTGTAGGAAAACCCGCCAAGTATTTATTTTATGTTATTCCATCAATCGACTTCATTAAAAATTAAAATAAGTACACAGTCGCTACGACGCTAAGGGGCTATAGTATAATAGCATAATAGCATCACAGACCAACACCCTCTGGACACCAAATGTCAGGGCGAACGTTTCCGAAATCCGAAATCTTAATAGCCACCAATCGCGGCTCACTTTCGACCAGATGACAAGCGACATGACAAGCTATGAACCAATCACGACGCACTCTCCCGGCCCGCTCGCCGCGGCTTTTTTCGTAATGACTTTCCAAGTAAATTATAGACGATGCGGTGTCCAGAGGGCGGTTGGTCCGTGAATAGCATTATGTAGCATGGATTTTGTTTTTTATGAAATTCGTACCATTGGGATATTCGATCGTCAAAAATATAAAAAACCGGCTAAGTGCGAGTCGGACTCGCGCACGAGGGTTCCGTACAAATTTTTTGACTCTTTTCCCCAGTGTTTTAAGAAGTCCAGTGTTAGCAGAGCCCTGCTCCTAAGCAAAATGTACGCAGTGTGGGGTAATTTTATATAAGTCTGTGACATATACAGACAGATATAAAAATTTAACATTTTCAATTTCAATTTGGTTGATTACTTATCTTCCGCAAACTTTCGTTCCTGTCACTTTTTACGGCTTAAAAAAAAACTATCGTACTTTAACACTAAGTTCATGTAACTCTGAACTTTACCCGGTTCAGTTAAAATTGTAAATCGAACACTGCTACCTTATCACTTTTACGTCATATTAAATCCAACGAAACTTATATAACACGAAAGACCAAGATGTACGATACTGCCCCTTTCCAGCCAATGAACATAAGTTTAATAACTTTGCATTTAAATTTAAACCTTACCTATCCGCTTTCAAGGTTCATTTCACATCAAGTATTATCGCGATTTCGATCCTTTAATTTCTGGTTAAACTATACGTCAAATTATTAAACACCAGGTCTTTATTACCAAGTGATAAAACATATATTGGCATACACGGAACTAACTCAGTTGCATGCCTAGTACCTACCTACACATGACTGTGTTCCTATGAAAGTATTTTTAGATAAATTTGACAGCCAAGGCTGAATCCAAATATCTAAGCCCAAAGCTTTTAAAACTATTGAAAACGCTAGGTTCTTTATCATACAATGCTTATACAATACTTACGGGTAAAGGGGAAATCCAATGCTTGTCAACAAAACACAACACTCGCACTAAAAAGCACCCAAGTTTTAAAAGTAAACACTGCGCGCCAATCAGCGTAACCCAACCAAGTTGAGAAGGTACCGTTTGTGTGCGTAACAGTTGGTAAGGAAGGATTTTCAATTTGGTAGGATAATTATGGCAGGACACAAACGTGTAGGCAGACGATCGTTAACAGACTGATGAATAAATTTCTATACCTACTGTACTGACGCCATAGTTGTTTATATGAAACTTAAACGTGATAACGTATATCTCGTATTTTAAGAAGTTTTAGATACATTATCAAACAGATAAACGAGTGATTGTGGCGAATTATTGTGTTAATTATGTCTGTAGTTTCGAATAACAGCGAGCAATGTAATTGGAAGATAGGTAAAAACTCGCCTATTTATTTGATCTAAGTAATATTGTGTTGGATTTGGCATAATATTGAAGTTTTAAGATATTGATGGGGATTTGTTTGTTTTCGGCTTAGTCTCTTTAGTTTTCTGATAAGAACTAGTTTATTAGTTTGTTTACTAGTACTTAGATATCTCTGCAGCTTTTTATTTTATTATACATATACCTACGTACTTCGTTTGTTTTAGCATTAAGGAAGAAAATAATCTCAGTCGGTAATGTCTTTTTATAGAAAAAGGATTTTTAAAACTAAGTAACAGCAAGTAACAATGAAATATCAATGGGATTTAATTATATATTCTTTCGGATTTTGACAAAACTTCATAGTAATATAAATCTTAAAATAAGCAAAGTACTTACATTATTTATATTGTTATGGTTGTATACGTAACGGTATAACATGTACCTGCTCTATTTTCAAAAAGGGTTTTTCAATAATAACAAGATGGTTATCTTCTATTGAATGCTAAAAAACCGGGCACAAGTGCGAGTCGGACTCACGCACGAGGGTTTCGTACCTACAAAGACTAACGCTTTTCCCCAGTGTTTTAAATTGTCCAGTGTTAGCAGAGCCCTGCTCCTAAGCAAAATGTACGCAGTGTGGGGTCATTTTATATTGGTCTGTGATATAAGTATACAGGCAGACATGAAAATTTAAGATTTTCAGATTTTTCTTAGTCATTGTGCTATAGTACCTACCTTCATACCAAATTTCAAGTTTCTAGGACAACTGGAAGTACCCTTTAGGTTTTGATAGGTACCACGGCAATTTGTATGGAAACAACCTTTTTACTTAATGACTGTATATTTTGATTGCGTTCACTTAGAAGTTAGATTTTTTTCACAGCTCCCAGGGACCGCAGGCTTGAGTATTTGATATTAATTTCAGCATGTTACCTCCACGCGTTCCGGAGAAAAGTAAAACCGCCTTCAAAAGAAAATCCTTAGAAAAAAAGGATTATTTTACGTTTTTTTTCGAAGGTTTTTTTTTGAAGGCGGTTTTACTTTTTTGTTAAAAGATTTTTATTTCACAATTTTACGTTGATTTAACATTTTCAGAATTATCCTCCAACTCCTAACCGTTAAGGAGTTGTACCTTCCATCATCAGCTCATCAACATAAGATGATGACTACCGGACGCAAATACTTGAATAGCCTTAGAAAATATATGAAACACATGATACGTGCCTATAAAATTTGAGGGTTGCCCTCGATATCCCTGAGATCCCATCATCAGATCATGACTTGGTGACAGTGGGACCACCTCAGGAGTATACCATTTCAATTAAAGAAAAAATTTGAAAATCGGTCTACAATTGACGGAGTAATCGATGAACATACATTTTCCTTTTTTTGAAGTCGGTTAAAAAAGGGTATTGACAGACGGACCGGACAAAAAGTAATCCTATAAGGGTTCCGTTTTTCCGTTTGTTGTGCGGAACCCTAAAAATGAAACACCTTAGTATTACGTTGAAGTATTTTAATTAAAAAACTCTTCCATCGACCATCCATAGTCTTTGCCATAACCCGCGGTTCCTGTTCGCCATTTCCAAAACCTGAAAACAGTGGTTTTTAATTTTTAATACTCAAGTATAAATAAGTATACGTACAGTCAAGGAATTTAATTTCCAACCCACCTAAGGTTTAATATCGTATAGCAAACTGTCACCATAAGAGCTAGATAGAACACGACGTTGCTTTGACATGTCGCGTTTGCGTTGACATTTTGAACCTTAATGCACAGCGAATGTCTACCAATTTCAACGAAATGGGTAGGATATTAAATTCTACGACTGTATTTACTAGGTGTAATTTTTAATTAAGCTAGTAGACGAGGCCTGCTGCTGATGTATTTCAATGTAAATTCCTTTACATGTAGGTACTACCTAATATTAATGATATAAGTAGTTTTATAACAATAAATCTTCACTAAGAGTATAATAAATAGGTACTTACTTAAAATTTTCATTGTACATATAACCTAACCAACTTAGAAAAGTTTTTTATTGTATTAAATCAAAATAAATAAATTATGTGAGGTACATTATAAACCTTAAAACTAAAATTTTAAATACTAACTAAAACTATACTAAAGGTAAAAAATCTCTCCCAGATCGCCGCCAAAGGGAAGGGTGCCCAGAAGGCCGGCTGCATTGCCACGTTGTATGGCAATGCTGATTCGCTGAGCGAAGTATTGGCCAGCCCCCAGCCCCCCGACCACGAAGTGCAAAATTCGACCCCTCTGGTCACGGGAGGCCTCTATAAGGCGCGCCGAGAGACCTTTATATAAATGGCGCGCGCTAGGCCCCCAAGGCCCCAGAGTTTCGACTTAGAAAAGTTGAACAACCCCCGACATTATCATTTCAAAGTTCAATATTTCAAAAATGGGTGAACCGATTTTAATAAAACTTCGCTAAGACCCATCTCGATTAAACTTCTTTTTTATATACGACGAGGAAGGCAAACGAGCAAGTGGCTCACCTGATGGTAAAGTGATCACCACTGCCCATAGACACCCGCAACCCCAGAAGGCTTGCAGATGCGTTGCCAACCTAGAGAGCTAAGATGAAATGCCTCTTGTGCCCGTAATTACACCGGCTGTCTTACACTCCACACCAGAACACAACGCAGATTAGCGAGTAAGATGGTGGTAGCGATCTGGACGGACCTTGCACAAGGTCTTACCACCCCCAAAACTGGCTTTCGGTTAAAAAAACAACATCGAAATCAGACCATTCGTTTGGGAGCTGTGATGGCACAGACGATACACAGATACACACTCTTTTTCGTCGGGGGTTAGAACTAGGTATAACCTAACCAACTTAGAAAAGTTGCAAAACCCACGACATTGCCATTTCAAAGTTCAATATTTCAAAAACCGGTGAACCGATTTTAATGAAGCTTAGCTAAGAACCATCTCGATTAAACTAGCTTTCGAACAAAAAAACCGCATCGAAATCGGTCCATCCGCTTGCGAGCTACGATGCCACAGACACACAGATACACAGGGCAAACTTATAACACCCCTCTTTTTCGTCGGGGGTTAGAACTATAACTTACTGTGGCGGTCGCTTCGTCCTCGTCGTAGTGAGGTTCATGGAGGGGTTCTTCATCCCCTTCTTGTAGTTCAGCCGGGACTCCAGCATCTTCTTCTTCTTCGCCACCAGATCAGCCTGGTAGTTCTTGTGAAGGTTCTTCAGGAACTTGTCCACTTCCATGTCTTCTGGGTCTATTGACAATATAAATAATCTATAGTTCCTATACCTATAAAGCAGTACTGTGACTGACTGACTGACAGACATATACCTTGCGTATCCTAGGGGTGCACTAAGAAGGGATTTTTCGAAATTCCCACGGGATAGCGGACTAACCCATTCTGAAATATTTCGCTGGGTAAAGTCGCGGGGCATAAGCTACTGATAATATAGGTAAAATAAATATCATGGGACAATTGACACCAATTTTATTGACCTAGTCCCAAACTATGCAAAGCCTGTACTATGGGTACTAGACAACGGATAAACATCCTACAAAACTTATATAAATAGTTACATAATTGTATATACACATAATAAACATTCAAGACCCTAGAACAAACATTTGTATTCATCAAACAAACATCTGCCCCGACCGGGGATCGAACCCGGGACCTCAAGCATCAGGGTCTCTAACCACTAGGCTGTCCGGTCGTCGAAGGTTTTGTTGGCAATTTTGATCAATCGAATCAGATATCGAACCGTGGTGGCCTAGTGGTTTTTCAGTTATGGCCTCTCAACCAGAGGGTCGTGGGTTACATTTAGAATTTTTAATTTATCATGAGCTTTTCGGTGAAGGAAAATATCGTGAGGAAACCTGCACACTCTGGTGATCCGTAAAGGTGCAATTAAGCGGGCAATTTTTGGGCAATCATTGCCAGTCAACAGTGATTGGTCAATCTAGAGCAATGAAAGCCATCTCGAGTGAAAATCCGCTAGAAGGATCACTTTGTCTCGAGTGAGGTCTACCTGTGAATTCCAACAATCATAGGCCAGTAGCGGTCTCTCATTGGTGGAGGATGACAGATTAGATTTCACTCGACACTAGAAATCCTAGCGGATGTTTGCGTAGCGATAGCCCTCATCAGTGAATGAGTCTGGAGCAATCTGGAGAAAAATACGGCATCCATCCAAATATCGAGATATAATTCAGCGTGCTAGCCACCGGTACATAAAATCGCTTATCGCTCATTGGTAGAATCACGGACCAACCACCCTCTGGACACCAAATGTCAGGGCGAACGTTTCCGAAACGCATATGCTCATTTGCACCTATAAACCTCTCTGGTCTCGAATCTCGACATGTTCAGATGACAAGCGAGATGGCATGCTATGAACCAATCACGACGCGTTCCCCCGGCCCGCTCACCGCGGCTTTTTTCGTAATGACTTTCCAAGTAAATTATAAAACATGCGTTGTCTAGAGGGTGGTTGGTCCGTGGGGGCAGACTACGATAGTAGCGGGTAAAGGGAATGCTCCATGCAACCGGCTAACAATACCTGGGGTGGTGATGGTCTCGTAGTCGGGCCCGTCTTTGCTGGTGCCGGATTCCACTCCATATTTCTTCTTGATCTCGTTCATCATGTTGCACCAGTGGATGATGGCGCGGCTGCACTCCAGTATGTTGGTGTACATGAACCATACCCAACTTAACGGACCGTAGTTCTTTGCTGAAATAATGCAGAACCAAGTCTTATTAGAGATGGCAAATCTTTTTATAACTATAAAACAGTACCGTGACTGACTGACTGACTGACAGGCAACGCACAGCCTAAACCACTGGTCCTAGAGACTTGAAATTTGGCAAACGTGTCCCTTGAGTATCGTAGAGGTGCACTATGAAGGGATTTTTCGAAATTCCCACGCGATAGGGGACTAGCCCATTTAGAAATATATCACGGGGGCGTAGCCGCGGGACAGAAGCTACCAGTACTTTTATAAGAGGAAACAAAAAAGCTCGTAAACAAAATAATTGATGGGGGATGAAACACGAAATTATAGAGTCACCAATGATATTATAAGTAAAGATACGTCACATGCTCACACAACAATCTTGACATTTGCGCGCAAGTTCAGACCTCATTCGAGAGTGACTGACGCCAAAGGGGCTACAACAGAAGACTGTTCTGATGCTGATGACATATATATCTTTTTTTTTAATCCCCGACAAAAAAGAGGGGGGGGGGGGGGGCTATTTATATGTAATAATCATTGTAGCTTGATTGGACCGCACCATTGAGAGCGCACGCATGTTGACGAAATAAAGTCGGTAGCTCGTGGCGCCCTCTGAATTAACGATACTGCAAACGCTTTACTCGTGGCGCCATCTAGTACAACATTGCCGCAAACACAAGTTTTTATACAAAATCACTATAAAAGTATTATGGGTCTATGGAATACATACTCGGATGTTGCACAAACCGGTAGTCGACCATTTCATATAACTCCAGCATGTTCATGTATTTGGAAACTATCACGTGTGTTAAGTATCCGATCTGAAAATACATGCAATAGTTAACAGTTATTTGTTATACAAGGGTGCAAAGTTGTGTTTTACCCGCGGATGTGGAATTGAAACACGAGCAAGCGTAAGGATTCTATAGTTGAACCAAGAGCGAAGCGAGCTAGTTATTATTTGACCCATAATGTAATAAACATGGTGTGGCATTTAACTTAATCCTTTGGCATTAAACATACAATGACAATGCAAAGAAAAATCCGTTAAGCAGCTGGACTTGAACCAGCAACCTCGGTAATCCGTACCACGCTCCACCAATTAAGCTATACTTAACGTTGGTGTACCTAACGAATTTTTCAATGCCTTGTGTCATATTTTTTATTTGGAAGATCTCTCCTCAGCGCCATCTATGAGTAGCTTAATCAAGCGGCTCACCCACTACGGAACTTCTACAATTACGCATTAGTGGCAAGAGATGGAACTATTTTCTGAATCAATGAAAATAATCGATTTCTTTTGTTTTTATTTTTATGAAACATTCATAGTATGAAATTCAACATACAATGACATTGTTTTATTATTTGGCATTATTTAAATGAATGAGTATGAATATGAGTTTATTAATTTTAATATCGGCTCCATATTATCTTTCATCTTACCTTGCGATGAAAAATCCGAGTCCTGCCTATAAGGCTGTAAGGCCTTAGCGCTAAAACGTGAGGATTTTCGTACCTCAAAATAATGTGTGTTTTCATAGTGCTCCCGCAAACTGAAATAGCGGTGTAAGTCACGTTTTCTGAAAAAAAGCCAAACATGACGTTTTTGATTTTCTTAGTGAAATTCTTACGTTTCTAAGTGAAAGCCGACTAGGTACCGCTCCAGGAACATTACTAAATCTGCAAACGGAAAGCCACTTAAATACGTGAGTGATCCGTTTATTTCACCATGATTGAGTCTCACGGTAGTTTCGTGCAAAGTAGGTGTGCATTTTTTTTTATACCACAAGGAAGGCAAACGAGCAAGTGGGTTACCTGATGATAAGTGGTCACCACTGTCCATGGACACCCGCAACCCCGGAGATGAAATGCCTCTTGTGCCCGTAATTACACCGGCTGTCTTACTCTCCACACCGGAAAACAACAGTGCAAGCATTGCTGCTTAGCGGCAGGATTAGCGAGTAAGATAGTGGTAGCGATCCGGACGGACCTCGCACAAGGTCCTACCACCCGCATCGCCATTTCTTGTCCTATAGTAGAGCTAATGTAATTTTTTATGATGACTGTGCCATTTAGAGACAAACGTGAAATTAAAAAATGGATCCCCTGGACACAGTTGGACTTGGGACGTTATAGATCGTTTTGTACGGGGACAGTATAATATTTGTATCGTATTGTATTGTTGAATTATATTGTATGCAACCGAACTTGGAAACTTAGTCGGAGTGATTTGGAACAGAGCTTCCGTCTCTAGTGTAATCGACGGCCAAAAAATACGTCTCGAACGCATTTGCGTTAAAGTGTCAAACATGTAGTATGAGAATTGTTTGTTGATTATTCGTGTCATCAGTGGCGCTGCTAATTTGCCCATAGCAGAGAGAAGTAATATAAAGACTAAATGTAAATAATCGATTTATTGATTATTTTTGTTTTTATTTTTATGAAACATTCATAGAATGAAATTCAACATACAATGACAATTGTACGGGCCGGACTGTATAGACCCGCACTTTTTGGGGTTCAAAATAAAACGCGATGCTTTCGGCTTCTGATCGGATCCGTAGGAGAGGTTGTTTCCTGAGAGATGGCTGGCTGACGACTGTGAGAAGACTCCGAGACGACTGACTACCCATCGTCATCGTGAGTCGTCTCACACGCCTCTCCGCGCGAAGCGCGGGGGGGTGTGGGGGGGACTTTTCAGGGCTCCATGCCCCTTAAGTCGGCTTCAGGCGCGTCCCATAACAATGGGACGGTCTCTTTGTGCCATCTTGTGGCTTGGCCTCTCTGCGGCTTTTACCCGATTAGCCTATCTTTGGCGTTTCGGTTGGGATGCCTATCTGCGGCTTTTATCCCGTTTTGCCTATCTGCGGCGTGACGGGATCGTTGGCCTTTCAGCGGCTTTGAGGTTGCCTGTCGTCACCACGAACAGGAGACTCATCGCGGGGCACCAGCTCTCTGGGCTGAGCCAGTGCGCGGCGATCCGGGGGGCGCGCGTGGAGCGGCGCGATCCCCTGAAGCGACGGGAAGCTGGAGTTGTCGGCGCGGTCGAACATGACGCGCGCGAGGTGGCCGATGAACTCGTCCAGACTCTGCCAGCGGAGGCTGCGACGGATGTCCTCGTTGCGCACGTAGCGGGGAGCGGCGACGATGGTGCGCAGGGACTGGGACTCCTGCACACGAAGACGTCTACGGTTGGACTCGGCCACTAACGCGTACCAGGCTGGTGCCGCGTATGTGAGCCGGGACCGCACGTACGTCTTGTAGATCCCCAGCTTGGTGCGCACGGGGAGGTTGCTGGCGAGTACTGGACGGAGGCAGGTGCGCGCGTACTTGGCGCGCTGTACGACCTCGGCGACGTGATGCTTCATCGTGAGTCTCCTGTCAATGGTGACACCCAGGTACTTTACGGTGCCTGACCAAGGCACCTCCTGACCGTGTAGACGGAGGGGCGGCGGAGGGTTCTTCTATCCCATGGCGATGGCCTGTGTCTTCCCTACGTTCACCGACAGTCTCCATCGGGAGAGCCAGTCGGGAAGAGCGTCAAGGGAGCTTCTTCGCCGCGTGGGCGATGTTCATTGAAGAAGCGAAGTATGCGGCGTCGTCGGCGAATAGCCCCAGCTTGACGTTTCCGATCACCGGGATGTCGTCGGTGTAGAGGGCATACAGGGCCGGGGACAGGCAGCTTCCTTGAGGGACGCCAGCTTGGATGCGGCGCTCCGATGAGGTGGCGTCTTCTACCGCCACGACAAACCTCCGTTCGGTCAGGAAAGAAGCCAGGACGCTGACTACCCAGCGCCGCGCGGGCTCTATTTATACTGCTCGGGCGAGCGCGGGGGCCCGGGGCGCCGGGTTCGTTTGTCTTTCTCACACTCGGGCGAGCGTGGGGGCCGGGGCCGGATCCGATACTATTTTATTTCTCTTTCTATTACTATCTATTTACATGTGCTTAGCCTATTTTTCTATACAATATTTATCTATCTATTATAATATAATCTTAATCTATCTTAACCTATAATTATAAACTAACGAATTTTTCTTTGCATTGTCATTGTATGTTGAATATAAAGACTGCCAATCTCCATACTAACTTGCGTAGCTCCGAAATATAAGGTTCACTAGATGGCATTGTGTAGCCGGGGTATTACTCCCATACATGCTAAACAACGCCATCTAGTGAACCTTATATTTTGAAGCTACGCAAGTTAGTTTGAAGACTGGCAGTCGTTGTATTATTTATCTCTGCCCATACGCGAACGCGATCGAAACGGTTTCTTGGTCGCTGAATACTCTAGACTAGGGGTCGGCAACCTTTTGGCAGGCAAGGGCCGCATGGTGGCAAGTTGAAATACAGGGCGGGCCGCACTTCTTCCTAGTTTTGGTAATAGGTATTTGTATTTAGGCTGTATAGGCTGTATAGGCTGTATAGGCTGTATAGGCTGGCTGTATTTGAATGGCTAAAACAGTCACGGCCCGCAAGGCATAGGGCCGCGGGCCGCGGGTTACCGACCTCTGCTCCAGACGTTCAGTACGTGGAAGTTGTTTTATGCAATGGCTGGATGGCGCTGGGAGTTGCTACAAGTTCTCCAACTGGATGATATGGCGCCAAAGTTACAAAGTCAATAAAACACGTACGCTCGCCGCCAGGTGTACTGTATGGTGTAACAACCTTTGTCCACTTGATGTAACCCGGGGTTAACCATTTTCATCTCCTGGATGATTTTCTGGTTTGCCTCAGTAAGGTCTGGAGGTTCCTTCTGTCTCAACATTGCTTTAGGGTCGATGTGGTAATACGCTGCAATCGCAAAGAAGTAATACATAACGTAAGTTTAAAGTAATTGTAATCTCCTTGTATTGTTTTGTGGTTTTCAATAAATAATATTTGTATTGTATTGTATTGTAATTTGGCGCCATCTGTTAGTCTGGGATAACTGATATGTTATGCCACAAACAGATACACAGGTCAAACTTATAACACACCTCTTTTTCGTCGGGGGGTTAAAAAATACAAGATAGTAGTAATATCTAGTAGTATATTGTAATATAGTTATAAGTAACGGATTAAATTAATTTGCTCCTCCGCGAAGTAGTGCAGTATAGTCATGCAGAATAGCCTCGTCTGCGCTGAGTATTTATTTTCATGCACTAATTCATTAATTAAATACGGCCAGCCGTTCTGAACAAGCTCATTCTTCGACTGACAGTCGGGGTGTCAACATCGACGACGTCCGCTGAGGACGCCTCGGAGAGAGGCGAAACACGTGTCCGGTACTATTTTACTGGTGGTGGTAGTTTTGGCTGTGGGCTACTAGCGTTTGCGTTGATTATTTTATTTTTAATTTGTCGAGGGAGGGCGGGAAAATTAGTGCATGAAAATAAATACTCAGCGCAGACGAGGCTATTTTGCATGACTATACTGCACTACTTCGCGGAGGAGCAAATTAATTTAATCCGTTACTTGTAACATGGACCTCCGCAAAGTTACGCCTGAATATTACAATATGTAATATAGTTGTAGTATAGTTGTTGGAGGAGCGAAGGAAACGTGGCGATCTTATTGAGACATATAAAATATTGCATGATCACTATAATGTCCCAAATATCAAGAACCTATTTAGGATCAGTACAAATACGCGTTTGAAAGGGCATTCTATGAAACTGATCAAACAACTGAGTGCGAGCAACCCTAGAAAACACTTCTTTCCTAACCGTGTTGCGAACTCTTGGAATGAACTACCCTAACTTGTGATAAGTGCGCCTTCAGTGAACAGTTTTAAAAATAGACTGGACAATCATTTAAAAAATATTAAAACACAAGTGCAGTGATATACACGTATCAGCTCTATGAACTGCTAGTGTATTATTTGAAATAATAATAATAATAATAATAGTGGCTTTTGTATGAGTGTAATGTATTGTATTGGCTCTCGATATTTATAAGTAGATAAGTTAACACTTTATTGTACTAAAAAAAAAACAGGATACGAACACAATTTACGATAAAATAAAATAAAATGCGTTTATTTCGGACAACAGAAACTAAAGCCTAAAGTTTTATGGCCTAGCACTAAGCAGCAGATATATGAAGTCGGTGCTTCATTCAAAGAATATTCCGCTCGCACCGCACCGACTTCGTATTTTTGCTGCTTAATGCTAGGCCATAAAACTTTAGGCTTTAGTTTCTGTTGTCCGAAACAAACGCATTTTTTTTATTTTTTTTATTTATCATTATTTTAGAGGATTATTTTACGTTTTTTTACTAAGGTTTTTTTTTGAAGGCGGTTTTACTTTTTTGTTAAAAGATTTTTATTTCACGTTGATTTAACATTTTCAGAATTATCCTCCAACTCCTAACCGCTAAGGAGTTGTACCTTCCATCATCAGCTCATCAACATGAGATGATGACTACCAGACGCAAATACTTGAATAACCTTAGAAAATATATGAAACACATAGCACGTGCCTGTAAAATTTGAGGGTTGCCCTCGATTTCCCTGGGATCCCATCATCAGATCATGACTTGGTGACAATGGAACTACCTCAGAAGTATACCCTTTCAAATAAAAAAAAAGTTTTGAAAATCGGTCTACAATTGACGGAGTAATCGATGAACATACATAAAAAAAATATACATACAGTGGAACGTAGAACCTCCTCCTTTTTTTGAAGTCGGTTAAAAAATCAAATTCAATTACAAAGGCGGCAATTTATAATTTTGTACTTACTCACTTTTTGTCGATCCCCAGTGATCTGTTCTTGTCCACCACACTCAAAGGTCGGCTGGTAGAGATCCCTTAAAGGGATAAGTCTGCCTTTGTAATCGAATTTGATTGTTGTAACTTGTGTTTTTATCCTGTTTTTTGTACAATAAAGTGTGTACTTACTTACAAGAAGGCAGTTGATCATGAGCATTGCCAAATTAAGGATTGATTTCAGTTACCAGTCAAACTACTAATCACTAACTAACTATCATTTATTAATTAACGTGAGCTAGTTATAGCAGGAAAGGAATGGAGATGTTAACGAGCGAATTCCCCTCTGCCAAAACTCTAACATTAAGTCTGACCAAAATGATCAGGGTCTGTTGATTGTATGCTTGTTTTTGGCATTTGTGTGACAGTTTTGTTTTAGTGTGCGTTTGTAGGAACGTAACAAATTTTGACATGAGCAAAGAATATATATACTAACGTAAAAAGAAACGACACGGACGCATGTGTGCAGTAAACTACTGCGTTGTTATTGTGTGCGTGTCAGGACGCGAGCGAGGGCGAGCGCGGGTCGCGCGAGGTGTGGAATGGAAGGCGAAACGCGAACGCCAAAACGGAGGGCCGCCTAGTCGCGCCGTAACTTCGTAACGATCGCTTCCCTTTGGATTTTATGAGAGAACTGTGCCCTAAGCACGACTTGTCGAATCCTGCGTCACGTAAAATCGAATAGTAAACTATAACGAGTTTGTATGACGTTTGGAACAACGCCCGCCCGTGAGCGTATTTGGAACTAAAATTTAGTATGAGATTTCTCGATCTCGATACGATAACCGTAACGTAACGCAGGATTCTACAAGTCGTGCTTAGGGCACTGTTCGTACGATTTCGAATATTCGCGATAGTTAAAGAAAATAATAAAATGTTTAAAATATATCGTAAAAATAGAAAGCATTATTGATCAGGTTGTATGTCAGGATCGTAGCAAGTGGAAGTCCGTGGTCTCTGCCTACCCCTCCGGGAAACAGGCATGACTGTATGTAAAATGTGTGAACACGTTAAAATCATCGATGCACAAAACATTAATGATAGCTTAGGCCACGCACCTGTTCAGCGCTGACTAAATGCGGCCCTCACTCATTAGCTGTCATTAGACTGACATAATGACAAAAATGAAGTCACCGAATCACTTATATATTTGCTTGTCCGCAAGCAGAGAAGCAGTGGCGTATCTGTCTATTTTTGTACATCAATGGTTAAAATACTTTTAAACTTAAACGGAGTGAGTAAGCATAAGTAAGAAAGTAATAGACCTTTTATTACATTAAGGCAGGGTTTCTCAAACATACAGCCCCACTAAATTAATAATTTGGAAAAAAAATGTTTTCAAATGAAATAAGTTTTATTACATAATGAAATAGAAGTAAAATACAATCTCAAAATAATGTTGATGTTGTTGATAGCAAATGTTACGGGAGGGCTTATTTCTTATCCTTATCACAAATGAGTCGATATCTGGTGCTATTTTGGTCAATTAGGTACAATATTAATTCTTTTCTGCATTAAATTGATTAAAGCGTTATTCGCTTTTACCATGACCGTGTGTCATAGAGCAGGATAGGAATGGAGATGTTAGCGCGCTATTTTCATTCTACCAAAAATGTGATATCAAGTCTTTGCGAAATGCACAGAGTCTGTTGATTGTTTGATTTGTGTGCGTGTTTTTGGCATTTGTGTGACAGTTTTGTTTTAGTGTGAGTTTGTAGGAACGTAACAAATTTTGACACGAACGTACGATGTACGTGTGTACCTCCCTTCTCCTCGAAAGGGGCAGAAATTTTTTAGTGCATAGATACTTTAACTTCAGCTAAAGACGCCTCCCGCTTATCTACTTAATGTCGTGTGTAAGCCTTGTCGCAAACCCTCTACGATCATTGACGAACCATGAAACTTTGAGAAACCATGCACTATACGTATACAGGGTTATAACCATGTATACGGCATAAGTGAGTACTTACATTGGCTCAGACTCTCGTTGTGAGTACTTACATTTGCTCACTCTCGTTATGAGTACTTACATTTGCTCACTCTCTCGTTGTTAGTACTTACATTTGCTCATTTTCTCCCTGTAAGCGAGTACTTACATTGGCTCAGACTCTCGTTGCAAGTGAGTACTTACATTTGCTCACTATTTCGTTGTGAGTACTTACATTTGCTCACTCTCTCGTTGTGAGTACTTACATTTGCTCGCTCTCTCGTTGTGAGTAGTTACATTTGCTCATTTTCTCCCTGTAAGCGAGTACTTACATTTGCTCATTCTCTCATTGTAAGTAAGTATTTATATTTGCTCATCCTCTCGTTGTGAGTAATTACTTTTGCTCACTCTCTCGTTGTGAGTACTTACATTTGCTGAGGCTCTCATTGTAAGTAGCGTCGCTGACGTTGACCAGGTTTAGGTAGTTCTGTTCGGACAGCTCGTTAAGCCATGGCGCCAGGTCTTTAGAGTTAGCTGCCACTGCCAAGCATTGTTTGTATAGCACTGAAATATTTATTATAAATTGTGTGTACTACTTAAGTAGTAAGTAAGTAACCTAACCATCTTATAAAAATTTAAAAACCCCCCGAAATTTTCATTTCATAGTTCATTATCTCAAAAAGTGCCACCCTTCCTCATAAGTTTGACCTGTGTACTATCTGTGTGTATGTCTGTGGCATCGTAGCACCTAAACGGAGGAAGGGATTTGGACGCGGTTTTTTTAATCAAAGCTAGTTTAATCGAGATGGTTTTTAGTTAAGTTTCATAAAAGTCGATTCAGCCGTTTTTTTGAGACATTTGGAAATGGAAATGTCCGGGGGGTTTTGTTTTGTCAAGTTCAGAATCAAAAACGTGAGAGTCCGTGTTGATGTCTTCAGTATGACTAAGTTCGGGAACCGGAATCCGGGAGCCCGGTGATATCTTTTAAAGTGAATTAGGTATATATATATATATAAAGTGACAAATATAAAACAGGTACGTTTTAATTAAGGGACCATTCTCCAAAAATTAGGTAAATAAATATCATCATCATATAAATATCATTTTTAGGGTTCCGTACATCAAAAGGAAAAAAACGGAACCCTTATAGGATCACTTTGTTGTCCGCCTGTCTGTCTGTCTGTCTGTCTGTCTGTCAAGACCCATTTTCTCTGGAACGCGTGAAGGTAGCATGCTGAAATTAATATCGAATACTCAAGCCTGCGGTCCCTTGAAGTTGTGAAAAAATCAAACTTCTAAGTCAACGCAATCAAAAGATACAGTCATTACAAAATCTGTTTCCGTAGGTACAAATACAAATTGCCGAAATCCAAAAACCTAAGGGATACTTCCGATTGTCCTAGAAACTTGAAATTTGGTATGAAGGTAGCTCTTATAGCACAACCACTCCGAAAAGACTCAAAATCTCAAAATTTTATGTCTGTCTGTAGATTTCACAGACCAATATAAGTTGACCCCACACTGCGTACATTTTGCTTAGGAGCAGGGCTCTGCTAACACTGGACTTCTTAAAACACTGGGGAAAAGCGTTAAAATCTTTCTACGGAACCCTCGTGCGCGAGTCTGACTCGCACTTGGCTGGTTTTTATAATTTCTATGGTTTTAAAATAAACACTTACAAGAAAATAATAATATATTAATAGGCGAAGACGCCATACTGCCGCGCCGTATCATAAAAAATTAACGGCCATAGCAATAAATTTATCGATTTACTTGAGACTAATTAAAACTCTATTAAAATCATTAATACCTTTATGATTGTTTATAATTATGAGCAGTAATTTTTTTATACGACAGGAAGGTAAACGAGCAAGTGGGTCACCTGATGGTAAGTGACCACTGCTCATAGACACCCGCGATCCCAGGGGGTTTGCAGATGCGTTGCCAACCTAGAGAGCTAAGATGAAGTGCCTCTTGTGCCCGTAATTACACCGGCTATCTTACTCTCCACACCGGTACACAACAGTACAAGCACTGCTGCTTAGCGGTAGGATTAGCGAGTAAGATGGTGGTAGCGACCCGGACGGACCTCGCACAAGGTTCTGCCACCCGCCAATGCATCAGAAGTGTTAAAATACTTTATGCAATTATGTATTTTTTGCTAGGAACTTGCTATAAATTCGTGACCTAAAACCTTTTTAATTAGCACCACCTGATTTAACATGTTCTTACCTTTATTCCATTATGGTTGCCTGGTAGAGATCGCTCTGTAGCGATAAGGCCGCCCATTGTTACCTTGTAATTTCTTTGTGCCTTATTTCTTGTCTTGACTTGACTGTTATGTGGTGTTCAATAAAGAGTTATTGTATTGTATTGTATTATATTGTATTGTATTGTATTCATAAACGTCACTCAAGCCTCCTTTTAGTTAAAATAGGTACTTAATTGTCTTCTTCTTACTAACGGAAATGTCAATGTGACGAAAAGGCTAAGCGAACTTCAACGGCATTTAAGTTAGAGTTTAGAGGCCCTGACTATGAAGCTTGAGGTCCCGGGTTCAAATCCCGGTCGGGGCAGATGTTTGTATGATGAATACGAATGTTTGTTCTCGGGTCTTGGATGTTCAATATGTATATAAGTATGCATTTATCTATATAAGTATGTTAATGCGTTGTCTAGTATCCATAGTACAGGCTTTGCCTAGTTTGGGACTAGGTCAATTGGTGTCAAATTGTCCCGTGTAGTTTTTTTTATTTTTTATATAGGTGTATGAATTAAACTTGATTTTCTCTGCCTTGCCGCGATCGACCGGTTGACCACCCTTGCCATACGAGTCCGTTTTTAGGGTTCCGTACCTCAAAAGTAAAAAAAAACGGAACCCTTATAGGATCACTTTGTTGTCCGTCTGTCTGTCTGTCTGTCAAGACCCTTTTTCTCTGGAACGCGTGGAGGTAGCATGCTGAAATTAATATCAAATACTCAAGAATGTGGTTCCTTGAAGCTGTGAAAAATCAACCTTCTAAGTCAACGCAATCAAAAGATACAGTCATTAAAAAGGTGGTTTCCATACAAATCGCCGTACTGAGAAAACCTAAAGGGTACTTCCAGCTGTCCTAGAAACTTGAAATTTGGTATGAAGGTAGCTCTTATATCACAACCACTCCAAAAAGTTTCAAAATCTTAAATTTTTATGTCTGTCTGTAGATTTCGCAGACCAATATAAGTTGACCCCACACTGCGTACATTTTGCTTAGAAGCAGGGCTCTGCAAACACTGTACACCTAAAACACTGGGGAAAAGCGTTAAAATCTTTCCACGGAACCCTCTGCGCGAGTCCGACTCACACTTGGCCGGTTTTTTACTTTTAAGGCATTAAAAAAAAGGTATACTGCTTTTCAAATTTTATTTCTGAAAATCATTAAAATTAACCTCCTCGAAATCTTTGGAAAACCCATTCAACAGAACAGTGTCGTTTAATATGCCTTGGCCTTCCATCCATTTTTTCTTTTTTAAATCTTGGTTCAATGCCTTCTCCTTCTCTTTCATATCTAAGCTTCCCGCTCTCCTGCCTTCGCCACCTGTGACATAAATTAGAAAAGTTGAAAAACCTCCGACATTGTCATTTCAAAGTTCAATACCTATTTCAAAAACGGGTGAACCGATTTTAATGAAACTTAGCTAAGAACGAAGAAGATTAAACTAGTTTTTGAGCAAAGAAAACCGCATCGAAATCGGTAAATCCGCTTGCGAGCTACGATGCCACAGACAGATACACAGACACACAGATACACAGGTCATTATAACACCCCTCTTTTTCGCCGTGGGTTAAACAAAAGTAAAACCACAGACTAGATGCCAGTTTTCTAAATTGGTCGTCCATTAAATTTTTATCTTTGTATTTTTTTTTCATACTTTTTGGACCAACGGTTTAGAAGATAAAAGGGGGGGGGGGGGACACAAGAATTTACGCAACTTTCGAAGCGGTTATTTCCGAAAATATTCGTTTCATCAGAAACTGCTTAGGGACCTCCAAAACGATTTAAGAGCTGTCGAAATATGTGACACACGTTGGTGTTTGCTGAAAAGTTTCTAGGACAGGTTTTATAAAACAATAAAACTACAAGTTACAATTTACAAGCGGAAGTCTCATTCTATCACCTTTTGTTAAAAAGAGACTTCCGCTTGTAAATCGTAACTTGTAGCTTTATAAAGCACGGCCCTGGAAGTACCCCTTTAGATTTTTACAGTACGGCAATTTGTATGGAAACACCCTATTGAATGACTGTATCTTTTGATTGCGTTGACTTAGAAGTTTGATTTTTTCACAGCTTCAAGGGACCGCAGGCTTGATATTAATGTCAGCATGCTGCCTCCACGCGTTCCAGAGAAAATGGGTCTTTGACAGACAGACAGATGGACTACAAAGTGATCCTATAAGGGTTCCGTTTTTTTAACCTTTTGAGACACCCAAGAATTGAATTGAATACCAGCTTGACTTTCCGTTACCTTTGTAACATACTTATCCAATGATGCAGCTTGTGACCAAAGGGCTGGCAGTTTTCTCTCTCAAAGAATCAGCATCGCTATTCAGCGAGGCAACGCTGCCAGCCTTTTGGGCACTATGCCACGGGGGCCTTATTTAGATTTAAGCTGTAGTTTATTTAGTTTAAGCTTAGATTTAATGTCATTGTAAATTGCTTATATTATGTGAATATATTTCTTATCCAATTTTGATTCAGGTGGAGCTACTGTCAGGCGAGTGACTAGCATGCCAGTAGCTCGCATCGAGTACTAATCTTGACACACCTTGTCGTCCACCCGGTGCTCCTCTGCTGCCTTTTGACCTAAGTTAAAAAGCATAATTTCAAATAATTTATTGAATCAGGCGTTACTTTCTCATATTTATGAACTAAAAACAATAGGGATGTTGCCTCTTGGTCATATCAGCAACTTTTTTTTCAAATGTCAAAACGATCCGTTAGTAGGTATGCAGTTTGTATTGAATTACAGATTTATGACGTCATCATTTTCAGTGATCAAACTCCCTCCTTTTATTGGTTATTGTTAAATTAAAATCTTTTTAATTGCAGTAATAAGTGAGGCATTGGTTTTTTATGAGTATTTTCGGAAGCATGATAAGTGAAAATGTGAAATGATTTTATTTTGACATCATTCAACTACCCTATTACTTTGCTCCCACCCCTCCCACTACCTGTAGTGGGGGGGTGGCAGGTTGAGCGGTTGTTTATGTGGTTCGCTAATGGCCTCGTGGAGGGTGCCGAAACGCGTCAGCGTGTAGTTTAGTGGTGGTGGTGATAGTGGGGTCTGTGTGGTGTGTTGATTCGTGTAGCAGTGGAGGCGTTGCATGGAAACATACATTTGCTGCACATATATGTATAACTATTTTTCACTTGTGGTCGCTGGTGGGCAAAGTAATGGTTTTTAGTTTATGGTGGATTAATTATCATCTGAGCTTCGGTGCGCAGCGTACGTTTCGCTGCCACCGAGTCGTGCGCTCCCAGAGGAAGGGCTACGGAATAGACCGACACATGTGATCCGTTTATTTCACTGTGAACTTTTTTCATTTATATTTACCTAGAAGGTGGCTTGTATGTTTTTTGTTTCATCTGAAACTCCATAAAGAACTGCATTGCCCTCTCTTTCTTCTGCACAGCCTCTTTCTTGTCTAGAGCTTTGTTCTGTAAGTCTTTTAGAATCAAAATCTCGTGGTATGCGCTTTCTGCATAGAATAATGATTGTTAGTTACTACTAGGTCCATCCGCTTGCGAGCTACGATGCCACAGACTGATACACAGATATACAGATACACAGGTCAAACTTATAACACCCCTCTTTTTTGTCGGGGGTTAATAAGTTGCTAAGGTGTCTAGACATGGTCTTTCCGTGTACCTTTCTTGCACGGGAAGCACAAGACCGGTCTGAGTGGAGAGCCTTGGGGGAGGCCTATGTCCAGCAGTGGACGTCTTTCGGCTGACATGATGATGATGATGTGCGAGCTGTCGGTAGGCCTCCAACAAGATGGAGCGACGACCTGGTGAAGATCGCGGGACCGCGGTGGATGCGGAAAGCACAAGACTGGTCTGAGTGGAGAGCCGCGGGGGAGCTTAGGCCTATGTCCAGCAGTGGACGTCTCGATGATGATGATGATGACCCTTCTTGAGTTTGAATAACTTACGGATCAACTGGTTCCCGTGGACCATGTCTTCAATACTGTACTTCTGTCGCATAAAGTCGTCGATGTGTGTGTGTTGTCTGTACATGGCACACATGTAACGGAACTTCTTTTGAATTGCGGAGTCCAGGTAGCCAACCTGGCGAATTGTAATTAGCTTCCTGGGTCGTGTTTTATAGCTACGAGTTACAATTTACAATCGGAAGTCTCATTCTATCGCCTTTTATTGGAAAGAGACTTCTGCTCGTAAATGGGGATGTTGCCTTTTGGTCAAATCAGCAACTTTTTGGAAATGTCAAAACGATTTGATCGGATCCGTTAGTATGCAGTTTGTATTGAATTACAGAACTATATGACGTCATCATTTTCAGTGATCAAACTGCCTCCTTTTATTAGTTTTTGTTACATTAATAGTAGTTTATGCAACTGCTACAGTCATAATGACGGTCCTTAAAACACGAGTGTGTTTTTATGAAACGAGGCGAAGCTGAGTTTTATGATAGGATCACACGAGTGTTTTGAGGCCTAATTATGTAGAGTTGCATACATTACTTTATCTACAGACATATTATAAGTACTCTAAAATGGTAAAGATGGGTTCAGAAGCCGAAGGCATATATCATACCCATACCTCTCACGAATTTGACTGTTTTTTAGGGTTCCGTACCTAAAAAGGAAAAAAACGGAACCCTTATAGGATCACTTTGTTGTCCGTCTGTTGATGTCTGTCTGTCTGTCTGTCTGCCTGCCTGTCTGTCTGTCTGTCAAGACCCTTTTTCTCTGGAACTCGTGGAGGTAGCATGCTGAAATTAATATCAAATCCTCAAGCCTGCGGTCCCTTGAAGCTGTGAAAAAATCAACCTTCTAAGTCAACGCAATCAAAAGATACAGTAATTAAAAAGGCAATTTACATAAAAATTGCCGATTTCCAAAAACCTAGAGGGTACTTCCAGATGTCCTAGAAATTTGAAATTTGGTATGAAGGTAGCTCTTATAGCACAACCACTCCAAAAAGTCTCAAAATCTTAAAATTTTATGTCTGTCTGTAGATTTCACAGACCAATATAAGTTGACCCCACACTGCGTATATTTTGCTTAGGAGCAGGGCTCTGCTAACACTGGACTTCTTAAAACACAGGGGATAAGCGTTCAAATCTTTCTACGGAACCCTCGTGCGCGAGTCCGACTCGCATTTGGTCGGTTTTTTTTATATAGCAGCTCGGCAAAGTGACTACATGGCGTCTGATGGTAAACACTTATGTCCTTATTCATTAACGCCACTCAAGCTTCCATTAGCTAAAATAGGCTTTGTCTTCTTCTTACTAAAGGAAATGCCATGTGCCAAAAAAGGACAAACGAACTTTAACGGCATTTTAGTTAAAATAGGTTTATGAATAACAGGGTTAGTCTCACCTCAGAATATACTTTGTCAGCTTCCGGATTAATCTTTCCTCCGTACGAGGCAAATATAAAATCCGCATAGTGCATCTTTAGTTCAACATCTGAAAGAAATGTGATAGTTAAAAGTTGCTGCTTAGCGGCCAACTAACGACAAGTAATATGCGTGTACCAATCTAGACTGACCGCAAAAAATCCTATTACACACGGAAAAAATACCTTATTTACAGTTAGTAATTTTAACACTATTAAATTAAATTATTTTGCAGTGGTAGTAATAATCTTAGTTGTAGTAGTATTAGTAGCAACAGCAGTAGTAGATATTAGTAGCAGCAACGGTACTGTTAGTAGCAGCAGCGGCAGTAGCTTTATCTTAGTTGACATCACGGGTAGTAGTAGTCGTAGCAGCAGCTACAGCAGCCGTAGTAGTAATACTACTGCTGCTTCTACTACTACTACTGCTGCTGCTACTGCCACTACTACAGCAGCAGTAGTATTTAGTAATAGTTGTAGCAAGCGTTCACCAGACTATATGCACCTACGAATTTATAATAATATTTGCAAATAATTTTTTACACTTGTTTCTAAAATGCGGTATTTTTTTTTCTCTCTTAACCTTTTAATGACGGAGTGAGGTTTCTTTGTGTGATTTGTCTGTGGTTACGTATTGTAAGAGCTAATGTAACTTGTTTTTAGAAAAAATGACTTTGTGCCAAGTTTCTTGCGGCGCATTCTTGTTGGCAATCATGGTCTTTCCGAAAGCGCTGGTAGACTCAAAAAAATGACGTGTAAAAGAGCATTCAACTGCCTATTTGCTGAATAAAATTTTGAATTTTGAATTTGAATTTTGAATTTGAATCAAAGTACTTGGTATTCATCGTTACACTATAGGGAAAGTTAAGTCGATGATGAAAAAGTGACTGGTGCCCTTATCATATCGTGCTACAGAAGCCCTTCTTGACAGCTAGGTAATAACACGCCTCACACACCCACACTCACACACACACACACTCACACACTCACACACTCACTCACTTATCTGTTTATTTATTTTAACTTGTTAGAGTAGGTTTTTTTTTACAATATTCATATAAAAAGAATAAAACAATATTAATACAAAATATAAAAACATTATAAAAACCTAACCTAGGGTGCTAAGCTACCGGTGGTCAGGGCGACAGAGAGAGGAACCTCCTGACTATCCGAGTCGTGTCCAGGAGTACCGCCTTCTGTATCTGACCCTTGACCCAACCATCTAGCGAGAGCCTTTTAAGGTGATGGTCAAGGCTCTTCGCTATTAGACCGTTCGCCGAAACGACTATCGGGACAGTGATCGTCGAATCAACAGGCCACATGGCGGTAGCCTCGTGTGTCGCGAAGAACGCGATTTCCAGTAAAATGGTAAGTTCCTGAACGAGTTAATATGTCGACTGGAAACACTGACAGGGTGAGATTTGGCGGTAGAAAAAGCTAGAAGCAGAGACGCGATCCTGTGGAGAACTAAGGCAGTAAGATAGTTACAGAGGAGAAGGCTGGAGTCAGGAGATAGTGTGGTGAGTCTTTTGATATGTAATAAAGGATGGACTGAGAGTTTCTAACGATCAGAATAGAATCAGAACTAGAAAGAAGGTTACCCGAGAATGGAAACCATTGTGCGAGGACAGGGCGAGCTATAAGGGGTGTTGGGAGGCTCGTGGAGAAAGAATCTCCTCAGAAATGAGAATTGAGAATGTACAAATCGTTACAAACCACTCAGTCTATCCTATGAACACATTGACAGGAAACATATCTTGTTGTTATGTCTATTGTACTCAGGCTGAAATTAAACTCAGATGAATAGGTTGTAAATTTATGTTTAATAGGATGTACAGACGTAGCGACATCGTGAGCTTATTATTATTATTATTAAAAGCGTGAGCTAAGTGATAGTAGTAGTAGCAGCACAGCAGTAGTAGAATTAGTACTTAGTAGCAGCAGCAACATTAACAGTAATAGGGTAATAGCAAGAGCAGTAGTAGTGAAAAAAATAAAAACCCAGACTCGTATACACAGCGAGATGATTACAAACTACTTACACACTACGCCACAGGAACAAATTAATACCGCCAGCATCCTACCTTAAAATAAAACCCAGACTCGTATACACAGCGAGATGATTACAAACTACTTACACACTACGCCACAGGAACAAATTAATACCGCCAGCATCCTGCCTTAAAATAAAACCCAGACTCGTATACACAGCGAGATGATTACAGACTACTTACACACTACGCCACAGGAACAAATTAATACCGCCAGCATCCTACCTTAAAATAAAACCCAGACTCGTATACACAGCGAGATGATTACAAACTACTTACACACTACGCCACAGGAACAAATTAATACCGCCAGCATCCTGCCTTAAAATAAAACCCAGACTCGTATACACAGCGAGATGATTACAAACTACTTACACACTACGCCACAGGAACAAATTAATACCGCCAGCATCCTGCCTTAAAATAAAACCCAGACTCGTATACACAGCGAGATGATTACAAACTACTTACATACTACGCCACAGGAACAAATTAATACCGCCAGCATCCTACCTTAAAATAAAACCCAGACTCGTATACACAGCGAGATTATTACAAACTACTTACACACTACGCCACAGGAACAAATTAATACCGCCAGCATCCTGCCTTAAAATAAAACCCAGACTCGTATACACAGCGAGATGATTACAGACTACTTACACACTACGCCACAGGAACAAATTAATACCGCCAGCATCCTACCTTAAAATAAAACCCAGACTCGTATACACAGCAAGATGATTACAAACTACTTACACACTACGCCACAGGAACAAATTAATACCGCCAGCATCCTACCTTAAAATAAAACCCAGACTCGTATACACAGCGAGATGATTACAAACTACTTACTCACTACGCCACAGGAACAAATTAATACCGCCAGCATCCTACCTTAAAATACTCACGTCATGTCAGTAAAAATTCAGAATAAATTGCCTGAACACATAAAAATAGAACAAAACGAGAAAAAAATAAAACCCAGACTCGTATACACAGCGAGATGATTTACAAACTACTTACTCACTACGCCACAGGAACAAATTAATACCGCCAGCATCCTACCTTAAAATACTCACGTCATGTCAGTAAAAATTCATAATAAATTGCCTGAACACATAAAAATAGAACAAAACGAGAAAAAAATAAAAACCCAGACTCGTATACACAGCGAGATGATTTACAAACTACTTACTCACTACGCCACAGGAACAAATTAATACCGCCAGCATCCTACCTTAAAATACTTACGTCATGTCAGTAAAAATTCAGAATAAATTGCCTGAACACATAAAAATAGAACAAAACGAGAAAAAAATAAAAACCCAGACTCGTATACACAGCGAGATGATTTACAAACTACTTACTCACTACGCCACAGGAACAAATTAATACCGCCAGCATCCTACCTTAAAATACTCACGTCATGTCAGTAAAAATTCATAATAAATTGCCTGAACACATAAAAATAGAACAAAACGAGAAAAAAATAAAAACCCAGACTCGTATACACAGCGAGATGATTTACAAACTACTTACTCACTACGCCACAGGAACAAATTAATACCGCCAGCATCCTACCTTAAAATACTCACGTCATGTCAGTAAAAATTCAGAATAAATTGCCTGAACACATAAAAATAGAACAAAACTAGAAAAAAATAAAAACCCAGACTCGTATACACAGCGAGATGATTTACAAACTACTTACTCACTACGCCACAGGAACAAATTAATACCGCCAGCATCCTACCTTAAAATACTCACGTCATGTCAGTAAAAATTCAGAATAAATTGCCTGAACACATAAAAATAGAACAAAACTAGAAAAAAATAAAAACCCAGACTCGTATACACAGCGAGATGATTTACAAACTACTTACTCACTACGCCACAGGAACAAATTAATACCGCCAGCATCCTACCTTAAAATACTCACGTCATGTCAGTGAAAATTCAGAATAAATTGCCTGAACACATAAAAATAGAACAAAACTAGAAAAAAATAAAAACCCAGACTCGTATACACAGCGAGATGATTACAAACTACTTACACACTACGCCACAGGAACAAATTAATACCGACAGCATCCTACCTTAAAATACTCACGTCATGTCAGTAAAAATTCAGAATAAATTGCCTGAACACATAAAAATAGAATAAAACGAGAAAAAAATAAAAACCCAGACTCGTATACACAGCGAGATGATTTACAAACTACTTACTCACTACGCCACAGGAACAAATTAATACCGCCAGCATCCTACCTTAAAATACTCACGTCATGTCAGTGAAAATTCAGAATAAATTGCCTGAACACATAAAAATAGAACAAAACGAGAAAAAAATCATAAAACTGATAAAAGACTTCTTAATCGAAAATTGCTACTATACTATAGATGAGTACCTAGAGGAATAGCATAGTAATAATAGTTATATACCTACATTAATTAATATGATCTCAATAATAGATTACACCTATATAAGATTAGTAGTATGATATGTTGAATTATAACAACTTAAGTATATTAATTAATTTAAGTTCTAAATTGTGATGTTTGTTTTGAGATAAACAGAATAAGCTGTTAAATTTTTTAATAGATTTATAATTTGCTGTTATAATAGCTTTATATTTTTATGTTCATATTGCTGCGCCCGAACAGGGTAAAATTTTATACATAAACTTGTAAAATTTTGCAATAAATAAATGAATACTGAATAGTAGTACCTAGCACTGATTGCTGATTTAAAATTACTTAATATTAATTACCCTTGAGAAGTTCTCTTGTCATGGCCCTGAGGTGCTGCTCGGCTCTCCAATCGAAGAAGTAATAGTAGTAGGTCCCCAGTTTGTCCGGGGGAGCATTGCCTGACGCACCGCATGCCACTGTCAAAAAAACCGGGCAAGTGCGAGTCGGATTTGCGCACGAGGGTACCGTAGAAAGATTTCCCTGCTTTTCCCCATTGTTTTAAGTTGGCCAGTGTTAGCAGAGCCCTGTTCCTAAGCAAAATGTATGCAGTGTGGGGTAATTTTATATTGGTATCTGACATATACAGACATATATTTTCTCAGTAGTTGTGCTATAAGAGCTACCTTCATACCAAATTTCACGTTTCTAGGACAACTGGAACTACCATTTAGATTTTCACAGTACGGCGATTTGTATGGATACACCCTTTTTAATGACTGTATCTTTTGATTGCATTGACTTATAAGTTTAATTTTTTTACAGCTTCAAGGGACTGCAGTTCTGAATATTTGGTATTAATTTCAGCCTGCAACCTCCACGCGTTCTAGAGAAAAAGAGCCTTGACAGACAGACAGACGGACAACAAAGTGAAAGTGAAAGGTACGGCACACTAAAAATACGTGAGTGATCCATAAGCGTTAACTTGGGTTCAAGAAACTGGCCTAGAATACAATTAATACCTATTACTTAAATAACTTACATAATAATAATCCAAGTGCTATGAAAATCATAACAAATTGTGATTCATGTGCCTAAAAAAAAACTCTTAAGTAGAAAATTCTTTGAAATCGAATGGAACACGAAATTGGGTACTTACATTTTACAACCAACTTGTAGACAAGAAATCAGTTTGTTTATTTGTCTGTAAAGTGTAGCCAAAACCAATTTAATCCCAATTGTTACGTGAATAACAAAAAATGAATATTATTTTTCAATGCAAGTTTTTGCCCATCTGCGTCTGTGGGACACAAAATAGGCTAATTACATCACTCTGTATTCCGGGCAGACACAATTTAGATATTTTCAAGGCTGCTACTGAACCAGTGATTTAGGTACACCTTTGGCCTTGTTTATTTATTTATTTATGTAATTTATCTGCACCTCCCATCAGGTGGCATTCGGGGTCAACTACAGGTCAGTTTTTTGTAAAATAAAAAATAAATAATAACTCGAAAACCGCGGAAAAAAGTAGGTATCTTATTAATAATTTCCAATTTCACAGTTTGGTAAGTAGTAATTAACAGTCATTATAATTTTTATGAAGTAATTGTATTGAGAAATGCAGCTCGTGGCCAGCTCGGTGGTAGGAATATTAATATGTAAGTAAATAAAAATTATGACACAACTTCGAAAAATAAAAAAAACCTATCTACTATATGTACCTATCTTTTAATTTCAAGCATAAAATGTACTTACCGCAATTCTTATAACTTTTTAAATAAAGTAAGACGGAGGCGTCACGCACAAAGCACTTTACACGAAAGTGGCCATCTTGGCACTAAGTAAATACAAGGTGGCACATTATTTTTTCTTCCACTTTTCGTGAGAGGCGTGAAGGGACACTCGAAAACGATTGCATTTATTTTTTAAAAATCCGACCAAGTGCGAGTCGGACTCGCGCACGAGGGTTCCGTAGAAAGATTTTCCCGCTTTTCCCCAGTATTTTAAGTTGTCCAGTGTTAGCAGATCGAGTCCTTTTCAGAAAAAGAACTTTTTGGCAGACTGAGGGGATATCGCGCGTTAACATCTCCAGTACCTAAGAGCTTTGTGGCGTCGGTAAAAATACTTCCAAGTTTATCGGTGTTGCCGTTTTGGCAAAGGAACCTTAAAAGTTCTCTGTCACTTTCGGTGAGGGGGGGGGGGGGGGGGGCGAGGCGGGACGAAAGCTTATTAAGACAAAATTGCAATTATTATTTTGTCGAGGTGAGGTGACTCTACCCAAACTCTACCTTAAGTGCAGTTGAAACACCAGTCAGAGAAACCAAGAAGTCGAAGAGAGTACATGAAGATAAGTCCCAATTCCTTAATAATTTTAGACTAATGTAAGAAACTAATTAAGTTGTTCAACGACCGAATAGCCTAGTGGTTAGAGACCCTGACTATGAAGCTGGAGGTCCCGGGTTCAAATCCCGGTCGGGACAGAATGTTTGTATGATGAATACGAATGTTTGGTACCCTCATTCGTTCGGTCAGTGAGAGTGCCGAGGTCTAATCCACCTCCACTCCCTTTTCCTTCTTAACGGCCGGCAAGGGACTAGTGACTCTCTTGGGGTTGCTGGCTCATGGGTTGCGGCGATCGCTTACCATCAGGTGTCCCGCTTGCTCGTTTGCCTCCCATTTAAAAAAAAAAAAGTTCACAATACAATACAATACAAATATTCTTTATTGAAAACCACAAAATAGTACAAAGAGATTACAGAAAACAGGTATGGTAGACAACAGGCGGTCTTATCGCTTAAAAGCGATCTCTTACAGACAACCAAAATACAGAAACCAAGATGAAGAAGCTAAATTAGGTGGCAGAAATGAACAGAAAGGAGAAACTTAAAAATTAACAACAACTTAAATTAAATTAATAACTTCAGATTCTATGGCCTCCCTCTTAAAACTTGCCTCTCGGGGCGGCGCGCCCCCCTTGCCCCCCGCGGTACGGTACACCACTCATGTAGTTGAAGATACGGACAAATAAATAGTCAATAAGTGATAATTTTTAAGTAGGTATATTCGTCCCACGATAACTTTGCATAATATATTAATTGGCAACCCAGAAAAATCACGCTGTGGTAATACTTTTTTCATGACATTCAGACATTTCTTTAATTATAAATAATAATGATAGTAGTAATCAAGTCGCTGTTTTTTTTTTTGATGACCTGTTTATGTTTCAATCTAATCAAAAGTTCAAAACGTGTTGTTTGACTATAAATCAGTGTTGCCATAAACAAACTTTAGATTTCTACTGTTGTCAGTTCAGAAATTTAATATAAGTATAGGTATAATTGTCCCACAATAACTCTGCATAAGATATATATATATTTTTTTTATACGACGAGGAAGGCAAACGAGCAAGTGGGTCACCTGATGGTAAGTGATCACCACTGCCCATAGACACTCGCAACCCCGGAGGGTATGCAGATTCGTTGCCAACCTAGAGAGCTAAGATGAAATGCCTCTTGTGCCCGTAATTACACCGGCTGTCTTACTCTCCACACCGGAACACAACAGTGCAAGCACTGCTGCTTAGCAGCAGGATTAGCGAGTAAGATGGTGGTAGCGATCCGGACGGACCTCGCACAAGGTCCTACCACCCGCAAAATATTAATTGGTAACCCAGAAAAATCACGCTGTGGCGCTGTGGTAAGTAGTGGTTGTACTTTTTTCATGCCACTCAGACATTTCTTTAATTATAATAATAATGACAATTTTGCGAGTGTTTAGTAGGTTTTGCCGTTGCATGGTAAAAAAAAATCTAGAAAAAGTAATATGAGAAGTATTTGAATGGTGGATGGTAGATGAACGATGACCTGTTTATGTTTAATGTAATCAAAAGTTCAAAACGTGTTGTTTGACTGTAAATCAGTGTTGCCTTAAACATACTTTAGATTTCTACTGTTGTCAGTTCGTTGCAGAGTTATTGTGGGTTGACTCTATCACCCATTATTAAAATGTCATTCGTACAACGTACTACGGCTCTCTTAACCCATTTTAGGCCTTCAAAAAGCGTCCCCACATGTAGGGGACATGGCAACCCTCGACATACTTATGAACACCACGGCTGATGTGATCCACGACTCCAGCTCCATAGTTAACGACATGGAGGCAATCAGGATAAGGAACAGGAACACGCCGGAATACGAGTGCGGGTACCTTAACAAAGTGTTGGAGGTAAGTTATAGCGACCCTTAGTAAGTTAGGAATACGAATGCGGGTACCTCAACAAAGTGTTGGAGGTAAGTTATAGCGACCCTTAGTAAGTTAGGAATACGAATGCGGGTACCTCAACAAAGTGTTGGAGGTAAGTTATAGCGACCCTTAGTAAGTTAGGAATACGAATGCGGGTACCTCAACAAAGTGTTGGAGGTAAGTTATAGCGACCCTTAGTAAGTTAGGAATACGAATGCGGGTACCTCAACAAAGTGTTGGAGGTAAGTTATAGCGACCCTTAGTAAGTTAGGAATACGAATGCGGGTACCTCAACAAAGTGTTGGAGGTAAGTTATAGCGACCCTTAGTAAGTTAGGAATACGAATGCGGGTACCTCAACAAAGTGTTGGAGGTAAGTTATAGCGACCCTTAGTAAGTTAGGAATACGAATGCGGGTACCTCAACAAAGTGTTGGAGGTAAGTTATAGCGACCCTTAGTAAGTTAGGAATACGAATGCGGGTACCTCAACAAAGTGTTGGAGGTAAGTTATAGCGACCCTTAGTAAGTTAGGAATACGAATGCGGGTACCTCAACAAAGTGTTGGAGGTAAGTTATAGCGACCCTTAGTAAGTTAGGAATACGAATGCGGGTACCTCAACAAAGTGTTGGAGGTAAGTTATAGCGACCCTTAGTAAGTTAGGAATACGAATGCGGGTACCTCAACAAAGTGTTGGAGGTAAGTTATAGCGACCCTTAGTAAGTTAGGAATACGAATGCGGGTACCTCAACAAAGTGTTGGAGGTAAGTTATAGCGACCCTTAGTAAGTTAGGAATACGAATGCGGGTACCTCAACAAAGTGTTGGAGGTAAGTTATAGCGACCCTTAGTAAGTTAGGAATACGAATGCGGGTACCTCAACAAAGTGTTGGAGGTAAGTTATAGCGACCCTTAGTAAGTTAGGAATACGAATGCGGGTACCTCAACAAAGTGTTGGAGGTAAGTTATAGCGACCCTTAGTAAGTTAGGAATACGAATGCGGGTACCTCAACAAAGTGTTGGAGGTAAGTTATAGCGACCCTTAGTAAGTTAGGAATACGAATGCGGGTACCTCAACAAAGTGTTGGAGGTAAGTTATAGCGACCCTTAGTAAGTTAGGAATACGAATGCGGGTACCTCAACAAAGTGTTGGAGGTAAGTTATAGCGACCCTTAGTAAGTTAGGAATACGAATGCGGGTACCTCAACAAAGTGTTGGAGGTAAGTTATAGCGACCCTTAGTAAGTTAGGAATACGAATGCGGGTACCTCAACAAAGTGTTGGAGGTAAGTTATAGCGACCCTTAGTAAGTTAGGAATACGAATGCGGGTACCTCAACAAAGTGTTGGAGGTAAGTTATAGCGACCCTTAGTAAGTTAGGAATACGAATGCGGGTACCTCAACAAAGTGTTGGAGGTAAGTTATAGCGACCCTTAGTAAGTTAGGAATACGAATGCGGGTACCTCAACAAAGTGTTGGAGGTAAGTTATAGCGACCCTTAGTAAGTTAGGAATACGAATGCGGGTACCTCAACAAAGTGTTGGAGGTAAGTTATAGCGACCCTTAGTAAGTTAGGAATACGAATGCGGGTACCTCAACAAAGTGTTGGAGGTAAGTTATAGCGACCCTTAGTAAGTTAGGAATACGAATGCGGGTACCTCAACAAAGTGTTGGAGGTAAGTTATAGCGACCCTTAGTAAGTTAGGAATACGAATGCGGGTACCTCAACAAAGTGTTGGAGGTAAGTTGTAGCGACCCTTAAGTTAGCCAGAGAGTTAGATGAGAGAGGAAACACCATTTTTGGGGTTCCGAAGCCAAAATGGCAAAAACGGGACCCTTATAGTTTCGTCATGTCAGTCAATCTGCCTGTCTGTCCGCGGCATAGGTCAGAGACTAATGGTACTAGAAAGCTGTAATTTTGCATAGATATACATATTAATTAGGCCGAAAAAGTGCTGGGATAAAATCTTAAAAAAAAATTTTTTTTAGGGTACCTCCCCTACACGTAAAGTGGGGATGATATTTTTATTTCTCGCCCACCCCATAGTGCGGGGTATCGTTGAATAGGTCTTTGAAAAATATTGGAGGTTAAAAGTTAGGTACTACGTGAAAACTAGAGGGGGAGGGGGGGGGGGGGTGTCTTGGCATACACTACGGATGATCACCGAGGGGTAAAAAACTGCTCTAAATTTGACACGTAGTTGGGTACGTTCCCTTAGTTTTTAAACTTATACTAAGTAGCTAATACGTAACTTCTTTAAGGAATACTTCAGGAAGCAAGTCAACATGTACAACACAAGCAAATACATGAATAGCCGGCTGTATACTGAGGAGTTGATTTTATATCTGGAGGAGATCGAGCACCATTACTGGCAGATAACGCAAGTGGCTCACATGTTGCACGAGGTCGAGAGGAAGCACAAAATAGGTACGCTAGTTGGGACACACTCGCACAATAGGGTGCATGGTCAGGTCACGTGCAGCCGAGGAACCTGAATGTCTGCTTTAAATAGATATAACTAAATATCACGGGACAATTGACACCAATTGACCTAGCCCCAAACTAGGCAAAGCCTGTACTATGGGTACCAGACAACGGATAAACATACTTATATAGATAAATACATACTTATATAAATATTAAACATCCAAGACCCGAGAACAAACATACGTATTCATCATCCAAACACCTGCCCGACCGGGGATCGATCCCGGGACCCCAAGCTTCATAGTTAGGGTCTCTAACCACTGGCTATCCGGTCGTCGACTTCAGCAAGTTGACATAGCATACTTAAATTCGCTGTAGGTAATAACTGAGTATTATAATTCCCGACGCTACACGACTGAAACCAAAAATACCTACTGTGTGAAGTTTCGTATAATACTTACCTACTGCAAATTTACGTATTTTTTTTTATACGACGAGGAAGGCAAACGAGCAAGTGGGTCACCTGATGGTAAGTGATCACCACTGCCCATAGACACCCGCAACCCCGGAGGGTTTGCAGATGCGTTGCCAACCTAGGAGCTAAGATGAAATGCCTCTTGTGCCCGTAATTACACCGGCTGTCTTACTCTCCACACCGGAACACAACAGTGCTAGCACTGCTGCTTAGCGGCAGGATTAGCGAGTAAGATTTACCCTTAGCCTTAAAAAAACATGAAATAATCCTCTAAAGCACCGGCTTCATATTTGTGCTAGGCCATAAGGCTCATGGTTGTGCAGGAATATTTTATGTTTTTTTTGAAGCCGGGTATACTTTTTTGTTAAAAGTTTTTTTTATTTCACAATTTTTATGTTTATTTAATATTTAAAGACCGTTAAGAAGTTGTACCTTCCATCATCAGCTCATCAACATGTGATGGTGACTACCAGACGCAAATACCTGAATAGCCTTAAAAAATATATGAAGGTCGCCCTCAATTTCCCTGGGATCCCATCAACAGATCCTGATTTGGTGACAATGGGGCCAACTCGGGAGTACACTCTTTCGAATAAAAAAAGATAGAACCTCCTTCTTTTTTGAAGTCGGCTAAAATTACTTATAATATCATTTTCTGCATGCTTATTGTCTAACTCGCTCGCAATCAGCATCGTGTCCATTTTGTATGGGTTGACAATTGTATCGGAAACAGCTAGCCGTCACAGTCGTACAAAAGCTGACATTTCAATATCCGACGATGAGTGTCCATAATAGTTAGGCAATTGCTCTGGGGGGCAAGCGCGCGCTCCATTTTGTCGCTTGTCGCTCAGTGCGTCCTTCACTGACTCCATCACTATGAAAGGGACGCACTGTGCGACAAGCGACAAAATGGCGCGCCGTGCTACATGCGCTGGGGGGCTAGGCTAGCACGCGCGCCATTTTGTCGCTTGTCGCTCAGTGCGGCCTTCACTGATTCCGTCACTATGAAAGGGACGCACTGCGCGACAAGCGACAAAATGGCGCCCCGTGCTACATGTGCTGATGATGAATGCCGACTAATTTTAAATCACTCCATAGGCGAATCAGAGCACAATCAATACGACGTGACCCACGATCACGTGTACAGTCCGCCAGAAACGGTGACCATGCCGGCGAAGTTCTCGTCACGGCCGAAGTGGCACTTCTGGAAATACCTCAAGAACAAGATATCCGCCACCCAGCAGACGCCGGAACCGAAATGGCCCAAAGAGTACGGTTGGGAGATGCCCTACGACTGGTGATGATGAAATAAAAATGAGAGTGCAGGAGTCGTATTGACTTGATATACTTTATTTACATAATAAAAGCAATTTACAATGACATTAAATCTAAGCTAAAACTAAATAAACTACAATTTAAATCTAAATAAGGCCCCCGTGGCATAGTGCCCAAAAGGCTGGCAGCGTTGCCTCGCTGAATAGCGATGCTGATTCGTTGATAGAGAAAACTGCCAGCCCTTTGGTCACAAGTTGCATCAACTAAGCGCTTTTGCAATACAGAAATAAGCTTGTAACATGAGAGTAAATTTTAGTTTTTTATTTCTTTTGGGTGTTTTGAGAAGTATTCTGTAGTGGGAGAGCCATACTGCAGCTTTGCTGCCGTACGAATGGGTCGGCTCGTCCGGGGAAGTGCCACCCTCTCGCAGAAAATCGGCGTGAAGCAGCAGCACCCCTGTTGCGTTTCGTCCGGTCAGTGGGAGTACCGGAGGCCCGATCCCCTCCTCCCCCCTCTTTCCTCTATCCCAATTCCTCCTTAAAGGCCGGCAACGGACTAGTGACTTTTGGGGTGTCACGTAACGGGTCCCTATTCATAAAAGAGGGTACCTATCACAGAGACAAATTAAAGATAATAATAATAATAAATTGAGATAATAATAATAATTTAATAAGATAATTTAATTTTAAGTACTATTTAGTTTCGTAATAATTTAATAAGAATTTAATAATAGTTTAGCTATAATTTAAAAATCAGGGGGGATTCGATTGCCACTAGGTAGGGCAGCGCCTAGAACGCCTGGACTGAATGAAGATGGCCGTTCCTCTCAAAAATTTTGAGAGGAACGGCCATCTTCATTCAGTCCAATTTGAGTCAAAATACCGTACGCCCCTCGGCTGTGCGGAGCTCGATGCGGAGAGCCAGGGTGGTCAGACGGCCGTGAAGGTGAGACGGACCGGAGCGCAGGTACGGGTAAGTAGGCGGAGTAAATGGGCAGGTGTTCTTCATCCGGTAAGGTGCTCCCAGAACTGGGACGAAACAACACTCACTTTTATATATTTACTTATTTAGTTTTAAAATTATTTCGGCAGCGATCGCTCCGCTCGACGCTCCGATGTGAGATTTTAGTTATAAGCGACGCGGACACTGCGTCTTAAGGCCGGTGGCTGAGTGCCAGGCGGCAGCGGCGGCCTTCGGGCATCATCGTGCGCTCGTCGGCGTAGATCGAGATGCGCCTGCGGCCGGCGACCGGTCCCGCACATAATAACAAGCAAGCAATAAGCAAAACATTATTTGCGCTAACGTTCTGTGTGTTTGTTTATTGAAATATTATTAGTTTAAGTTTATTTTTAAGTAGGTTAAAAGAATAGAATAGTATTTAGGTATTTAGTTTTAGCTAATTTAAGTAGGTATTAAGGATTCCCATTCAGCATTCCGATTCTTTCTTCTCTTCATTCTTCTCGTTCTAGAGTTGAAGTATTTACGCGATTTTTCGTAACGAGTAAACAACTAATAGCTCTTAAGAAAGAGTTAACGTTATACGTTACAGGGGTTGATGGTTCTCATGGGTAGCGGTGATCGCTTACCATCAGCTGACCCTCTTGCTCGTTTTCCTCCCTCGATCTTTCAATAAAAAACACAGAAAAAAACAGCACGTTGAATATCACCGGATTTTAGACATTAGAACGGGATATTAACTGCGATTGCATTACCTAAATAAAAAATATTTATTGCCACAACATAATTTAGATAATTAAATATCTAGAAAATTGTAAATCTATACCTATAAAACAGTACCGTGACTGACTGACTGACAGACAACGCACAGCCTAAACCACTGGACCTAGAGACAAGAAATTTGGCAAACATATACCTTGAGTATCCTAGAGGTGTACTAAGAAGGGATTTTTCGAAATTTCCACGGGATAGGAAACTAGCCCATTTTGAAATATTTCACGGGGGCAAAGCCGCGGGGCATAAGCTACTTAGTAATAAATAAAATTAAAATAAATTTAGAAAAGAGTTCCCCCGCGGCATGGTCCCAAAGATGCTGGCAGCATTTCCTCGCTGTATCTACTACTATCTATTTTTCCGTGTTACAACCTATCTATTTACCTAGATTAACTTGGAAGGCAAACCTTCTTCCGTGAAATCAATTTCATCAAAGAAACGCTCATTAAAATAACAGGAATCTGTTACTTTCAGGTATTATTCAAGCAGATTCTTTAGATCCAAATTATGACTATCCAATGTCACCGAGAATTCCTGAAATGGACGAATATTCACCTCCTCCAATTCCGAAAGAGGAGATCAAAATGTCACCAGAATTAGGGAAGATCTTTGGAGAACTATCCTGGACGTCGAGACTCCAGCTCCTGGATAAGTACTACCCATCTCCGAACAAGACGGTCATGTCCATGGAATACCTGATGGAGCCTACGAAGGTTCCGAGGTATGTGCCTTCTCTTACAGAACAAACCAGAACCCGCAAGCGCAACTAAAAGTTCAATATTTCAAAAACGGGTGGACTGATACCATCTAGATTAAAGTAGCTTTCGATAAAAAAAACCGCATCGAAATCGGTTCATCCGTTTGGGAGCTATGATATGTCACAGCAGATACACAGCAGGTCAAACTCATAACACTCCTCTCTTTCGTCGGGGTTAACAATGGACACAGTGTGCGGCTTGCGGTTATGGTTGAACGCGGCTTCTGGTTTGTTCTGAGTCTCTAGTGTAATCAATAGCCATAAATACGGCTCGATCACAGAATATATATTCAGCGAGGAATGCTGCCTGCGTGATGGGCATTGCCGAGAGGTCCAGGGCTGGAATATATATTCAGCGAGGAATGCTGCCTGCGTGATGGGCATTGCCGACAGGTCCAGGGCTGGAATATATATTCAGCGAGGAATGCTGCCTGCGTGATGGGCATTGCCGAGAGGTCCAGGGCTGGAATATTTTATTTTTTATGTTAGGTATAATTTCAGTCATTTTATTTACTTAGTAGTTTTATTTTAGTCTCTTGTACCATTTGTTTTAAACAAATAATTTGTTCCTTGTATAGTATATTATATGATACTAACCTGATTTATTTACTTTAAGAGGCATGACTCCAAGCCTCAATGTCCCACCGCCAAACTTTAACCCAGCCGCGTACCCTGAGCCGACGATTCAGGGTCCCCAGGTATCTAGCAAATGGCCCCCTGACGGCCCCATGCAGGGACTCAACGGGCCCAACGGGCCTGTGGAGCCTGGGTATCACGGGCCGCCTATCCCGGGGCCGCAGGGGAGACTTGGACCGGGGTGGGGGCACCCGTGGCAAGGCCCGCCACAGGCCCCGAGAAGACCACCATGGTCTAGAAGGGCTGACCGAAGAGTGGGGTTATCAGCTCTGAGGATGCCACGCAGACCCGTTGCAGGTACGGCCTTTCCTAACTTTCTTAGGGACTTGTACTCAATATTCAATTCTTTATCTTGAAATAGTACCTACTCTTGATTTAATCTACCTACCTACTGACGAATTTTTCGAGTGAACTGAAGAACATCTTGCTATCTGTAGATACAGTTTCCGCCCATCGATTTGCCCATAGTAATTGATACGTTAACGCGAAGGTGATCAAGACATTTTATTTTGTAAAAATTTCACTGTAAGCAGAGGCTAAGCTGCCAAAATTCTTTACAAGTGTCTTTTGAAATAATTAAACCTTTTTGTTTGTGCTGTATTTTTTATACATTTCTATTGTCCTTTACGGGGCTGACATGTTCATCTCTGATCAAAAGCCCCTAAATAAATAAAGTAGAGATGCAACGGATATTCGGTCACTATCCGGTATCCGGCCTATCCGGTCACATTTTACTATCCGGATAGTTGCGTAGTATCCGGCCGGATACCGGATAGTAATTTAGTACCTAATTATAAGGAGAAAATTGAGTAACATAAATATCAAACCACAAAGTAATCAAAAAATTGCCTACAACGGCTACAATATGCCTCTAGAACGGCTACAACATGCCTACAAGTAGAAAGACATTGCAACCTGCACCGCCAATTGCGCCCGCGCGCCGGCATTTACTCTATTTAGGTATTTTAGGTAAGAAAGTTATGGCCGGATATTCGGCGGCCGGATACCGGATAACCGGCGGTCGCGACAGCCGGTTATCCGGTATCCGGTATCCGGCCAAACCACTATCCGTTGCATCTCTAAAATAAAGATTAAAAAAAGTAGAGGCTCTATAACTTCGTGGTTCGACTCGCACTTGTAAAAGCAATTAGGGCTATCGCGAATCGAAAATCCACTAGGATCGCTGGAGTCGAGTGAGGTCTACTGTCATTCTCCACCAATGAGAGACAAGCTACAGGCCTATGGTTGGTGGAAAATGACATATCGACCTCACTCGACAACTGATCTCAGCGGATTTTTGACTCGCGACTTCTTGTACGATTGGCATAAGGCCGGTTTTTAAATCTACCTCTATCTTCTAGGGCGTCGTCAAACCCCCTCCGGGGTTTACCCCCCCACCAACCCTCCCCCCCAACGCGATGATGACACAAGCATGAAGCTCAAGCTGTTCCGCCTGATGTATGAAACTGTCCGAGATTCCGACTTGAAGGTGAAAAGGGCGGAGCTCATCAAAACACAATACGTTAATTCATCCGCTTTTGAAGTCGGGTAAGGAAGGAATTTCTTTTAACGCCTTTACAACTGCGAAACACGTGTAAAGTGTATGTAAAAAAATCGGGAAAGAGCGTGTCGGACACGCCCAGGATAGGGTTCTGTAGTGTATTCAGTAAAACATTGCATACGAATTAATTGTGTTTATTGGAATAATAGAATAACATGAACGTCGAAATGTCTAAGTAACTTGACAACGAAAAACCATAGATATATCACAGGTTCCTAAGCCATTACGAAAAAGCCCTGGCATAGATACCTATTCACAACCAGTGTTAGCAGAACCCTACTCCTAAGCAAACTGTACGTGGTGTGGGGTCAATTTATATCGGTAACTGACATAGACAAACATAATAAAGTTAATCAACCTGATAGTTTTCCTTTTTTAACCCCCGACGAATAAGAGGGGTGTTATAAGTTTGACATGTGTATACATCTGCGTGTCTGTGTATCTGTGTATCTGTCTGTGTCATCATAGTTCCCAAACGGATGAACCGATTTCGATGTGGGTTTTTTTAATCGAAAGCTAGTTGAATCGAGATGGTTCTTAGCTAAGTTTCATTAAAATCGGTTCACCCGTTTTTGAAATGTTGAAGTTTGAAACGACAATGTCGGGGGTTTTTCAACTTTGCTAAGTTGGCTAGGTTATTTTCGCAGTCGTGTTTTTTGTTAACCCCCGACGAAAAAGAGGGGTGTTATTAAGTCTGACATGTGTATCTGTGTGTCTGTGTATCTGTATATCTGTCTGTGGCATCATATCTCCTAAACGGATGGACCGATTTCGATGCGGTTTTTCTAATCGAAAGCTAGTTTTTTATATTTCAAGTTTGATTTCAGGTACTTGCTCGGCGATATATCGGATAAGTATAACATCATGTCAGACATAGCTATGACTCTCCGGAGGCTGTACGGGGAGTGGCGTCCCTTAGAGCACATCAATGCGTATGAGCAGATCGCGAACCAAGCCATCGAGATCAGCCACCTCATAGACCTGGCCAAGACGGTGAACAAGCGGACCGAGGGAGGCTCCGGTAACAAGATGAAGCAATAAAGACAGCTGTAATTAAATCTTCTTTAAATCTATACCTATAAAACCGTACCGTGACTGACTGACTGACAGACAAAGCACAGCCTAAACCACTGGACCTAGAGACTTGAAATTTGGCAAACATATACCTTGAGTATCCTAGAGGTGCACTAAGGAGGGATTTTTTAGAAAATTTTCACTGGATAGGAATCTAGCCCATTTTGAAATATTGCACGGGAGCAAAGCCGCGGGGCAAAAGCTACTTAGTAATAAATAAAATTAAAATAAATTTAGAAAAGAGTTCCCCCGCGGCATGGTCCCAAAGATGCTGGCAGCATTTCCTCGCTGTATCTACTACTATCTATTTTTCCGTGTTACAACCTATCTATTTAAGGTCTATCTATTTAGGATACGGATAAAACCCGGCTAAATTTAGTCAGCTTGACATTCTGGAATAGCACTTGTTAAATCCGCCGTCTAAATTTTAACTAAAAATTAGAAAATTTAGTTTTAGGCTATTTAGGCGATGTGCACGTAGAACCGCATCCATAAACCTAACCAACTTAAAAAAGTTGAAAACCCCCGACATTGTCATTTCAAAGTGCGATATTAATGAAACTTGGCTAAGAGCCATCTCGATTAAACTAGCTTTCGATTGAAAGAAACCTCATCGAAATCGGTCCATCTGTTCGGGAGCTATGATGCCACAGACAGATACACAGCTTCACAGGTCAAACTTATAACACGCCTCTTTTTCGTCGTGGGTTAAAAATAGACAGATACGCCACCGCTTCTCCGCGCGCAGACAAGCAATTATAGGTGATTCGGTGTCTTAGTATCCCTTGATGTTTGACATTATGTCAGTCTAATGACAGCTAATGAGTGAGGACCACATTTTGTCAGCGCTGAACAGGCGCGTGGAGCACACCTTTAATGTTTTTAACCGACTTCAAAAAAGGAGGCGGTTCTACGTTTCACTGTATGTATGTCTTTTTTTTAACATCGATTACTCCGTCAATTGTAGACCGATTTTGAAAATTCTCTTTTTATTCGAAAGGGTATACTCTTGAGGAGCTCCCGTTGTCACCAAGTCATGATCTAATGATGGGATCCCAGGGAAATCGAGGGTAACCCTCAAATTTTATAGGCACGTATTATGTGTCATCATCTCATGTTGATGATGGAAGGTACAACTCCTTAACGGTTAGGAGTTGGAGGATAATTCTGAAAATGTTAAATCAACATTGTGAAATAAAAATCTTTTAACAAAAAAGTAAAACCGCCTTCAAAAAAAAAAACCTTAGAAAAAAACGTAAAATAATCCTCTTAAATAATGATAAATAAACAAAATAAAATAAAATGCGTTTATTTCGGAAAACAGAAACTTAAGTGCGGTGCGAGCGGAATATTCTTTGAATGAAGCACCGACTTCATATTTCTGCTACTTAGTGCTAGGCCATAAAACTTTAGGCTTTAGTTTCTGTTGTCCGAAATAAACGCATTTTATTTTATTTATCATTATTTAAGAGCATAAGAAATTAAGATTTTGAGATTTTTCTGGGTAGTTGTGCTACAAGACCTTCATACCAAATTTCAAATTTCTAGTAACTCCCAGTGCTCCCAGAGGAAGGACTACGGATCAGTCTCGGGTGTCGGGCTCGGGAAGCTCTTCATCCGCAACATAATGCCGACGCGACGGAGCGTGTCTCAATGTGTGCCGAATAGAGATGCAACGGATATCCGGTCACTATCCGGTATCCGGCCTATCCAGCCACATTTTTCTATCCGGCCGGATACCGGATAGTAATTTAGTACCTAATTGTAAGCAAAAAATTTGAGTAACAAATATCAAGCCACTAAGTCATCAAACAATTGCCTAGAACGGCTACAATATGCCTCTACAACGGCTACAACATGCCTACAAGTAGAAACACGTTGCAACATGCCCCCCCCCCCCCCCTCCCTCCCCATCGCGCCCACACGCCGTCGAATTCATTCTATTTAGGTATTTTAGGTAAAAAAGTTTTGGCCTGATACCGGATAATAGGCGGTCGCGACGGCCGGATATCGGGTATCCGGTATCCGACCAAACCACTATCCATTGCATCTCTAGTGCCGAGACACGCTAACCCTTAACGGGGAAAGAGGGAAGGAAGTATTTGAGAGGGAGTTCAAAGGGACAGCCGCTCTGGCGGGCTGCGGAAGACTGCCACAACAGACTCGGAGCCCGTCAGCTAAGTGGTAGACAGGCACACACCCTGGGTTTTAGTCGGTAGGCCTCCGTACCTTTTCACCTTTCTGCATAAGAAGGACGGAGGAGAGCCCGACATAACCGCAGCATTCCCGTAAGGGTGTGGTGGTATGCGCAAAGCATTTCCCATAAAAAAAAGGTTAATTTGGTACAATGTCTTTAGTTTTATTGTATTTGTATAAATTGTTATTTACGTTTCTGTTTTGAATTAAAATTACAATCCTGTTATAGTTCTAAATGTACGCTTAAACCTTGGTGTTAATTATAATGCAATCATGAAATTTTGATTAGGTAAGTACTATTTTAATAGCTTTCTATTTAATATTTCACTGTGTCATGGTGCGATTGAACATTTGTGCTTTAGTAAGTAAGTATTTATTTTATTTTGTTCCAATACGAAAAAATTAAGTTTTCGGATTTTAACTTTACTTGTTCCATTTCGAAAAAACTCGGACAAGTGCGAGTCTGATTCGCGCAAGAACCCTCGTACCGAGATTTGCTTTTTCCCAAGGTTTTAAGTTGTACAGTGTTAGCAGAGCTCTGTTTTCCTAAGCTAAATGTACGCAGTGTGGGGTCATTTTACATATACAGGCAGACATCAAAATTTAAGATTTTGGGATTTTTTTAATAATTGAGCTATAAGAGCTACCTTCATACCAAATTTCAAGTTTCTAGGAGAACTTTAGGTTTTCGCAGTTACGGCAATTTGTATGGAATTTTAATGTTTTGATTGCGTTGATTTAGAAGTTTGATTTTTTTCACAGCTTCAAAGCACTGCAGGCTTGAGTGTTTGATATTAATTTCATCATGCTACCTCCAAGCGTTCCAGAGAAAAGGGGTCCACAGACAGACAGACAACAAAGTGATCCTATACGGGATCCGTTTTTGCCATTTTGGCTACGGAAACCTAAAAAACGAAACCCTAACCATACTTTGGATTTCGTTTAACAAAGTATGGCCCCTATTTGACCAATTTTACAATTGTCAGTTTTCAATGACAATTCGGTGTCAACTGCTGACTTGAAGAGCTATTGTTTTAGCGCGCTTCATATTGTCAAAGAAATGTAGTTCGAATTGTCATATAAAACTGACAATTGTAAAGATGGTTAAATAGGGGCCTGGTGTTTTTTTCTTAATGATGTGATGCAATGATATTGTAAGTAAAGATACTTTATATGCTCACAAGACAATCGAAAAACATATTCCGAACGTTTTGATATTTGCGCAGAAGTTTGGACCTTATTGTAATTTATATATTATTGTTTATTAAAACTGACAATTGTAAAGTTGGTGAAATAAGGGGCCTGATAGTTCTTTCAGAGTTACTCGAGGTGAGGAGCCAGACTTATGGCGAGTTATACCTGCAGGCCAACCAGACCGACAAGTTGCAGAAGTCCGACAGGATCAAGGTCTACTGGCTGTCTGAGGAGCTCGTCAAGGACATTGGGAAGAGGGTGAGGTCTTCTAGGCTTTACTACTTCCTTTCTGACCCCTATTTCATCAACTTTACAATACAAATGTAATACAAATATTCTTTATTGAAAACCACAAAACAGTACAAGGAGATTACAAAAAAACAGGTTTGGTAGACAATAGGCGGTCTTAGCGCTTAAAAGCGATCTCTTACAGACAACCACAATACAGAAACCAAGATGAAGAGGCTAATTTAGGTTTACAATTGTCAGTTTTCAATGACAATTCGGTGTCAACTGCTGACTTGAAGAGCTTTTGTTTTAGCGCGCTTCATATTGACTATTGACAAAGAAATGTAGTTCGAATTGTCATATAAAACTGACAATTGTAAAGATGGTGAAATAGTGGCCTGGCACACTAGTCCCACGGACCGACCGACGGCGAGTAGGGTTAGTCCCGCGGACCGACCGACGGCGAGTAGGGTTAGTCCCACGGACCGACCGACGGCGAGTAGGGTTAGTCCCACGGACCGACCGACGGCGAGTAAGGTTAGCGAGTGCTTTTTAACCGACTTCAAAGAACCGGCGAAGTGCGAGTAGGATACGCGCACGAAGGATTTCGCAGACTTCGCACCATTATCTATAAAAACCCCACTTACTTAAATATTTATTTTATTCTGTTTTTAGTATTTGTTGTTATAGCGGTAACAGAAATAAATCATCTGTGAAAATTTCAACGATCTAACTATCACGGTTCATGATACCTACAGCTTGGTGAGAGACAGATAGACAGACAGATAGACAGACAGACAGACAGACGGACGGACAGCGGAGTCTTTGGGTACGGAACTCTAACAAGGAGGAGGTTCTACGTTATATTATAGGATCTCTTTATAGGAGCAGTGCAAACACCGCTGCTTAGCGGCAGGATTAGCGAGTAAGAACCATCTTACCACCGATCCGGACGGACCTCCCACAAGGTCCTACCCACCCACCCATTTTAACATTATTTATGTTTAATTTTATTCGTTTCGTCTACAGATACGGCAAACAGAAGGACTGCGTTTGGAGCACGAAAACCATCTTTTGTTCGAACTCGGGGCAGTGTTAGGTATTTTATTATACTCATGATTAACCCTCGGCGCAAAACAGAGGGGTACCTATATCACTTGACTTACCAACACCATGGTCTTCGGGTTGGCTCTTGAAAACGTCCGAACCAAAAGACCACTAATTTGCACAAAAGACCACTAGTCGAGCGCGAGCGTCAGTCAATCTTAGTTTGGTCGAACGACAGCGCTAAGACGTAGTATGGCTGTCATCGAAATATGCCGTGTTGTACCTCTGGGACACATTCTATGTATGAACTAAAAAACAATTACTTTGCTCACCCGCGACCACTAATGACAAATAGTTATATCTGTGCGGCAAATGTATGTTTCCATGCAACACCTCCGCCTCCACTGCTACACGAATCAACACATGCCACACAGACCCAACTATCACCACCACCACTATACTAAACGCTGACGCGTTTCGGCACTCTCCACGAGGCCATTTACGAAGCACAACAACAACCGCTCAACATGCCACCACTTCCACTACTGATATATGTAAACCATGTACTTAACTTAGTTAATGACAAAACCAACGTACCCACTAATATTTTATTAATTCCAAACTACCCTTTTTATTTTTATTTTTAATTTACGCCAGGTACCCCGTTATTTTTAACCGAGTACGGTAAAAAGAGAAGTCATGTTCTCATTATTACTATGACACATTATTAAAATTAGAACCAAGTCGTAACAAAGGCGAAGAAACCAAATTAACTTGTTCATTAATAATAGACCCCATGTTGTTGTACCTAATTATTTCCAATTGTTCTAAAACCGATAGCCGCAAACCCTTATCACAATAATGTAAAATTTCGTACGTATCTGAGTCTAACAACGAATGATTCGTTTCTAATAAATGCTTGGCAAAGTTTGATTTCTCTGGATGATCATGCCTATATGACGAGACATGCTCTTTAAATCTAGTATCAAAGCTTCGACCGGTTTGTCCAATGTATACTTGACTACAGTCGCCACAAGTGAGTTTATATACTCGGTCCTCTCGGTCCAGCGATATTTAGTTTGGCTATTAATCCGATAATCCACAATCTAAATTCGAAATTGAACGTTTGGTACCTAGACGATGGGACCCTAGGAGGAGACGCGCAGACTGTCCTAGCAGATCTGATAAAAATTAAACAGCAATTCAATGGTATAGGTTTAGATTTGAATTTTGATAAGTGTGAATTATATGTTTCCGATCGAATAGCACACCGCATCCCAAATTATTCAAAATTTCGATAACGTCGCTCTAAACTTAAAAATAGTACCCAAAGACAGTCTGCACCTCCTCGGGTTCCCCGTCTGCGACGAGGCCATCCCTCTTCTCACTAAATTGACTTCAAAATTTAACAATTATTCGGACCGCCTTGTCAAAATTAGTAGTCACTCCGCTCTATTTATTCTAAAATTTTGCTTATTTGTTCCAAAATTTACTTACCTGCTCCGCTGCTGCCCAATTTGGAAATTCTCCCATTTGATCCAACCCATCGACAATCTTATGAAATTCCAAAACGAAACTATTTTGAACATCCACCTTAGCGAGCAGGCATGGACCCAAGCCGCTTTACCGAATTGGAATTTGCACAAGCCACAGCTGCACTTCTTGTGGGGCCCCTGTATACCGACTCGCTCACCACGACCTTTCCTGTTCCTCGGGCGCCGGCCACCTATGTCACGCCACGCTGCTCTCAACGACATCCTCAGAAGGGTGTGGCGACATAAAGCGCCACGCATTCTCCCAGGCAGAAACACTAGTCCATAGACTATTTGTTTAGTGGCCACACTGACCCGGCTTTTCTAGCGAAAGCCGGGTCTCTGATTGGTCGAGCTGTTCGCTACTTCAGAACATTTGATACAAGCAACGGCCTCTTTTGCCTCAGCGACTCGAACCGAGCGGACCACTCTCCATAAGGGCACTCGTCAGCGCCAACGTCCCCGCTGCTCTGGAGCCCCAGACTGCGCGGGGTGATGGCAAGCGCCCTGATGGGATGTCGTTAATCCCCTGGAAGATGGGCCGTGCGCTGGTGTGGGACGCCACTTGCACGGACACCCTGGCAGCGTCCTACGTCCCACTAACCAGCAAACGGGCAGGAGCGGCAGCGGACGCCCGGGAGCGCCTCAAGGTCAGCAAGGACAGCTGTCTCGGCGCCCAATACGAGTTCTTCCCGTTTGGCGTCGAGACGCTGGGTCCTTGGGGTAAGGGTGCGCTCGGGCTCCACATGGAGCTGAACAAACGCCTGAAAGAGGCAACAGGCGACCCTCGCGCGGGCAGCGTACTCGCGCAAAGAATTGCTATTGCAAGAATGCTGCCTGCGTGATGGGCACCCTGCCGAGAGGTCCAGGTTTGGTAGGTATTTAATTATTAATTTTTTGAGTTAGTTTTAGTTTTAATATTTTTATTTACTTTGTAGGTAGTGTTAGTCCATTGTACATTTGTTTTAAATAAATCATAAAGCTAGTTCCCTATCGCTTTCGAATTTCGAAAAATCCCTTCTTAGTGCACCTCTAGGATGCTCAAGGTTTATATATTTGCCACATTTCAAGTCTCTAGGGCCAGTGCTTTAGGCTGTGCGTTGTCAGTCAGTCAGTCACGGTACTGTTTTATAGGTATAGATAATCTTTTTAGGTCAGATCAAAGAGAAATACAAGAGGCAAGTGGAAATCTACCGGCAAATATATAACAGGTTCGACGGGACCACCCTGTACATGAGCCCAGAAGACAGTCTGAAGTTCAGACCCCTGCATTACCTTATCGCCTTGGAATTCATAGTCGCGAAGCAACTGGAGATAGAACAGCTTGTCGAGGTACAATCAATGATATTATCGTGAAATAAACGGATCACTCACGTATGTCAGTCGAGTATAGCTCGACATGTTTCGGACTATCTGTAGTACTTCCTCTGGGAGCACACGCTACGCCGGTGACGGTGGTGGTAGTGGTGGTTTACGTCTCGCCACCGGCGTGGCGTGTGCTCCTAGAGGAGACTACGGATTAGTCCGAAACATGTCGAGCTATACTCGACTGACATACGTGAGTCCGTTTATTTCACTATGATTGAATCTCACGGAAGTTTTATGTTAAATGATATTATACTTAAGTAAAGATACGTCGTATGCTCACCAAGGGACAATCGAAAAACACTTGGTGGTAGGACCTTGTGCGAGGTCCGTCCGGATCGCTACCACCATCTTACTCGCTAATCCTGCCGCTAAGCGCAGTGCTTGCACAGTTGTATTCCTGTGTGAAGAGTAAGACAGCCGGTGTAACTACGGGTGCAAGAGGCATTTCATCTTAGCTCTCTAGGTGGCAGCGCATCTGCAAACTCTCCGGGGTTGCGGGTGTCTATGGGCAGTGACGATCACTTACCATCAGGTGACTCACTTGCTCGTTTGCCTTCCTCGTCGTAATAAGTATAATAAAAAAAAACAATGTTCCGAACATGATGATGACTTTTTATTCGGGAAAATTATGTAGTTCCCACGGGATAGCGATAACCGAAATCTACGCGGACGAAGTCGCGGGCAACAGCTAGTTCGATGATAACCCTCTTGTACAGATATGCCTCAGGGTCCCACGGGACGAGCTGTTTGTCTACACGCCGCCCCCGCAAGTAAGACCCGTGGCGTCGAGCTTCCCGCGCATGCTGCGTACTGCCGTCATGCGCGAGCGCGACGCCTTCGCTCAGGAACCCGTGGAGAGAGACGTGGGTTAGTAAATTTTAACACAGTTGCTCAATAAGTGGTACTTTTTGTAGCTACGTATCATGCGGAAAGTTGTGTTTTTCGTTCTAGCGCTTTTTACTTTTCCAAGGCGCCGGCGGCCCTCCGCCTTTCTCCACCTGAGCGCCTGCGGGTCGTGGTGGGGCGGCCCGCCCCCTCATTGTAATATAGTTAAAAACGTCGTTTGGTCAGTTTGGTCGGAAGGGTCATTTTCATGTAATATCATTGCAGAGCAAGAGTTCAATCGAATGGCGCAGGAGGAGAGACTCAAGATGCGTTTGCGAGCAGAATACAAGAAGCGGCATGGAAATAATGGGATGCGGAAATAGGATAGGGAGCTTGAGGTATTGTTGATCGCCGTGGCGGATAGTCTGGCTAGCGAACGTTGAGCACAGGACTATATCGGGATTAAGTACCTACGAGCAAGGATCATAGAAAGTAAACGGATTGACAAAGCCCATACTTTGAATCGTTCTTATTTACATTCAGCGCCATCTACCTTGCTTGAGTGACACATTAGAACCGCTGTTTTGTTATTATTTGACCCGCTGGCTACGACCTTGGCGCCATCTAGAAATTGCCTGAATTTTAAGATAACTGCGGGGAACGATTCGAAGTATGGGCTTTGACACTCCGTATACTATCCTCCTTGGGTATAGTAAATAAAATAATGATTTAAGTGTCAGTAATTTATTGATGTTTTATTTCTTAAAACCTTCTAGTGGTTATCCCCGAAATTACAAAGTACTTACAACCTTTTAATTTTCAAACTCAATTTATTAGGAACGTAACATCTCTCATAAGGAGCTCAAGGTCACTCAGAGGGCGATCGAAAGGGCTATGCTCAGGGCTTCTCTGCGGGATAGAATCAGAAATGATGATATCCGCAGTAGATCTAAGGTTACCGACATAGCCCGAAGAATTGCGAAACTTAAGTGGCAGTGGGCGGGGCACATTGCTCGCAGGACTGATGGCCGATGGGGTCTAAAGGTTCTCGAATGGCGTCCACGGACCGCGAGACGAGCTGTCGGTAGGCCTCCAACAAGATGGAGCGACGACCTGGTAAAGATCGCGGGACCGCGGAGAACGCGGAAAGCACAAGACCGGTCAGAGTGAAGAGCCTTGGGGGAGGCCTATGTCCAGCAGTGGACGTCTTTCGGCTGACATGATGACGATGATGATGTAACATCTTTTTACTCTGTAACACTATTAGCGCTGGGAAAAAGACAGGTCTTCAGCCCGTAAATTAAATAACTTAGTAGTCATAAAAAAGTAATTTTCAAAGTATTGTAGTGACTCATTGACGTGCTCAAATAGCTGGAAGAATCAAGCATTGGAGTGCGCGTCGCAGGCGCAAGAGCGAGTGACGCGGTAGTTCTCCGCCGGCTGTTTCGAATCTGCCCTCATGGTGGTGACACCGTTCGTTTCATAGCATGCGCACACTACGACGGGACCTCTAAACCGAAGCTAAACTTTAATAAACATCATTGTTTCTCAATAATCTTTTACTTATCTTAAATTCTCCACAGTACCATTTAAAGTTAAATGAACGAAAACCTAGGAAGATACGTTGGAGATGTCGCAATGGTCACCAGTCTTGCCTGTAGTCCTCCGCCAGCTCCCAGCCGTACTCCTCGTACTCCCAGAACTGCTTCATGTGCCGCGAGGTGCGCGGGGTCATCGTCAGGTTCTCGCCGGCCATCTGCATGTCCTCTCGCATCTTCTTCAGCTCCTGCATCCTCTGTCTTCGCTTCTTCTTTCTGTTAATCTCCTTCCTCTTGAGGCTCTTTCCAGCTATTAGTAACTGTTTGGGGTTGCCTTTAACAGTTGATCTTTTGCGCTCTGTAAATTCATAGTTATTACAGTACCTGTGTCTGTCCCCGCCTCCATTGCTACACGAATCAACACATGCCACACAGACCCAACTTGGTGATGGTTGGGTCTGTAGCATGTGTTGATTCGTGTAGCAATGGAGGGGGAGGTGTTCTATAGAAACACACATTTGCCGCACAGGCACTATTTTTCACGTGCGGTCGCGGGTGAGCAAAGCAATTGTTTCTAGTTCATAAATAAGGAGTTCGAGGAGGGGTTCCTCATGGACGTCATCATCGAGAAGTAAGCATTTATTTCACTATCCAAAACCGCTTTTAGGGTTCCGTACCTCAAAAGGAAAACCGGAATCCATATAGGATCACTGTGTTGTCCGTCTGTCAAGACCCTTTTTTAGGGTTCCGTACCCAAAGGGTAAAAAGCGGGGCCCTATTACTAATATTCCGCTGTCCGTCCGTCTATCTGTCTGCCTGTCCGTCTGTCACCAGGCATATGGCATTTGTGTCTACTGTCACGTGTGCTGTACGTATGTGTTCCTCGTCCCCCTCGGAAAGTGGCAGAAAAAATTTAGTGCATAGATAAGCTTTATGCTCACTCCTGATGTCCCAGCCGTACTTCCGCGGTATCTCATGCATCATGTTGACCATGCGGTAGACGTCCAGGTACGTACGCTGCACCAGCTCCAGGCGCAGCAGCACCTCAGCCACGGTCAGGGATTTGATTTTCTCCGACATTTTCGTGTGCTCGACGCTCTGTCTGTATCTGTCGAAGAATTACAAATTTAAGAATAGAATTATGAATACATTTATTTTCCATTCAAGTTATTACAGTACAGAATACATCCTAACTAATATTATAAATGCGAAAGTAACTCTGTCTCTCTGTCTGTCTGTTTGTTACCTCTGCACCAATCTAGATGCAACTTTTTATTCGGGAAAATTATGTAGTTCCCGCGGGATAGCGATAACCGAAATCCACGCGGACGAAGTTGCGATTTTTTTTAATACAAAGATAGTAAGTCACATAGAGGACAACAATTATTATGTAAGTGTGATAATATATCCAGGGCTCTCGCACTAAAATATTAATATTACTTGTACAAAATTAAGTAATTAGAGTTAAGGTTAAAGTTAAGAGAACATGAAATCATAATAATATTTACTTAATCATTGAGTAAGATCCATAAAGCAGACAGACGGGAGGCGCCTTTGGCTTATCTATGCTCTACAATTTTCCTGCCACTTTTTGAGAAGGACGGGGAACGTCTAAGTCGTTATAGCCTAGTGGTGTGACCTATCGCCTCTGAAGCAGAGGGTCGAGGGTTCAAATCCCGGCTCGCACCTCTGAGTTTTTCGGAATTTATGTGCGAAATTACATTTGTAATTTATCATGAGCTTTTCGGTGAAGGAAAACATCGTGAGGAAACCTGCACACTCCTGCGAAGCAATTCAATGGTGTGTGTGAAGTTCCCAATCCGCACTGGGCCCGCGTGGGAACTATAGCCCAAGCCCTCTCATTCTGAGAGGAGGCCTGTGCCCAGCAGTGGGACGTAAATATGCTGATGATGATGAGGAACCTCGAGGAACACACACGTACAGCACACGTCTGCGCTCATGTCAAAATTTGTTACGTTCTTACAGACTCACGCTAATCATGTCTGTTGTATGGGAGCCCCATTTAAATATCTATTTTATTCTGTTTTTAGTATTCCTTGTTATAGCGGCAACAGAAATACATCATCTGTGAAAATTTCACGGTTCATGAGAGAGACAGATAGACGGACGGACAGCGGAGACTTACTAATAGGGTCCCATCTTTTACCCTTTGAGTTCGGAACCCTGAAAAAGGATCTTGACAGACAGAGGGACAGCAACATGATCCTATATGGGTTCCGTTTTTCCTTTTGAGGTACGGACGGAACCCTACGGGTTTTGAAAAGTGAAATAAAGGCTTACTTTATCATGATACTCGGGACTTAATCGCGTAAAAAAAAAAAAAAACCTCGACGTTACGGACGCGACGTTGCGTCCATGGTCTCGAAGGGACTGAAGAGGCGGGTATCAACATCTGAAATCGTCCGAAACGTCGAGGTATTTAAATTCAAATTTAAATAAGTATATGTTTTTTTTACGCGATTAAATCCAGAGTATCATGATACCTAATGTGTGAAAATCGCGAAAGTTTAAATCAATATAAAAGGCTTACTTCTCAATGATGACGCCCATGAGGTACCCCTCCTCGAACTCCTTGGAGCTCTCGTACCGGAACTTGATGTGGTGCAGGCTTGTCAGGCGCTCATCCAGCTTAACGTAGAAGGTGCGCATGAGTTGCACCATGCGGTTGATTATGCCTACCCTGCCTTGGTACAGGGGCACAAAGTCGCGCTCGCACCACGCACCAGCGAGACCTGGGAATCATGACGGAAAGGAGAACGGGCCAACTGCAAGCAGAGTATTTAGCACTCGCGCACAAGTACAATAATTTTAACATTTTTCCCCAGAGTTTAAAGAAGTCCAGTTTTAGCAGAGTCCTGCTCCTAAGCAAAATGTACGCAGTGTGTGGTCATCTTATAAATATTGGCTAGTGAAATCTACAGACAGACATAAAAATTTCAGATTTTGAGAATTTTCTGAGTGGTTGTGCTGTAAGAGCTACCTTCATACCAAATTTCAAGTTTCTAGAACAACTGGAAGTACCCTTTACCTTTTCAGCAGGACACGACAATTTGTATGGAAACCTTTTTAATGACTATATCTTTTGATTACGTTGACTTAAAAGTTTGATTTTTTCACAGTTTCAAGCGACTGCGCGCTTGAGTATTTGATATTAATTTCAGCATGCTACCTCCACTCGTTCCAGAGAAAAAGGGTCTTGACAGACAGACAGGCAACAAAGCGATCCTATAAGGGTTCAGTCTTTCCTTTTGTGGTACGGAACCCTAAAAAGAGGTAAGCAAGTAGATATGTCATCAGCACGCCGAAAATGAAGCGCAGAAAAGGCTTCAATTGTAGCCTCTTTATCCTCAGTCGCTCTCAAATAAGGTCCAAGCTTGCGCGCAAATGTCAACATTCGAAACATGTTTTTTTTTGTTTTCCTATTGTAATGGTATTCTATAATTTCTTAAGTCTTCTTATTAGTAACAGTAACCACTTACATGACAAAAAGAAAAGTGTTTCCGTAATTTTTTTGCCCATTTTTTTCAAATTTTAATTCTATAAATGCAAATCTAATTTTTAATATCAATTTCTCGTCGTTAAAAGCCTATTTAGCTGTTTCCTGTTACAACGACCGTAACACTTCGTAAAAGAAAATTGCAATGGTTTTTTATTGCCTCTGCAAATGGATTCCTGCACAATTAATTAAAAATGTAGACGATTCAGCGCTGTCCACCCTTACGGACATATAAAAGCGGAATCAATTTCCAAAATAAAACACTTGCAAAATTTCATTTGGTTCAATCCCTTTCACCAGGCCCGTTTCTAGATTTTTTTTTTTTTAAATAGCCTGAAGCAACCGCCACTGCTGGGCAAAGGCTCTTGATACTTACACGAACCCTGAAAACAAACTCTTTTTCTTTGGACAGTCGTGTAATAAAACAGAGTTCTGTTAATATATTACAAACATTTATTTGAGAAAAGTATGGAGCAACATTTTTTACAATATTCACTATACTGGGCTCTTCCAAGCTTCGTAAACAATCGAAAATTGTCTTGAACAAATACACTTGCACAATACAATACAATACAATAAAAATATACAACAGCGTTTACGCTTTTTACACATTGCATTGCTAAACAATGTGTACAGTGAGACAGCCACGCAAATGATACCAAGACGACTGCAAATGTCTATTTAATGCCTCGGTCCTTTAAAGTACAGCTAGTTTCACTATAGAGAGATCTCTGTACCATCCATTTCGTATAGCACTTAGACCTCTGTTTAATGCAACAGCGTTCATATATGAACAGAATGAAAAATCTCATAAAGGAACGAGTCATTGTACAGGCTGTCACAAAAATACCCGTAAAACCGAAATGGTTAAATGGCCAATTATAAAGTCCATTTACAATATTTGAATCACTGTATGAAATAAAATAAAAATTTTTTTTTCATACAATATCCAAACCCTGACCCCATATTTTTTACGGGTTATTTTGAAACACGTTGTATGAACATTGGCAGTCCTCTAGATCTAGTCCTTGACACTTGTGAGAAAATTGTGATAGTTGCGTGCATTGCGGCTCTCGGTGGCGTACTTCTAACGCGTTCGCTTCACGACCGAGCAATGTCATGCAACTTACACATTATTTCTTGTGTGAATCCGGGATAAACATCGGAAGCATTTTGCCAACTTTCAACATGGAAATACCGCGAATGGGGCGTGGCGATAAATAATAGTGTACGTATTTTTTTATATATTTATGTAGTGTTTAATTTTATTATCCATTACCTTTACATAGAAAGCTTTCATATTTTTATATGAGGCATATGTAACGTTTAAATGTATATATTTGGTCTGTGATAGACTCGCGAGTCTTATTGCTATTGTTTACATATAAAGATTAAATCTTAAGTCAGTGGCCCTTGGGTGAGTACAGTCACGCGTATTTGGTACAGTCAGGGTCACCAATATGTAGTTTACACTAAAGTGTCATTCTATGGAACTTGCTAATTGTAAACAAACCGCCATAGTAAATTCATCATTCAGAGACAATTTCAATATGGCGGTTTGTTTACATAGTTAGAAAGTTCCATAGCATGACACTACAGTGGCTCAGTGAACTGTAGACTTCGCGACCTCATTTTTTATTCTATTACTTAAAAGACTAGCTGTTGCCCGCGACTTCGTCCGCGTAAATTTCGGTTATCGCTATCCCGCGGGAACCACATAATTTTCCCAAATAAAAAATAGCCCATGTTATTCCTCAATATTCAAACTATCTTCTTACCGAATTTAATGTAGATCGGTGAAGCGGTTTTCCCGTAAAGAGGTAACAAACAGACAGGCAGAGAGACAGAGTTACTTTCGCATTTATAATATTAGTTAGGAAGTTAGGATTAGGATATAAGATCAAAATTCGACAGGGGACAGCTTTTCTCACGTTAATTATAAAATCATGTATTTGTACATTGTACGTAATTTAAAAAAAAATTAACCCCTGACGAACGACGAAAAAGACTTATAAGTTTGTGTATTTTAACTTTTTAACGTATAGTTTGAATTAATAGCACATTACACACCTAGGGCGTTTAAATAAAGAAAACGTCAGACATAGTGAAATAAACGGATCACAGAGTATAACCACTTATTTCGGACTAATCCGTAGCCCTTTTTCTTTTTTTTGGTGTTCGTTTCGCTACCGCCGAAGCGTGTGCTCCCAGAGGAAGGACTACGGATTAGTCTGAAACATATCGTATATGTCGGGCTATAATCGACTGAAAAAACGTGAGGGATTCGTTATTTCGCTATAATGGAATCTCACGGTATTTTCATGTCAAAACGTCAGATCGTTATTGTTATTACATAAGTGAGCAAAAACATTGTAGCAGCTTTTTTTACACTGCCCATGGATGTTCTAAGTACCCATTTTAATGGAATCTACGCATTATTCGCCCTAGAGTGAGTGATGCCTATGGCACTTGCAACAACAGCTCTTATGGCGATGTAAATAAAGTCATAAATAAATAAAAAAACATTCTTTATTCACAATGAGGGCTATCGTGAGTCAATAATCCGCTAGGATCGCCAGTGTCGCGTGAGGTCTATCTATCAATTTCCACCAATCACAGGCCAGTAGCTTGTCTCTCATTGGTGGAGAATGGCAGATAGATCTCACTCCACACTGGCGATCCTGGCGGATTTTTGACTCGCCATACTTCTCATTCCTTAAGAGGTGTTATTTTAAGTGTCATCATTTCAAGTCACACGCATAACATTCTAGAGCTAATAATGTGTAGCAAACCTGAAAAAATGAAAGGAAGCGAGGTTTACTGTCAGCATGGCGGGCGGTAAAGTGGCACTTTACACCCTAGGGCGTAATAAAAAGTTAGTCTTTAAGAAGTCATCTTTTTACAGTTACAAATGAGTACAAACGACTGTTTTAAACTGTACTAATCTTACATCAATAGGTAGTAAATGAAAAGGCAAGTGTATCGTCTTTCTTTGTCCACGCGTCAACTCAGCGTGGTCGCACTAAACGGGGTGTTTAAAAAAAAACACCATGATTTTTATACAAGAAAGTTAAAAACTGAAATTACTATTACATAGTTATGCCATTATTCATAAACGTCACTCAAGCCTCCGTTAGCTAAAAAAGGTTTTGTCTTCTTCTTACTAACGGAAATGTCAATGTGACGAAAAAGGACAAACGAACTTTAACGGCATTTCAGTTAAAATAGGTTTGTGAATAATAGGGTTAGTTTTTTTATACTGCGGTGATCGTTAAGTTTGAATGTTTATTAGTTCCGCTCCAAAATTAATAAAGCTATGCAAGAACAAAAATAAGTTGTTTTTCATCGTCTTGTATTAACGATCAAAAGATATACAATTAAACTTCATATCGAATTAGAAACCTACAACCAAAAAGCCCTTTCTTTATTCAAAATTTTGCTTATTTTTTTAACTGTCGAGCGAAACTATCAACCAGACAAAGTTAAAAAAAAAAATCACAAATCATATAGCAACAGAATCTAGCCAAGCATTTTACACCTTTCCATACTACAATAGACTTTGAGAGAATTCACCGTATCACTGTGATAGGTGAACCACTATTAAAAATACCATATATTCTGAATATACCTACCAACTGAACATATTTATGCCGTCACGCATATAGAGCTCCGCTTCCATCTTAGCGGAGCGGAGCGAAGTAGAATCCAATTTTTATAGCCGCATCTCATCTCTGCTTCGCTTGTAATGGATCGGTCGATTCTGCCAGTCTCCGCTTAGCTCCGCTACACAGAAGCGGAGCTTTGGGGATAGACTTATTCTTTATTTTATATGAAATTAAAACGCACTGTACATATACAACAATATTCATCCAATATTATGTTAACAATTAGTTTAGTTTGTTAAATATCAAAATTGCAGTTAAAAAAAACCAGCTGATTGTAAATTTGACGCACGAGCCGAAGGAGAGGGCTACAAAAATGCATCCATATTTTTTCTATGCTATTTTGATATTTAAAAATTAAGGAGCTTACGAGAGTTCAGTTTATTTTAAAAGACTTAAGTAAAATAGTTTTTTTTTGTCTTTTAAAATAAATAAAGTTGACTGCTTAGAGATGCAAATTTAAATTCAGCAAATCTTAAAAAAATATATGAATCCAGCCCATACCTTTTGTCATAATCATATATAAATTTTAACCAAGGCAAGAAGAACTGTATATTAAGTTCTATTTCTAACGCTTGTAACATGTTCAAAAAGCTAGCACGAATGGAATGAACGAAACTTAATTGTAGCTAAATACAATTTCTGTTAAAAATATCATTTTTAATACCCAACTTACCACAGAGCAGATACAAATCTGTATCTGCTCTGTGCCAACTTACATATCCATACCAAATGTCAAGCCAATCGAACCACTGGCAGTGGGTCAAATTCAACTTGCAAGATTTTCCCCGAACATACATACATTGCAAGTTAATAAAAAACCTTGTAAAATGACAAACTATAGTCTGTCATTTTCATTTATGAAGCATATTCGAATAGGCGACCAATAAATATTTTATTCGCTCCATCCATGTATGCTAGCTCTTATAAACTTATCGATAGGAATCCCCTTCGGCCGCTTACGTAACCAATGCTACGAAACCAGTTACGTGCGAAGAATTGTTTTTCCTGCTACATAACCACAACCTTAATAGGACAACTCAATGTGACTAGCGGGATAAACGGCTTTAATCCTGTACAAAATGGAATAAAACGCTATTAGATACAATTCCAAAAAGTAATTCTTCACAGTCTCCAGTACGTAGCTAATTTCATGGGAAGAAAAAAACTTTTTTGAACTAGTTTCGTAGGTAGAAAAATTATTCTTCACACGTAACTGGTTACGTAGCATTGGGTCCGCAGGCGGCCGGAGGGTAGGAATCTTACCTCAATAGCAATGACTTGTAATGCAAAATTTAAATTTCCAACTGTCAGAACCTCTTATAAACTCGAAACTATTAGCGCTTAAACACTTTAAAGTACCTTCCGACCTATCTACCCGAACGACTCGGTTTCTCACAGTCATCGCCGCACCTACAGTCCTCATTTATAGAATCTAACGACATCAGACTTTCCTGCGACGTCCTCAGGCAAGACCTACATCTCGAATCGACAGAGTTACTTTGAGAATTCGCGTCTTCAGAAACTGATTCTAGAGACCTAAGACTCTCTACGGAAGTCAGTTTGTACGATCTTCTGAACTCGGCCATTTCGTCCTCGCCCATGTTCAACGCTAGTAATGAATCTCTCGCTATCTTGCCCAGTGAGGACACCTTTTTCTTTTTTCTTGTTAAGACCGACTCCATTTTAGTTAAGGGTGAAGGCTTGTTCAAACTTTCCGGTAGCGATTTGGGACTGGAGCCACTCCGAGAACGTAATTTCGATCTTCTCTCTGGTATATCACGAGGTGTAGATAACGCGTCAGGAATTTTAAAAGCTATAGTTTTCTTCTGTTCGCTTTCGCTTTGCGATATGTCTTCGAGCGAATTGGATTTTTTTAGTTTAGCTCTCTCAGGGATCACTGGGGAAGTGGTCAGTCCTATGACCTCTTTAGTGAATACCTCTGGGACCTCCACCGCCTCGTCTATGACTAATTCTGGAGAGAGATCTAGAAGTTGCTCTTTTATTTCAGCGTCCCTCAATTCCTGTGCTAGGGAAGGTTCATTTTGAGTTTTAATCGCAGTATCTACACCTGGCTCGAAGTCCTGATTTTCATAAATAAGGTAAGATAAAGCATCTTTGCCTAAATCTATGTGTTCTAGCTTCCTTCCTTCTGCGCTTTCGAGTGTAACTCCACTGTCGCCCGAAATGTTTTTATCATCAATAAATTTGATATCGTCTATGAAATCTAACTGCGTATTCTCCAGAGTCTCGTCACACGTTTCTTCTATCGTAGCTATAGGGGCTAGGTCTTTCACCTCTTCTTTTCTCGGTTCGTTGTCTAACGTAACCTCCCACACTGTGTTAACTATCGGTTGATTCTTAACTTGTTTCTCATTAAGCTCGAAAGCTAATGCTTTGGTCATAGTCGAGGTCAACGTGTTCTCTGGGCTAATGTTCTCTTTGATTCCTCTAATGACCTTGCTTGGTAGTTTGTCTACAGGCTGTCCCGTTTCTGGACTTTGTTTTTCTAAAGAATTCTCGGAGCTGGAGGCTTTGAGGACCGCCGCGAAGGACCTCGGCCGCGCCGGCTCTACTTTTTCATCTCTGTCCGTTTTCTCTTTGTCAGTCTCTCCTGCGTTCTTGTTGCTATCGTAATTTTTATTTAAATCGTTGGGTTTGTTGAGATCTACCGTATCACACGCTCTCGCCAGGTCCTTGTTCCCGTTGGCGCCGGCGTCACACTTCAAGCTTAAATCTAAACATTTTTGTACTATGTTGTCGTCGGTGGTTCTATCGGTAACTGTGGCTTTGTCAACATCCGCGTCGCTCTCCGAGTTCCCTTGCGGGAACGACTGGAACTCGCTTAAAGTGTTATCAGTGTCCGTTGAAGGAGTCTTGCTGTCGAGTTTCTTCGAGAAGCTCTCATCAACAAATGAAACTTGCACTCTTTCTGAAAGAGTCGAGTCCGTAGCTTCTGATAGACTGTCTCTGTCTTCCCTTTCTTCCGTTTTCTCTGTCGCGCTGCCCCACGACCAGAAGGAACTGGTTAGTGAAGAGTCTTTTCTAGGAGGAGTATTGGAAGTGGATTTTTTCTCATCCTCGGTGCTTCTAGAAAATATGCTGCTAGGATGCTGGAAGAGGCTAAGTAATTTCTCTAGGTGTCCAGGAATTTTGGATTCCTTCTCCGGCTCTGGCCGTGGTATATGGAAGCTAGCTGACGGGGCTACCCAGGATATCTTTCTCATCCGATCCAGACCTTTAGTCTTCAGCGCTGGCACATCCAGCAAGCTGGAGGTTCTTTTCGGCGAGCAAGTAAGCGTTTCCTGCATTTGGAAACCATCTTTCTTTATTTCTTTTAAACTAGAATTATTAGTTAGTGTTCCCTCATTTGAGGAGTTATCCTCCTTATTTTCTGACGGGTTTTGGAGCGAATATTCGATGCCAGAGTCAGCTGAGGTGACCATAACTTTTTCATGTCTAGACTCCAAGGAACTGACGCTAGCCTCTAGACTGGAAAGTGACCCATGGATTTTCTTGTTCTTCCCAAATATAATAGGGGATACACTTTCATTGGAGCTCACGGACATGTTTAAGAAATTGCCGCTGTTAACTGGGGTGACTTCGCTGGTGGATTCTATACTACTCTCAGTAGATAGAACGACGTCTGATTTTCTCCTATCTAGTTCTGAATCGGATTCCACTGATTCCTGTATGATGATTGGTTTGGCTGTCTGATTGTCTATAGCATTCAGACTTTCCATGGAACTCCCCGATATTTCCAAGGAAGAGCTACTGTCGCAGAAAGCACTGCCTACCAACTTTTTGTTCATGAGCCTAGAAACTTCCAGATCGGGACTGTCCAGACTCGATTCACTCTTATTTTTCTTAAGAACTACATTATCTCGATTAATAACAGGTACATCGTCGAACGTATCTAATTTACTATCTATATTTACATCTGTCTGCGTGCAATCACTTTTCACCTTGACAGCTTTGACAGTTTTGGACCTGTCACGCATCTCTTGGATCAAATTGCCCAAGTCGGCAGTGATCGCTTCGATTTGTTTCATGGCGACTTTATCGCGTTTCTCAACAACTTCTACTTGCCTATGATCATTATTGATTAGATCGCGCGCTTTGGCGGTGTCAACACATTCCTTATTGACAGTAACAGAGACCTTGACATCTACCTTCTCGTTCTCACTGACCGCCGTGCTAGTTTTAACTAGTTTCGTCTCGGATTTAGTTATTTTATTATCACCTATTACGCTAACCGCCTCGTCGTGGGACAAAGCTTCAGATTTATCATGAAATTTATTATCCACGTTTGTACAGTCTCTATCACTAACCGGAACACTATTTACATCACTTAATTTAACATCACTTTTGCTAGTCTTATCAAGTTCGCTTTTAGCTGCATCCGATGCGGGCACATCACTGTCTACACGGATCACTATTTCGCTAACACTGTCATCGTGTCTGACGTTATCATCACTCCAGACCGCATCACTGACTGCATCATCAGCTTTGCTGTCATCACAACCATGCTTCGTTTCACTGTCGGGCCCACTGTTGGGACTGTCAGTGAGGTCGAGCCGCTTGCTGACTTCAGCCCCTCGTTCTTTGTCTCGCCCACAGCTGGGCCGCGACTTGGTGGGCATAGGGGTGGGGGGCGGGGAGGGCACGTAGGCGGGGTTGTACTGGTTGTCCATGTTGCGTGTGACGGAGAAGCGAGACGCGGGGCGGCGCGGCGCGTCCGGCGTCGCTGAATGCACTTGGATCTGTGGCGTTTCCGTGACCTAGGGCAAGATAAATAGTTTGACGTCAGTGGCTAGAGTTAAACAATTGTAATTTATTTTACAAGCATTTGTTTAACTTGCAATGTTTGTATGTAAAGTATGTATGTTCGGATCAAATCTCGCAAGTTAAATTTGACCCATTTCCAGTGATCAGATTAACATGAAATTTGGCATGGATATGTAAGTTAAATGACAATAGAATTACAGTTAAGAAAACGTATAGCAAGGAGGATAGTATACGGAGTGCCAAAGCCCATACTTCGAATCGTTCCCCGCAGTTTTTTTTTATACGACGAGGAAGGAAAACGAGCAAGTGGGTCACCTGATGGTAAGTGATCACCACTGCCTATAGACACCCGCAACCCCAGTTATCTTAAAATTCAGGCAATTTCTAGATGGCGCCAAGGTCGTAGCCAGCGGGTCAAATAATAACAAAACAGCGGTTCTAATGTGTCACTCAAGCAAGGTAGATGGCGCTGAATGTAAATACGATTCAAAGTATGGGCTTTGTCAATCCGTTTACTTTCCATGATCCTTGACGTACAGTCGACAAAAGAGCTTGTACTAAAAATGTTTTTTTTGACAGAAAACTTATTAGTTGTTAAACATTAAAACATTACAGAAACATGTCAAATCGTACCCGACCTTTCAAGCATCATGTGTGTGCAAATGCAAACTAGGCGCAGGTTAAAAAAATGGCTCCACCAAATAGGTGCCACTGTGGGTGTGGAAAAATATATAAACAAACATAATTACATATAAGACATTCGCTGCGCATTAAGGTCGAAAATGTCAACGCAAACGCGACATGTCAAAGCAACGTCGTGTTCTATCTAGCTCTTATGGTGACAGTTTGCTATACGATATTAAACCTTAGGTGGGTTGGAAATTAAATTACTCGACTGTACGTGAGTCATAGTTGAGTGTGTTATGAGGTCATAAGTGCACCGATATATTCCATATCTTTACAGTTCGCTGCCTTGGTACGGCAAATAGAACAGTGCTGACACGTACCTGTACGACCTTGAACCGTGAGGGCGCGGAGTAGGCGGGCCGCGCGCCGGCCGGGCTGCACAGCTGCGGCGGCGACGCGCGCTCCGGCGCCACCCGCGTCACCTGGCCACAGATAATACTAGTTTATGCAACTGTTATTTTATTTTTTTTGAAAGAGGGAGGCAAAAGAGCAAACGGGTCACCTGATGTCACGGACCAACCACTCTCTGGTCACCGCATCTTCTATAACTTACTTGGAAAGTCATTATGAAAAAAGCCGCGGTGAGCGGGCCGGGGGAATGCGTCGTTATCTATACCTATAAAACAGTACAGTGACTGACTGACTGACTGACTGACAGACAACGCACAGCCTGAACCACTGGACCTAGAGACTTGAAATTTGGCAAAAGGTATATACCTTGAGTATCCTAGAGGTGCACTAAGAAGGGATTTTTTCGAAATTCCCACGGGATAGGGAACTAGCCCATTTTTTAATATTTCAAAATAACAAGACATGGGTCGTCTGGCCTGAAATAAAGGATTTTTTTTTAATACACTCTTTTCTTGATGGCCCCGAGGTCACAGTTAGTTGGGAACACCGCTGACGGGAGTTGATTCCACAATTTCACTGTACGTGGCAGAAAGTGCTGACGGAAACGTACAGTAGTAGACCGGCCCTCATCAAGGTGATGGGTGACGAGTAAATAAATTCATATCTTGGGACAATTGACACCAATTGACCTAGTCCCAAACTAGGCAAAGCCTGTACTATGGGTACTAGACAACGGATAAACATTCTTACATAGATAAATACGTACTTATATACATATCAAACATCCAAGACACGAAAACAAACATTAGTATTCATCATACAAACATCTGCCCCGACCGGGGATCGAACCCGGGACCTCAAGCTTCATAGTCAGGGTCTCTAACCACCAGGCTATCCGGTCGTCCATAATGAGGGTCCTTAAGACACGACTTCATCTAGTTTCATAATAGGATCACAAGTGGTTTAAGGCCTAATTATGTATACATACATTATTATACATACATTACTCTATCTACACACACATTATAAGTACTCTAAAATGGGTTCAGAAGCCGAAGGCATAATAAACCTGTCATGAATTTGGATGTTTTTTTTTAACATAGACAAACGTATCGAGCTGAAGTTTAGTGTCGACTATTTTTCTTAAATTGAGGCCTATTTTTATATTGATTTCTAGATTATTACCACAATAAATCTTCGTCTCAAAAAAACCAATACAATATAGCTTAGAGCGGGAAAGGAATGGAGATGTTAACGCGCGATTTCCCTTCTGCCAAATCTCTAACATTGAGTCTGATCAAAATGATCAGGGTATGTTGATTGTGTGCGTGTTTTTGGCATTAGCGTGACAGTTTTGTTTTAGTGTGTTTGTGGGAACGTAACAAATTTTGAAATGAGCGTAGACGTGTGCCGTACGCGTGTGTTCCTCGTCCCCGTCAAAAAGTGGTAGAAAAATTGCAGTGCATATAGATAAGCCAAAGGCGCCTCCCGTCTGTCTGCTTTGTGCAATAGAAATAGGTCACTATTGTAAGACTTGTAAGGTGTGCGTACGGAGAAGCGCGAGGGCTGCTGCGCGGGCACGGGGCTCCCGGCGGGAGAAGGCGCCGGCGACCGCAGCCGCCCGCCGCGGCGCTCCTCGTCCGCGCCCGGGCCCTGCGGACACACACAGTCGCGACACCATATCCTTCTAAACAAATGCACCTTTAGAGAAAGCGCATATTTCGGGAATGTGGGTTTTATGAGCGTAAGACCTAAACTAATAAAAATTCGACTTTCGTAAAGATAAGTAGAGGATCTTCTGTACTTGTATTATCTACTTTTTTATACGACAAGGAAGGCAAACGAGCAAGTGGGTCACCTGATGGAAAGTGATCACCACTGTCCATTGACACCCGCAACCCTGGGGGGTTCGCAGATGCGTTGCCAACCTAGAGGGCTTAAGATGACATGTCTCTTGTGCCCGTAATTACACGGGCTGTCTTACCCTATTATTCATAAACCTATTTTAACTGAAATGCTATTAAAGTTTATTTGTTCTTTTTTGTTACATCAACATTTCCATTAGTAAGATAAAAGGAAGATAAAATCAATTTTAACTAATGAAGGCTTGAGTGACGTTTATGAATAATGGCATTACTCTCCACATCGGAACACAACAGTGCAAGCACCGCTGCTTACCGGCAGGATTACCGAGTAAAATGGTGGTAGCAATCCGGACGGACCTCGCCCAAGGTCCTACCACCCGCAAATTCCTATTCTGCGCCGGTTCTGTGCTTGTGCCCAGCAGTGGGGCGTGGTCTGGCGAGGTGTAGTTACCCGGGCGAGGCAGGCGGTGTGGCAGGTGAGGCTGATCTTCCTGTGCACGCGCCGCTCGGGCGACGCGGCGGCCGGCTCGTTGCGGCGGCAGTGCGCGCGGACGGCGCGCGTCAGCCGCGCGACACTCGCCGCCTCGCTGTCCGAGCCCAGCAGGCTCGTCGACTCCTGGCACACAATACAATACAATACTAAATATTCTTTATTGAAAACCACAAAACAGTACAAGGAGAATATAAAAAACCGACCAAGTGCGCGTCGGACTCGCGCACAAGGGTTCTGTAGAAAGATTTTAACGCTTTTCCCCAGTGTTGTAAGAAGTCCAGTGTTAGCAGAGCCCTGCTCGTAAGCAAAATGTACGCAGTCAACTTATATTGGTCTGCGAAATCTACAGACAGACATAAAAATGTAAGATTTTGAGACTTTTCGGAGTGGTTGTGCTATAAGAGCTACCTTCATACCAAATTTCAAGTTTCTAAGACATCTGGAAGTAGCCTTTAGGTTTTTGAAATCGGCAATTTGTATGGAAATGGCCTTTTTAATTACTGTATCTTTTGATTGCGTTGACTTAGAAGGTTGATTTTTTCACAGCTTCAAGGGCTTTCGCAGGCTTGAGTATTATATTAATTTCAGCATGCCACCTCTACGCGTTCCAGAGAAAAAGGGTCCAGACAGACAGACAGACAGACAGACAGACGGACAGACAGGCAGACAGACAGGCAGACAGACGGATAACAAAGTGATCCTATAAGGGTTGCGTTTTTTCCTTTTGAGGTACGGAACCCTAAAAACAGGCATGATAGACAATAGGCGGTCTTATCGCTACACATAGTCATACATGTACATCGGACACATTCATGCTATAGTATTGAGGTTGTTCAAACCTAATAATAACCTTAACAACACAAGTTTGTAGAAAAATAAATGGTTGGATTGTGTTTGAAAAATCTACAATGCATGCTTCGTAAAGAGGGTACAAAAAACAAAATTCTTTCACAACAAACTTCGCTAATTAACCTATAATTAAAGTAACAATTTTTTTTTTCTTTAACATACGTATTCTATCGCATTAGGTTAAGGGGTTCCCCTGAGCCAGACGCTGAAAAAGGTGCATTTTTCAATTTTTTAGAGCCACGCTGTACATTATCTAAAAGATAAAAACAAAATATAAATAAATATGAACGTACCGGTGGATCGTCCAGGTCGATCTGCGTCAGAGTCTTGTTGGTCTCCATCGCGTTGATGATCGCCTGCAAGCCTTCCACGCCCAGCCTGTTGTCGCGGAGATCTATCCTCTGTAACAGATAACCGGAAAATAAAATTAAAACAAGCTTTTTTGCCGACTGTATTTTTTGTTGCCCAATCCAACTCAAACATCCATACAAATTTCAAGTTGATTCATTAACCGTTGAAGAGTTTCCTCTTATGGAGACTATCTTGGCCACACCACCAGGATTTCACTAGAAGATTATTGTATTGTCACCGAACTTGCATAAGAATGCAAAATTTCAGCTAAATTGCACATCGGAAAGTGATTTTCGTGGGACGGCGGAGCTGCTTATCACGTTGTGCTGTATACTCAGCAACAAAAGTAGCTCAGCAACCGAAGCGTTTACAATGATCTGCACAAGCTCTTATGTCTGTAACAATAGAGCCGCTGCAGCCCTAGCGACAGCAGCGCGCCGGCGCCCCCAGGCGGCTGCCTGTCGCGTGCTGCTGTACCTGCAGCCGCGTGTCGCCGGCCAGCGCGGCGTGCAGCAGCGGCGCGGCGTCGGGCGCCAGCCGCGCGCCCTGCAGCCCTAGCGACAGCAGCGCGCCGGCGCCCCCAGGCGGCTGCCTGTCGCGTGCTGCTGTACCTGCAGCCGCGTGTCGCCGGCCAGCGCGGCGTGCAGCAGCGGCGCGGCGTCGGGCGCCAGCCGCGCGCCCTGCAGCCCTAGCGACAGCAGCGCGCCGGCGCCCCCAGGCGGCTGCCTGTCGCGTGCTGCTGTACCTGCAGCCGCGTGTCGCCGGCCAGCGCGGCGTGCAGCAGCGGCGCGGCGTCGGGCGCCAGCCGCGCGCCCTGCAGCCCTAGCGACAGCAGCGCGCCGGCGCCCCCAGGCGGCTGCCTGTCGCGTGCTGCTGTACTTGCAGCCGCGTGTCGCCGGCCAGCGCGGCGTGCAGCAGCGGCGCGGCGTCGGGCGCCAGCCGCGCGCCCTGCAGCCCTAGCGACAGCAGCGCGCCGGCGCCCCCAGGCGGCTGCCTGTCGCGTGCTGCTGTACCTGCAGCCGCGTGTCGCCGGCCAGCGCGGCGTGCAGCAGCGGCGCGGCGTCGGGCGCCAGCCGCGCGCCCTGCAGCCCTAGCGACAGCAGCGCGCCGGCGCCCCCAGGCGGCTGCCTGTCGCGTGCTGCTGTACCTGCAGCCGCGTGTCGCCGGCCAGCGCGGCGTGCAGCAGCGGCGCGGCGTCGGGCGCCAGCCGCGCGCCCTGCAGCCCTAGCGACAGCAGCGCGCCGGCGCCCCCAGGCGGCTGCCTGTCGCGTGCTGCTGTACCTGCAGCCGCGTGTCGCCGGCCAGCGCGGCGTGCAGCAGCGGCGCGGCGTCGGGCGCCAGCCGCGCGCCCTGCAGCCCTAGCGACAGCAGCGCGCCGGCGCCCCCAGGCGGCTGCCTGTCGCGTGCTGCTGTACCTGCAGCCGCGTGTCGCCGGCCAGCGCGGCGTGCAGCAGCGGCGCGGCGTCGGGCGCCAGCCGCGCGCCCTGCAGCCCTAGCGACAGCAGCGCGCCGGCGCCCCCAGGCGGCTGCCTGTCGCGTGCTGCTGTACCTGCAGCCGCGTGTCGCCGGCCAGCGCGGCGTGCAGCAGCGGCGCGGCGTCGGGCGCCAGCCGCGCGCCCTGCAGCCCTAGCGACAGCAGCGCGCCGGCGCCCCCAGGCGGCTGCCTGTCGCGTGCTGCTGTACCTGCAGCCGCGTGTCGCCGGCCAGCGCGGCGTGCAGCAGCGGCGCGGCGTCGGGCGCCAGCCGCGCGCCCTGCAGCCCTAGCGACAGCAGCGCGCCGGCGCCCACCAGCGCCCGCACGGCAGAGCTGCCGATCGCGTTGCGGCCCACGTTCAGCACGCACAGGGACTTTGAAGCGCGCTGGAGTGACAACAATACGTAAGATTTAGGGCCAGTCTCATTACCCTCAGATAAGCAACAAAGTGACGAGCTGTCGGTAGGCCTCCAACAAGATGAAGCGACGACCTGGTGAAGATCGCGGGACCGCGGAGAATGCGGAAAGCACAAGACCGGTCTGAGTGGAGAGCGTTGAGGGAGGCCTATATCCAGCAGTGGACGTCTTTCGGATGACATGATAATGATTTGATGATGATGAAGTAACAAATAAATGTAATATCATCTCTGTTAGGCCCCCATAGCTAATGTTTTTCGAACATCAGCGTCTCATAACGTCTCATTAACACTCGCGCAGTTCGCCACGTTTGACGTTGCGCGGGCGTTAATGAAACGTAACGAAACGCTGCCGTGCCGTTCGGAAAACGCTACATATGAAGGTGCCCTTAGTTGTAAAAATTAAAGATACATTTCCACGGTACTCTGACTCAACCTCGTATATTATAATTTTGACGAAAAATTTAACACCTAATGTGGTTACTCCAATGTCAGACTTAAAACCAATTAAGATGTCTCACCACCATCCTGCCGAGGTTGTGCGCGCAGTTCCTCGTCAGCTGATTATTCCATAACACCAAGAACGCCAAACCCCGCGCCTCGTAACCGCTCATCACTGGAAACAATAAATAAATAAACATCATGGGACAATTGACCTGGTTTTCCCTTCCCGTCCTACACCTACTACTACACCCCTCTGTCGTCCAGGCGTGTTGCTAGGGTTGCTTGCTGGTAAATATTACTTACGTCTAAAGAAAATATCGCTAAAATATAAGTTTTTCTTTACTTTAAAACCATTATTTTTATTCTAGTTTTACAAAATATGAGATTTATGAATAATTACGTAGGTCTACATATTATAGACACTTCTGAATAAGAAGTTATTATAAGTGCCATACCAAATGACGCCATTTAAGGTGATTTCAGTAAGTATTACTAACCTACAAATAAAAAATAAAATACGTACAGGCTCACGCAAAACTATTACAGCCAAATTATGAACAACCAAACGCGCGTGCGGCGACGCCGGCCGTGACAGCCTGGCCGAGTGGCTCGTTTAACGAGTACTCTAATATCGTGCCCTGTCCGTTCTACCATGTCATTATTTATTGTTATTGAGCACATGCGTTGCGTTGGTCCGTGTAAACAGTTGGTGGTACAAATGAGCTTGCCCGGGCAGTGGTGCGGCGACAGCGGCGAGCTGCCCGGCGACGGCGGCGTCTGCGCAGCCTGCTCCACCAGCGCGTCCGCGATGTGGCCCGCGCCCGCGTCCTGGCGACGACACATAAATAAACAGATTTTGTAACTAAAATGCCGTTAGAGTTCGTTTGTTCTTAAACTTATATTAAGTAAGGCTTGATTGGCGTTTATGAATGAGGCCCTAACACTGGAGGACTACCAATTCCTATACAACGTGGCGTTCCTTTTCAATAATAATGTTCTAGCTAATTTCACTATAGACATGTGTCTGAATTATTCAATTCAACACACACAGCCGGTGTAATTACGGGCACAAGAGGCATTTCATCTTAGCTCTCTAGGTTGGCAATGCACCTGCAAACCCCCCGGGGTTACGACTGTCTATGGTCAATGGGCAATGGTGATCACATACTATAAGGTGACCCACTTGCTCGTTTGCCTTCCGGATGCATTGAAAACCTAGAGAGCTAAGATCATAGACGACGTTTGTGCTATGTGCTGTCTACGTCCATCGTGATATACAATGTCAAATAAAGGGACATGTAGACATTTAGTCACGAGGCTAGGGCTGGGAGCCGAACCTGTATCTGGTTGTTGGACAGGTCGAGCAGCTGTATCCTGGTGTTGAGCCGCAGCAGCGCGGCCAGCTGCGCGGCGTCCGCGCACGACAGCCCGTTGTCGCACAGCCGGAGCTCGCGCACGGAACGGTTCACTTTGAGCGCTATCACTGGAACGAGAGAGGTTATATTAGGTCTCAGCTCACAATAGATTGAAATAAAACCTAAAATTTTGAATATGACAATAAAAAACCGGCCAAGTGCGTGTCGGACTCGCGCACGAGGGTTCCGTAGAAAGATTTTAACGCTTCTCCCCAGTGTTTTAAGAAGTCCAGTGTTAGCGAGCCTTAAGCAAAATGTACGCAGTGTGGGGTCAACTTATATTGGTCTGCGAAATCTACAAACAGACATAAAAATTTAAGATTTTGAGACTTTTCAGAGTGGCTGTGCTATAAGAGCTACCTTCATACCAAATTTCAAGTTTCTAGGACATCTGGAAGTACCCTTAAGGTTTTTGGAAATCGGCAATTTGTACGGAAATGGCCTTTTTAATTACTGTATCTTTTGATTGCGTTGACTTAGAAGGTTGATTCTTTCACAGCTTCAAGGGACCGCAGGCTTGAGTATTTGATATTAATTTCAGCATGCTACCTCCACGCGTTCCAGAGAAAAAAGGGTCTTGACAGACAGTCAGACGGACAACAAAATGATCCTATAAGGGTTCCGTTTTTTCCTTTTGAGGTACGGAACCCTAAAAATGACGACGAAACTGCCCTAGTGGTGCGCCGCTGTCAGCTACGTCGAGTAGCCGTGCGAGCAAAGCGTATGCACGCAGTGGGTTTAACAGTTTAAATAAAATATCATGGGACAATTGACACCAATTGACCTAGTCCCAAATTAGGCAAAGTCTGTACTATGGGTACTAGACAACGGACAAACAAACTTATATAGATGAATACATATTAAACATCCAAGACCCGAGAACAAACATCGTATTCATCATACAAGCATCTGCCCCGACCGGGGATCGAGCCCGGGACCTCAAGCTTCATAGTCAGGGTCTCTAACCACTAGGCTATCCGGTAGTCAAAGTCACGTCAGTCAGTCAAATTTGGAAAGTGCTACCCTGCTATTCATAAACCTATTTTAACTAAAATGCCGTTAAAATTCGTGTGTCCTTTTTTGTCACATTGACATTTCCGTTAGTAAGAAGAAGATAAAACCTATTTTGGCTAACGGAGGCTTGAGTGATGTTTATGAATAAGGCCCTTAGTCTGGGGGATCGCTAGTCGGGTTAATAATTCATAAATCCAACCCAACACACACACACTAGGGTTGCCAACCGTACTATAATATATATTATTGTACTATATTTTGACTGTGTACTATATACTGTTGAAGTAAAATATAGTACGCCAAAATACTATATTTCTTATTACACGCGGTTTGGGTTGGCCGTTTCTACTATTCGCTCCGTGCAAGTGAGGTCTCCAACAAGATGAAGCGACGACCTAGTAAAGATCGCGGGACCGCGGTGGATACGGACAGCATAAGACCGGTCTGAGTGGAGAACCGCCGGGGAGGCCGCCAGCCAGCAGGGGACGTCTAGAGGCTAACATGATGATGATGATGTGCAACAAGATGGAGCGACGACCCAGTAAATATCGCGGGACCGCGGTGGATGCGGACAGCACAAGACCGGTCTGAGTGGAGAGCCGCGAGGGAGGCCGCCGGCCAGCAGGGGACGTCTAGAGGCTGACATGATGATGATGATGTGCAACAAGATGGAGCGACGACCTAGTAAAGATCGCGGGACCGCGGTGGATGCGGACAGCACAAGACCGGTCTGAGTGGAGAGCCGCGGGGGAGGCCGCCGGCCAGCAGTGGACGTCTTTCGGCTGACATGATGATGATGATTAAGTCAGGTCGCAGTCAGGATTCAGTACGTTTTTCTTCAAAGTACTATATTCTTTATACCTCGTGCTGGAAAACACTATATTTGGAAAGAAATAGTCGGCAACACACACACACACTAGTCCTACCTAGACACAGCAGCGGGTCGCCCGTGAGCGCGGCGCGCTGCAGGCACAGCGCGCGCAGGCGGCACGAGTGCGGGCGCAGCGCGCGCGCCAGCACCGGCGCGTGCGCACCCTCCACGGCACCGTCGGACACTTCTAGCTCGGACAGTTCTGCGCTCTGTTATAAAACAAGTAGCAATGTCAGGTGTAACATACAGAAACACATTTTCAGGGTTCCATACCTCAAAAAGGAAAAACGGTAATGCCCCATTCACTCACTCACTTCGTTGTCCGTCTGTCTGTGAAGACCGGTAGCCTATCTCAAACACTAATTAGAAAAGTTGAAAAACTCCCGAAATTGTCATTTCAAAGTTCAATATTTCAAAAACGGGTGAACTGATTTAATTATCACCATCAGCACTAAACTAAACGCCTGGGTAGATCATTGTGACCGGTTCAGTTGCTTAGCTGCTTCTGCTGCTGACTGTACCTACCTTCTTGATCATCCTGGAGGCCGCCTGCCAGCCCCGGATGCCAAAGTCCCGCGGGCCCGAGATGGACACCGCCGTCGCGCTCTCGTAGTACTCGATCATGTCGAACAGAGCCTCCTGCAACGAAAAAAAAAAACAACATGAAAATCGTCGAACCAATGAGGGCCGTCGAGTCATAACCTAACCAACTTAGAAAAGTTGATAACACCCCCGACACTGTCATTTCAAAGTTCAATATTTCAAAAACGAGAGAACCGATTTTAATGAAACTTAGCTAAGAACTATTTTGATTAAACAAGCTTTCCACAAAAAAAAACGCATCGAAATCGGTTCATCCATTTAGGAGCTATGATGCCACAGACAGATACACGGGCATTTCCTATTCTTATGTCTGATTCACTGTCTATCGTTCGACTCTATACACCATCGCATCAGAAAATCTACCACAAATGCATAAAGAAATAACAAACTTGGAAAAGTTGATAAACCCCCGATATTGTGATTAAAAAGTTCAATATTTCAAAAACGAGAACCATCTCGATTAAACTAGCTTTCCATTAAAAAAAACCGCAACGAAATCGGTTCATCCGTTTAGGAGCTATGATGCCACAGACAGATACACAGACACACAGATAGAGTCGAGGAAATTTATTTCTAACCCGCCATAGAACATTTTCATAGTAAACGCCATAACGATTTTCCTTGCCAAGCTATGCGATGTCACTATGACGTTAATGTGAAAGGTTCCATGGTGGTTCAGGAATAAAGTGTAAGTTCTGTTTTTTTTTTTATTTGGCGTGTTTTTTTTTGTGCCACGACTCACTGGTCAGACAGTACAGAGTATTACAAAAATACCCGTAAAACCGAAAGGGGGATAAATGGTCCATTATAAACAGTCCATTCACAATATTTGAATCACCATATGAAACAAAAAAATTTTTTTTTAAACCTAACCCTACATTTTTACGGTTTATTTCGTAACACGTTGTATAACGGAAGGGCTGTAACCAACTCACCGCGCCCTCGTCATCAATGTCCACGCACTCCAGCTCTATGCGGCGGAACTGCGCGCGGTGCAACACTGCCTCGAGCGCGTCACACGGCGCCGCGCCGAGCAGCGAGCACGCCGCGAGCGTGAGCCGCGCCGCGCGCGCGCCGCCGCCTATCACGCCCTCTGGTAGCTCCTGGGAAACACACATGTCTTTTAGACTAGCGTCTCTGTGGGTCAAGCACGACTTGTCGAATCCTGCGTAACGTTACGGTTATCGTATCGATATCGAGAAACCTCATACTAAATTTTAGTTCCAAATACGTTCACGGGTGGGCGCTGTTCCGAACGTCATACAAACTCGACAACGACGTTTACCATTCGATTTTACGTGACGCAGGTTTCGAAAACTGTGAGTTGTAGACCTGGTGACCTCATTTTAATTTAATTTGATAAAAAAAAAACGAATCCTATACTCAGAGGCAAAATTATAGTGAAATAAACGGATCACTCACGTATGTCAGTCGAGTATAGCCCGATATGTCTCGGACTAGTCCGTAGTCCTAGTGGTCGTGGTGTTTATTTCACTATGATTGAATCTCGCGGTAGTTTCATGTTAATCGTGGCAAAATTAATCGCCGATCACATCACTTTTTCCTTGATTAATGTAAAAACTGTTAGGATACTTATACAATAAATAGTAAAATGGGGTTGGGCGAGTAATTGTGCCGTTGAGCATAAATATCGGACTAGATCACAAAATTTCACGAAGATGGCGTCATATTTGAACATTTTACGTTTGGACAAAAAAAATATGTATATACTAGCTTTTGCCCGCGACTTCGTCCGCGTGCAATAGTGACTTCCGGCAGATTTTTGGTTCTTCCCACATAGTTCCCGTTCTTGCGGGATTTTCGGAATGGTTTCGAAAGTTTCGGAATGTTATATAGCCTATAACCTTCCTCGATAACTGGACTATCCAACACAAAAAGAATTATTCAATTCGAACCAGTAGTTTCGGAGATTAGCGCGTTCAAACAAACAAACAAACAAACAAACAAACAAACAAACAAACTCTTCATAAATAATTTATTGAATCAGGCGTTACTTTGCGGAGGCTTTTTGTGTTGATTCGTGTAGCAGTGGAGGTGGAGGTGTTGCATGGAAACATACATTTGCCGCACAGATATAACTATTTGTCATTAGTGGTCGCGGGTGAGCAAAGTAATTGTTTTTTAGTTCATAAACTCTTCATAGTATAGATTAATAAATAGTGAACTTGCTCACAAATTTTCACGAGAATCGGTTGAGAAGTGCGAAATGTAGCAGGATAGAAAACCGGACAGACGTAGAGTCACTTTTGTACCTTTTCGCTCTACGGCCAGAGGGTCGTGCACGACTTTACGAATGCTGCGTAACGTAAAATCGAATAGTAAACGTTGTCGAGTTTGTATGACGTTCGGAACAGCGCCCGCCCGTGAGCGTGTTTGGAACTAAAATTTTGTATGAGGTTTCTCGATCTCGATACGATAACCGTAACGTTACGCAGCATTCGTAAAGTCGTGCTCGACCCTCAGATACAGCGCGTCATACGTGATTGACAAGTGTGTTATTGCGACAAGGTACAAAAGTGATGAACTACTTTTGACTCTGACGGTACGTCGAACGTACGAAAGAAATTTTGTTCAAACTGGGGGACTACTACGAAAAATCGAAGTTCGTATCGTATCGTCCCGCTCACTCTCGTATTGAATAATATTAGCGAGAGCGAGACGGCACGATACAAAGTTCAAATTTCGCACTTCGTAGTATAGGGCCTGATACTGAGACGGCTAAAAAAGCCGTGATAGCCTAGTGGTTTGACCTACCGCCTCTCAAGCAGAGGGTCGTGGGTTCAAACCCCGGCTCGGACCTCTGAGTTTTTCGGAATTTATGTGCGAAATTATATTTGTAATTTATCATGAGCTTTTCGGTGAAGGAAAACATCGTGAGGAAACCTGCACACTCCTGCGAAGTAATTCAATGTGTGTGAAGTTCTCAATCCGCACTGGGCCCGCGTGGGAACTATAGCCCAAGCCCTCTAATTCTGAGAGGAGGCCTGTGCCCAGCAGTGGGACGTAAATAGGCTGATGATGATGATGATGATGATGACTGAGACGCGTCTAACATTTTTTATTTTATTATACACTGACCAGTGATTGACCCCTATCTCGCTTGATGGATGGTGCAGATGAGGCCTAAGGTGTAACTCACTGGTGTAACTGGTTTAAGGTGTAACATTCTGAAAAAGGAACGGTATTGCGAGCCCGTTGTTGCAAACATTGGCAACAAAAACAGAGTACGTAGAGGGAGACCGAAATGAAATGCCTCTTGTGCCTATATTTCCCCGGCTGTCTTACACTCCACACAGGAACAACAGCGCAAGGGAGTAAGATAGCGGTAGTGTCCCGGACGGACCTTGCCAGCACACCATTGCATGTTTTTGGAATGTGTGAATATGGAAGGTAGATTTACACTAGTTGATATTTTAATATTAAGGTAGTTGGAATGCTGTATGTTTTGTCTCCGAGTAAACGATCAGAGAATTTGGCGGGAAACCGACGAGAGTGGATCGTGTCGTTAATTGAATCTTAGTTTCCGTGCTTAATGTTGTTTGGTGGATAATAAAGATAGTGTGTTATACAACAAATTAACGTGACAGTGCCCAGCAAATGAAGAATTCAAGTGAAAACGCGTATTCCCTTTGTTTGTGACCCCCAAATATCCGCCGGCTGCTGCTCGCCGTAGCTTGCCGTAAAGTACACTATCGCTTTACGGAAGGCATGAGCAGCTGACAGGACTTTAATATACAGAAATTTACAAAACACATCAGACGTGGCTGTATGGACTCAGTTCCTTTGCCTATTCCTTATGGGATGAATTAAATTTAAAAAAAAAGGTAAACAATCAGCTGACAAGACGTTTTTATTCCCTGTACCTACCAGGTCTTCCCATATCCAGATTCTTCAGTTTTGTTTGTTAATTTCATCAGTTATATATGTAGACGACTAGTGACATTGTGAGGCGGTTTACGGATACTGACATGACAACCACGACCACTCAGTCAAGAGTGTAATTAAGCAGAAGATGAAGAAGAAGTGACAAACCACATACATGGCCAGTCAGGTCGGTAACGCGTCAGTCTCACCCGTATCTGCTGCAGCACGGAGTCGATGGGCGGCGTGTTGTGCCGCCGGCACGACTCCAAGTACTCCGCCGCCAGCTGCGCACGCGTCGTTGGTGGCACTGGAAAAAATAAACTTAGGTTATACACATTACAGGTCTAGTGGAGAGGTTCCCAAACTTTTTTTTGCCATCTATTTGTCAATCAGTTAATGTCAGCTAGGTAATCATTTATCGGGATTTGTCTTGTTTACAAGGAACTTAAATAGTGAGCATTTAAACAGTTATTCATTACCAATAGTCATGTCATAAGTTCTTTTGGGGAGCTAGCACGCGAGCCATTTCGTCGCTTGTCGCTCAGTGCGTCCTTCACTGATTCCGTCACTATGAAAGGGACGCACTGCGCGACAAGCGACAAAATGGCGCGCCGTGCTACATGTGTTGGTATCTTTTTATGTATTTTGTGTGCTATACAAATTATACTCTTCCTGAAGAATGCAGTTTAGCCCTGTTATTCATAAACCTATATTATCTAAAATGCCGTTAAAGTTAGTTTGTCCTTTTTTGTCACATTGACATTTCCGTTAGTAAGGAGAGGACAAAACCTATTTTAGCTAATAGAGGCTTGAGCATACGAGGGTGGTATGATAAGTAATGAACCTTGAAGCTACGGGGTTTGGCTGAATATTAAAAATGTCTTTGCCTACATCCGCCATCTTGGACTCGGGAAAATTTACAGTTTCAAATGATTCCGCCAATTACTTCATGACTTATAGTTTTTTAAACAGAACGAGTGGCATTGTTTGTGTAAAATGGAAAAAGAACAATATCGATCAGTGATTCGCTTTCTGTTTTTGAAGGGGAAAACGCGTGATGAAATTAAAACTGAGTTAGATACCGTATATGGCGATGCTTCGCCTTCTATTGCCACAGTAAAGCGTTGGTATAATGAGTTCAGAAATGGAAGAATATCTGTGTTTGATGAGGCCCGCCCAGGACGTCCAAATGAGGTTACCACGGAGGAAAACATCAACAAAGTCCGTGATATGTTGATGAACGATCGTAGACTGAAGTTGCGGGAGGTAGCTGAGGTATGTGGCTTGTCACTGGAGCGTGTACAAAATATCGTTTATAAACATTTGGGAATGAGGAAGTTATCGGCCCGATGGGTACCGCGTTTGCTAACAGAAGAAAATAAGCAGAATCGTGTAGCCACTTCCAAAGAGTGTTTGGCACTATTAAAACATAATCCGAAAGACTTTTTTATGCGTTATGTTACCGTGGACGAAACGTGGATCCACCACTATACTCCCGAAACAAAGCAACAGTCCAAGCAGTGGACCTGCCCCGGCGAAAATGCTCCAAAAAGAGCAAAAACAGTTCCGTCGGCCGGGAAGGTTATGGCGACCGTTTTTTGGGATTCCCAAGGAGTTATCCACACTGACTATTTAGCGAAGGGAAGAATGATCACGGGGCAATATTACTCTGATTTATTGTCTCGATTTGATGAAGAATTAAAGAAAAAACGGCCCCGATTAGCCCGCAAAAAAGTGTTATTTCACCAGGATAATGCTCCGGCCCATTCATCTCACATCGTCAAGGCCAAACTGGATCAATTGGGCTACAAAATACTGCCGCACGCTCCTTATTCGCCAGATTCAGCCCCGTGCGATTTCTTCTTGTTCCCAAACATGAAATCTTGGCTCGGAGGCAAACGCTTCATGTCAAATGAAGAGATCATAGAGGCCACAGAGGAGTATTTTGCAGAGTTTCCGAAGACATATTTTTTGGAGTGCTTAAAGAAGTTGGAGACGCGTTGGGATAAGTGCATGCTTTTGAAAGGGGACTACGTAGAAAAATAAAAACAAAAAATAAAAATAATTTTTTTTTTCTTGGGTAGGCTCACTACTTATCATACCACCCTCGTAAGAATAAATAATAACATAGTAGAACGGAATCTCTTTTGACCGAGTTCAAAACGCCGCCATTTATATACCTACTTCACGTCGTTATACCCCTCTGTCATCCAAGCGTGTTGCTAGGGTTGCTTGCTGTTAAATATTAGGTACTTACGTCTAAAGATAATATCACTAAGATATAAGTTTTTCTTTGCTTTGAAACCATTATTTTATTCCAGTTTTACAAAATATGAGATTTATAAATCATTACGTACCTACATAATTATAAACATTTCTATAAGAAGTTATTATGAGTGCAATACCAAATGGAGCCATTTAAGGTGATTTAAGTAAGTATTACTTACCAACAAATACAAAATAAAATAGGTACATACAGGCTCACGTAAAACTATTACAACCAAATTATAAACAACCAAACGCGCGTGCAGCGACGCCGGCCGTGACAGCCTGACTGAGTAGTATGTTTAACGAATACTCTAATACCGTGACCTTGAGCCCGTCCGTAGCTTGAGTTTCCGTTCTACTATGTTATTATTTATTCTTATGGCTTGAGTGACGTTTATGAATAAGATTATTAGAAGGTGAAATATAGTGACATGTGCAATGTAAATTGACAATGACATGTAATAAACTCGCACGATTGTATTGGCCGGGTCCGAAAGGGATAACTATAATATCCATAACTGTGGAGGATAGAATCATACATATATAGGTAATATATAAATATAACATAGCATAGAAGCTGGAATGCAGCCGATCGTATAAAATTTCTCCTTGACCACTCGTATAAGCTAGACATTACGACGCCGCAGTCCGAGAGCCAACTGCGATTACGCTTGCATCGTTAGATTATCACAATCCAGCTTTAACATAGACGTAGGTATAGTAAACGCAAACGCGATCGAGATGTTTGTTTGGCCGTTGATTACAGTAGTCGCTCTGAGCCTCTAGTGTATTTTTGACAGGAGAAAATGTCTCGATCGCGTTCGCGTTAACGTCTAAAATACTATGGATCGATTGGCAGCGCCTCTAGCGGCACGTATAGACAACAGACTATCCTTATAGCAGCAGTGCTTGCACTGTTGTGTTCCGGTGTGGAGAGTAAGACAGCCGGTGTAATTACGGGCACAAGAGGCATTTCATCTTAGCTCTCTAAGTTGGCAACGCATCTGCAAACCCTCCGGGGTTGCAGGTGATGGGCAGTGGTGATCACTTACCACCTGGTAACAACGAAGCAAGTGGGCTCGTTTGCCTTCCTCCTCGTCGTCTACGTTTATTTTTGTGTAATAAGATAATATCACTGTTCCCAAGCTACACTACCAACAGTCGATATGTAATGACCTAATGACATAACAAGGCGCCGCTCGGTCTACAGCCCTGCCGTTGCATCGCGGGTGATGTCACTCTGACCTAGTCACAAGAATATCTTTTATTGTAGCGCGTGTAGATAAATTCTGCTGCTTAAATTCATTAATTAATAGCGCTCTTTTGTGTTAAACGATAATATTTTGATATCAAAGGAGTACATTTCTCCATTTTTAGGGTTCCGTACCCAAAGGGTAAAAAACGGGACCCTGTTACTAAGACTCCGCTGTCCGTCTGCCTGTCGGTTTGTCTGACCGTGTGTCACCAGGCTGTATCTCATGAACCGTGCTAGTTAGACAGTTGAAATCTTCACAGATGATGTATTTCTGTTGCCGCTTTAACCACAAATACTAAAAACAGAATAAGATAAATATTTAAGTGGGGGTCCCATACAAAAGACATGATTTATTTGCCGTTTTTATTAAAAACTAGCTGTTGCCCGCGACTTTGTCCGCGTAGATTTCGATTATCGCTATACCGCGGGAACTATACAATTTTCCGAAATAAAAAGTAGCCTATGTTATTCCTCAATATTCAAACTATCTTCTTACCAAATTACATTTAGATTGATGCCGCGGTTTGCCCGTGAAGAGGTAACAAACAGACAGAGACAGAGAGACAGAAAGACAGAGTTACTTTCGCATTTATAATATTAGTTAGGATTCATGTCCATTTTGCTGGTTGTGAAAAATACATAATGGAAATACATGTCTTTTTTTGCATTTTTATTAACACCTTCCCAACCCCACACAGTGACTCAAGTTGCGAGCCGCGGCGGCCCTGAAGAGATTTTCCACGCATGTGGATGACGTCACTAATCCTATTCAACAGCCGCAGAAATAGACTCGGAGTGTCAACGTTAATTGTCACTTATACAGAAAAGGGATGCGTATTTTTAGCTTACCGCAACAGCAAACAAGTCGAAGGGAAAATTTCTCAAATATCTGGCCTATATTTCACCAACGGTATAGATGAATTAGCGAGAGCTTAGAATTGCATTGGTAGTGGTTGTACGGTTCGCATGAAAAGGAGAATCAGCCGTTAAAATATACGCACAACGTAAAATAATGGTGTACTTTCATTTGGCCAAAAAACTTTTGGCAAACTGATTAATTTCCCAAATGTTTCATTTGGTCAAAATGCTTTTTTTCCGAAACTGTAAATATTTCAGGATTTATTTCAGGGCCATCTCGTAGAACCCTATAGGTTAGGTTAGGTTTGTTTTATAAAAATACGTCTCGAACGCGTTTGCGTTGAAGTGTCAACTACTAAGCACCCGTGCGGAAAAGACTAACTTTTTATGAATGTGTTGACCTACGTAAAAGTGGTGGTTTCCGAGCACGTGCATTGTAAACAATATTTGTATTGTATCGTACCACAACAAAGGTCAGTTATTGTATACATCATGGCATTGACTTACAAACACCATGGACTACGGGTCCATGGCCCATGACCATGGTACGGGGCCATGGGTCGGGTACGGGACCCTCAGCACTTGAAAACGTCCGAACCAAAATACCACTAATCGAGCGTCAGTCAGTCTTAGTTTGGTCGAACGACACAGCGCTATGACGTATGGCTGTCAGCGAAAAATGCCGTGTTGTACTGGGACACATTTTTCGTGAATTTTGTACTAGACCCAAAGTCCATGGTGTTAGGAAGTCAATGCATCATGACACAGCATGTACTTAGTTCTTAGAAACATGTAGGAAACGGTCGTTTGATGATCACGATTGCGAATTTTCCTCTTAGTGTTATAAGTCACGCAAGCCATCATTCTTGATCATGACACGACATGTACATTGATGATATCATAATTTTCATCTCGTGTACCTAAAGAGAAAATTGTAGCAAGAACATCTTATTAACTTTTTTAACGCCCGACGAAAAAGAGGTTATAAGTTTGACCTATGTATCTGTGTGTCTGTGTATATCTCTGTGGCGTCATAGCTCCCAAACGGATGGACCGATTGCATCATCATCATCATCAAATCAATCGAAAAATAGTTTAATCAAGACGGTCCTTAGCTAAGTTTCATTAAAATCGGTTCACCCATTTTTGAAATGACAATGTCGGAGGTTATTCAAGTTTTTTTTTGGTAATTTAGCCATACCAATGTCTACATTTGGCAATCGACAGACTTGTATTTTTTTCTTTTGTTATCTTAAGGGTATCTTTAAGGTTATTCACGGCTGCTTTAGCGTCGAAGCGTCAAATTAACTGTCATGTAGTGTCGACAACTTGACAATTCGATCGTCAAACAGCTGTGAATGCAACGCTGTTATCTTAGGGAATAACACCTCTTGTTTGCAGAGAAAGAAAGACACTTTTTTTCCGAATGGCCTCCGATATGGTGCAGACCACTGGAAATGAAAAATCATCTAGGATCGCTAGTGTGGAGTGAGGTCTATATGTCATTCTCCACCAATGAGATACAAGCTACTGGCCTGTGATTGGTGGAAATTGACAGATAGACCTCACATGACGCTAGCAATCCTAACGGATTTTTGACTCGTGATTGTGCACACGTCTCCACGAATACATATCTATGTAAATAATTTTAACATTACCCTTATCAGTAAGGTACAAGAGAGCGCCGCTCGATCATCAAAAGAGCCGCCATGTTGTATTATAATCGCCCGATGACGTAATGCTGTAAGGTATACGCTGACGGCCTAAAAAAGTAGCTAGGCCGGTGGCACAGTGGAGCGAGTACAGAGCGAAGCGAAGACCAACGATGGGCGATGAAAATACACTAAAGCTTCTAGTACGAAACCAGTCGCGATCAAAGACTTTTTGTCCTTGTTCGAAAGTACATTCCCGAATTCCAGGGCCCAGAACGACACGACAAGACAACTGTGAACGTATTTGATACATTGACTTACTAACACCATGGACTTTGGGTGTAGTGAAAAATTCACGAAAAACGTGTCCCAGTACAACACGGCATTTTTCGATGACAGCCATACGTCATAGCGCTGTCGTTCGACCAAACTAAGACTGAGGGTCGAGCACGACTTTACGAATGCTGCGACACGTAAAATCGAATAGTAAACGTTGTCGAGTTTGTATGACGTTTGGAACAGCGCCCGCCCGTGAGCGTATTTGGAACTAAAATTTAGTATGAGGTTTCTCGTTCTCGATACGATAACCGTAACGTTACGCAGCATTCGTAAAGTCGTGCTCGACCCCCAGATACAGTGCGTCATACGTGATTGACAAGTGTGTTATTGCGACAAGGTACAAAAGTGATAAGCTACTTATGACCCTGACGGTATGACGGTGACAGTATTCGTAGTCGTGCTCGACCCTCTGACTGACGCTCGATTAGTGGTCTTTTGGTTCGGACGTTTTCAAGCGATAACCAGAAATCCATGGTGTTGATAAGTCAATCTACGAGGGCTGTTTGATAAGTACCCGTTTATGGAAAAAAAAAACTTTTTTTTATATATGCATTTATTTTTCTACTTAGTCACCTTTTAACTGTATACATTTGTTCCACCTATACTCAAGCTTCAATAAACCATCCAAAAAGTATGATTTTGGAACGTCTTTAAAATAGGCCTCTGTGACGGCAATGACTTCATATGATCCAAATCGCTTGCCACCGAGCCATTTTTTTAGGTTGGGAAACAAAAAGAAATCGCATGGGGCCAAATCTGGAGAATACGGGGGATGAGACAATAGTTCGTAGCGTAACTGTGCTAATTTAGCCGTCACAACTCTGGACGAATGAGCCGGGGCGTTGTCGTGATGAAACAGTACTTTTTTCTTTTTTAAATGGGGTCGTTTGTCCTTCAACATGGCGTCAAATTCATCCAATAAATTGGCATAGTACTGCCCTGTTATTGTTTTTCCCTTTTCTAAATAGTCAATATGTATAATACCCTGTGAATCCCAAAAAACGGTCGCCATGACCTTTCCAGCCGATGGTACGGTTTTTGCTTTCTTTGGAGCAGGTTCACCCGGTAAAATCCACAGCTTCGACTGCTCTTTCATTTCCGGGGTGTAGTGGTGGACCCACGTTTCGTCCACGGTCACGAAACGACGCAGAAACTCCTCGGCTTACGTTTGAACACGGCCAAACACTGCTCCGAAGTAGTCAGTCGGTTCCGTTTTTGCTCCTCCGTGAGTAAACGCGGCACCCACCTCGCCGATACTTTCTTCATACCCAATTTTTCTTCTAATATGTGTTGTACCCTCTCGATTGAAACGTTTACAGCATCAACGATTTCTCGAAGTTTAATTCGGCGGTCGGCTAAAACGATATTTTCAATTTTCTTAACCATATCGTCTGTAGTCACCTCAACTGGCCGGCCTGGGCGATCCTCATCAAAGACGGTTGTTCTCCCCCGCTTAAACTCGTTATACCAATATCTGACGGTTGTCATAGAAGGAGCACATTCATGGTAAACCGCTTGCATTCTTACTTTTATTTCATCACATGTTTTTCCTGTCAAAAATAATAATCTAATTACAGACCGATACTGTTCTTTCTCCATTTTAACAATTTTAAGTTCACGCCTTCACTGAATCGTTGTCAAATGAGAAAAAAAAAACAAAAGAATGGCATTTTTTTTTTAATTTTCCCGCCTCTGAAAAATGGCTTAAAAAGGTGGTATACTTATTTGCGGTCAGTCATATTAATATATTTAGAAAACGGGTACTTATCAAACAGCCCTCGTATACCTATAAAACAGTACCGTGTCTGACTGACTGCCAGACAACGCACCGCCTAAACCATTGGACCTAGAGACTGAAAATTTGGCTAAGACATATCTTGGGTACAGCTTGTAAACGATTGGACGAAAAACTAATCTGACAATAAACAGATCCGACAAAGAACGCATCTGATAAATAAGTGATCTGGCGATTAACGAATCAGAGGGTCGAGCAAGACTTTACGAATGCTGCGTAACGTTACGGTTATCGTATCGAGATCGAGAAACCTCATACTAAATTTTGAGTTCCAAATACGCTCACGGGCGGGCGCTGTTCCAAACGTCATACAAACTCGCTAACGTTTATCATTCGATTTTACGTAACGCAGGATTCGAAAAGCCGTGCTCGACCCTCTGACGAAAATCGCCATCTGATCAAAATCGTATCTGACGGCTATCTATAGTAATACGTAGTATCTTCTAATACGATGACACGGTACTACGGTACTAGCTAGGGCCACGCTATCTTGGAGTGGTAAGGTGGCGCTACGCTGTCACCGGAAGGCGTTAACAGCGCGACCTCCGCCGGTGTCAAGGCCGCGGCTTCGCGCCCACTGTTTACAAATATACTATGTTTACGGGGGCGGGGGATGAGAGGCCGTTCGCGGGCTTTGGTCAAATAATACATATACTATGCTTTGGTTACGTGACCGCTACGTTCTTTATGGGGCGAGCGATTCGATCAACGAAGCTTGTTATGACGGCCGGGAAAGAATTAGAAGACATAAGAAGTCTTTGTAAGGTTCCGTATCCGTACTAAAAATAAGTATTAAACCAACAAAAAATCCAAGATATCAACGAGCTCCCGGATTACGATTTTCCGAACTTAGCCATACTGAAGACATCAACGGGCTCTCACATCTGGGATCTGAACTTGAGACATTTAAAAGTTTAATATCTCAAAAACGGCCGAACCGATTTTTATTAAACTTAGCTAAGAACCATCTCGATCAAACTAGCTTTCGATTAAAAAAAGCCGCGTCCAAATCCGTCCATCCACTTACGAGCTACGATGCCACAGACAGATACACAGATACACATGTCAAACTTATAACACTCCTCTTTTTCGTCGGGGGTTAAAAAATATGTACTTTTAATACATTTGTGAAAACATGACAATGACTCGGTGAGACGACAGCTGCCACCCCAGCCGGGGCCAGCTCCGTCTTCCTGTATCGGCTCCTTGGAAAAATAAAAAGCACTAGTACGAAAATCCAACTTTCCGCATGATTCATAGCTACAAACAGTACCACTTTTTGAGCAACTGTATTAAAAACACATTTTCAACCTACAGTACGCCACCGTAGTGGTTCCAGCTTCAAGCTGAGGATGAACTCCGCTTCGATGGCGAGCGTTGCGATTGAAGAAGGTTTGCTGTATACCTGTACAAAGGCAACATGTCAAAAACTTCGTCTGTACACAAACCGTTGTCTTTTTAACCCCCGACGAAAAAGAGGGGTGTTATAAGTTTGACCTGTGTATCTGTGTATCTGTCCGTGGCATCGTAACTCGCAAGCGGATCGACCGATTTCGATGCGGTTTTTTTTGTTCGAAAGCTAGTTTAATCGAGACGGTTCTTGCTTAACGAATTTTTCTTTGCATTGTCATTGTATGTTGAATTTCATTCTATGAATGTTTCATAAAAAATAAAACAAAAATAATCAATAAATCGATTATTTTCATTGATTCAGAAAATAGCTCCATCTCTTGCCACTAATGCGTAACTGTAGAAGTTCCGTAGTGGGTGAGCTGCTTGATTAAGCTACTCATAGATGGCGCTGAGGAGAGATCTTCCAAATAAAATATGACACAAGGCATTGAAAAATTCGTTAGGTACACCAACGTTAAGTATAGCTTAATTGGTGGAGCGTGGTACGGATTACAGAGGTTGCTGGTTCAAGTCCAGCTGCTTAACGAATTTTTCTTTGCATTGTCATTGTATGTTGAATTTCATTCTATGAATGTTTCATAAAAAATAAAACAAAAATAATCAATAAATCGATTATTTTCATTGAGACGGTTCTTAGCTAAGTTTCATTAAAATCGATTCACCCGTTTTTGAAATACTGAACTTTGAAATGACAATGTCGGGGGTTTTTCAGCTTTTCTAAGTTGATTATCTTGAGTAAAAGTAAAATAGATCATCTTAAATATTTGATTGACTGCCGACACCAAAACTTCTAAAGGCACGACGATAAATAATTTCCTAGAGAATGATTCACAAAAAACATACAAAGCCAGTGTTGACCAATGTCATAATTTTTAGCGGTACTTCGTCAACTCTGCACTGGCCGTTTGCGTATGACCATGTATTGTTTTGAGAATGAGATCACGTCTGTTGACTTAGGAAGAATAACTACGAAAGACTTATGAAAATCTGTACTTAATAGTGTAGCTATCGCCCTCCCTCCAATAGCCCCGATTAGAAAGTAAACGAGACGACTGCAGCTTGAACCAATAATACCTATTAATAATCTAATCATAAAAACGACATTTTTAAAACAAGCTTTTTTAACCGACTGTACTTTTTGTTGTCTGTACTTGTATTATCATCCAACTTACACAGCCATACCAAATTTAAAGTCAATGCCATTAACCGTTGAAGAGTTCTACAGCCTAACCCGTTTGACGATTTCAACGTAGGTATATGCTGGTGTCTTTAGATTCGTCTTAGTTGTGGGAGTGACATAGTACCCTATGTTTCCCGGAATTGAAATCGGGTTTTCTGTTTTTAATTTTAGGTTGACTAGGTTATTTACAAAATATATCGTAACACTACTCGTAGTCAACCCGGAGGCCATTCCCCGCTGGCCCGACGCCAGACTTGACAACTTTTTCACATATTAAAATTACAATAAATCTCAGAAAACTGGCCGGTCCTTTCGTCACGATTTAAATTCTTGTTTAAAAAAAACTACAGGTAGATGTTTGGAATGACGATGGTGGTTAAAGATCGAAAGAATAGAGATTATATTAATAGAGACATTTCACGGATAGCATCTGGCTGTCATGACGAAGTAGGCTTCTTTCGTCAAACGGTGTTAAAATACCGCGAGAAAGAGATGGTGAATGAGATAGTTAGTTACAATAGGTACAATAAAAAACTTTTTAACCCCCGACGAAAAAGAGGGGTGTTATAAGTTTGACCTGTGTATCTGTCTGTGGCATCGTAGCTCGCAAGCGGATGGACTCATTTCGATGCGGGTTTTTTTAATCGGAAGCTAGTTTAATCGAGACGGTTCTTAGCTTAGCTAAGTTTCAATAAATTCGGTTCGTCCGTTTTTGCAATATTGAACTTTCACTTTGAAATGACAATGTCGGGGGTTTTCAACTTTTTTAAGTTGGTTAGGTTATTAAGTTATTATTGAACTCAACTTATCAAACACTAAAAACTCCATATTATTACCCGACTGCCCAAGGAGATTTGGTCTACTGAACTTCGCCGAGAACTTGAAAATTTTCATTGTTTTCCAATTTGGCATGTTTCCATTTCACGTGAGCCACCGCAAAATATAAAATCGTGAGTCACCAGGGCTGGCTTTAAGCGGTGCGTAAGAGTTCGTGTTCCGGAGACATTAGCTAATTGGGTTCCATTTTAACTGTCGAGTCCAGTGTGAAATGTCATGTCATGGTCATATACACATACTTTTCTTCACACATATCGTAAGTCCTCTATAATGCGTTCAAAAACCATAGGTAATGACCATCATTACGACAGTCAATTTTCGACTTTAAAAACCAATACAATTTAAAAATAGGCATCAATTAAAAAAAGTATACGTAACGTCAGCTCGATACGTTTGTCTATGATTTAAATAAATAAATCAACAAACAATCCAAGACATCAACGAGCTCCCGGATTACTAATTTCCGAACTTAGCCATACTGAAGACATCAACGGGATCTGAACTTGAGACATTTAAAAGTTTAATATCTCAAAAACGGCCGAACCGATTTTTATGAAACTTAGCTAAGAACCATCTTGATTAAACTAGCTTTCGATTAAAAAAGCCGCGTCCAAATCCGTCCATCCATTTACGAGCTACGATGCCACAGACAGATACACAGATACACATGTCAAACTTATAACACCCCTCTTTTTAGTCAGGGATTAAAAACAGTACATTTGTGAGAGATATGATATGCCTTCGGCTTCTGAACGCATCTTAGAGTACTTATAATATGTGTGCACTTAGATAAAGAATAATGTATGCATTTCTACATAATTAGGCCTTAAAATACTGGTGTGATCCCATTATGAAACTCGGCTTCTCCTCGTTTCATAAAAGAACACTCTTGTTTTAAGGACCCTCATTATTTCAAATTTTAACAGTTGCATAAATTACTATTATTTAGCCAAAGTTTTTAATCAGTTGCATTGGGTGTCAATTCTGGCCGCCATCTAGATGGAGTGATGAGTGACCAATTATGTTAGCCAGGCCCCTATTTCACCATCTTTACAATTGTCAGTTTTATATGACAATTCTAACTACATTTCTTTGACAATATGAAGCGCGCTAAAACAAAAGCTCTTCATGTCAGCAGTGACAACGAATTGTCATAGAAAACTGACAATTTATTGTAAAGTTGATGAAACAGGGGCCTGGTAATCGGTCTGCTTCTAGATTCGGTTAGTTTTCGTCAGCGTTCATTAGCGATGCCCTTGGCATTGTCCGAATTAGTGCGTGGGAGGTCAAGGAGCGCTCAATAACCCCTGTTTTTTACCCGACTGCGAAACGCAAAGGAGGTTAATTCGAAGAGTTTGTTTCACAAGGTTTTGCTTTGGGTCTGCTCACATGGTGTTTTTACGAGGTCAAAATAATAATCGGTCTTTTTTAATCCCCCGACACGCGAGAAGAGAGATCTCTGTGAAGTTGGCATATCAAGTGCCAGCATATCACAAAAAAATAGGAGTACTGTTCGCATGCAGCATAGTTCTATAGTTCCTGATACTTTTTAGAAATAGTTCTGGCGATTTTCCTTGAAATTTTTAATTTTCAATTTTTGACATAATGATATGCTAACTTCCAAACTGAAAAAGTATCAGGAACTATAGAACTATGCTGCATGCGAACAGAACTCCTATTTTTTTATGATATGCTGGCACTTGATATGCCAATTTCACAGAGACAGAAGAGAGGTGTTATAAGTTTGACCTGTGTGTGGTATGGGTGTATCTGTGTATCTGTGGCATCGTAGCTCCTATACGCATGAACGGATTTGGCTTTTTTCCAATCGAAAGCTAGTTTAATCGAGATGGTTCTTAGCTAAGTTTAATAAACTTTAGTTAAGTCGTTTTTGAGATATTGAACTTTGAAATGAAGAAGTCGGGGGTTTTCAACTTTTTTAAGTTGGTTAGGTTAGGTTATTACTTATTGTACGAGCTAATATAACTTGTTTTTAGAAAAAATGACTTTGTGCCAAGTTTCTTGCGGCGCATTCTTCTTGGCAATCATGGTCTTTCCGAAAGCGATGGTAGACTCAAAAAATGTCATGTAAAGAGCATTCAACTGCCTATTTGCTGCATAAAATTTCGAATTTGAATTTGAACCCCACATTTGACTCTGCTTGCATCTTACGTGAATCCGAGGCCACTGTCTTCACAGCACAGAGCCACCCCTGAACCGATCACACGCAATGTCAAGTTCAACATTTTGTCAACGTGCCGAGTGCCTCATCGATCGCTCTGGGTAATAATAGAGGTTGGACGAGTTATCGCTTGCTGTGATTAATTGAAACTTTAAGTATGAATGAAATGAGCTTTTTTGACTGGGAATTTACGTTTCTTTTACGTTTTAGACTAGTGTAACTAAGCTACCTTTTATTTCGCAGAACTGTAAAGAGAAAACCTGAATTCTAGTCTCATCTCACCTTATTTTGGATCTATTAAAAATGTGTAATAAAATAAAATTATAAAAAGACTGATAAAGATATTGATGATGGTTCTAAACAAAAATGTTTTAAGTAAACTAGGGTTAAAAATTCAAAGGTGACGTTATAAGTAAAGGGCTAAAACTCCAGCACATGTAGCACGGCGCGCCATTTTGTCGCTTGTCGCGCAGTGCGTCCCTTTCATAGTGACAGAATCATTGAAGGGCGCACTGAGCGACAAGCGACAAAATGGCACGCGTGCTAGCCCCCCAGGTGCGGCCGATGCGAATTGTGACTGAGTATTGCTCGTGATACACGTGTTCTAAAATGGTGTTTTGCAGCATTTTTAATTGCGGAAACTCATCCGCTGCGTAATTACACTAACAGTTGTGTGCGCGATTGCGTAGTGCTTTTGCGTGTGTGCATTAATAGCAAGTGGAAGGGAAAAAGAGGCGACATTGGTTCAGGAAGAAAATACGAATGATAGCATTTCCATCCTCTTTTCACCCGACTGCGTAACGCAAAGGAGGGTAATATGTTTATCAGCCTATTTATTAGTTAGCAGAACTGCCCGCAAAATTAGATGCAACAGCGTTATCAACTGGAAGTCCGGATTAGCAAGATGACACACGAGAGACTCCACAAGGTTTATTACGCGCACGTTCCTACGTAACTACAAGTATCTATTACATGCAACGCTGGTAAGTTGTCGTGCCAACAACGGACGACAATTTATTGTCATCATTAAACAAAACTTGCCGCAACTCTGATCAATTAAACTGAGCTGGTGAGCTCATGTCCTGCGCTCGCGTTGCCAAGGGTAGGTACATAAAGGATATTGTCATTATTTATGCTTTATTAAGCACATCAAAAAAAAACCTCTTATTTACAAAATATTTGCTGTGATAGCCTAGTGGTTTCACATATGGCAAGGCTGGGCAAAATCAGGCCCCTTAGAACCAGGAAAGGAATGGAGATGTTAACGCGCCATTTCCCCGCTGCCAAAACTCTAACATTAAATCTGTGCAAAATGCACAGGGTCTGTTGATCGTCTCTCTCTCTCGGTGTCTAAAGGTAGTGGCCCGGACCCCGGCGTCTATACAAACTTAAAAACTTTGGCAAAGCTAGAAAATCTATTGGTCAGCCTTAACCTATGGCCTCTCTTTGAATTTTGAATTTTGAATCTTGCACAGTCCTGCGTAGCAAATGAATAATGTGTGTGAAGTTACCAATCCGGACTGGCCCCGCGTGGGAACTATAGCCCAAGCCCTCTCATTCTGAGAGGAGGCTCGTGCCCAGCAGTGGGACGCAAAAAAAGTATGATGATGAAACATTTTGGAAAAACTAGGCTTCACAGACAGTGCTTTTTTTCCTAAATTCCTAAATAACACAATGCCGAGTGGTAGAAGAGAATACGCGTGGCCCCTAATTCAACAACTTCACAATTAGGTATCAGTTTTCAATAACCATTCGGTGTCAACTGCTGACTTGAAGAGCTTTTGTTTTAGCGCGCTTCATATTGTCAAAGAAACGTAGTTCGAATTGTCATATAAAACTGTCAATTGTAAATATGGTGAAATAGGAGCCTCGTATGCTATCTCCCTTCAACTGCCATATACAATTAAATGTAATAATTAGTAATGACGTTAATAAGCCGGACTGAACCTGCGAGCTCAAGGTCGACGGGGCAGTTACGCCGCCGCGCAGTCTGAGGAGCGCGGGCGCACCTATCGCGCAGAGATCGACAACGACAACCGACCACCGCACGTATAACAGAGACCAAGCTGCCGCTTAACGAAGTGGCGAGTGTGTTAGAATGTAAGAAGCAAACTTTATTGTACAGAAAATAAAGAAATAAAGACTAGTTACAAACAATGACATACGAGTACAAAGGTGAAATAAGATAGTAAAGATGTGCAAACCCTGACATTTGCCAAGTCCAGTCGCAATCCTGACAAAGGGTCAAAAATCCTGACATGTCAGGACGAATCCTGCCGTATCCAAAAGGCTGGCAGCCTTACCTCGCTGAATATCGATATTAGTTTCGTTCAACACATTGATTAACTGAATTGATTGATTAATCAATTCACTCACATTCCAGCAATAAATAAATCATTCATTCATACATTCGTCCCGGCTCCAGTAAATCCATCTCTACCGTTATTTACAATACAACAACAACTACAGGGCCATGTATCATGAAGCTACAAGTTACAATTTACAAGCGGAAATCTCATTCTATCACCTTTTATTAGAAAGAGACTTCCACTTCTAAATTGTAACTTGTAGCTTTATGAACCACTGCCCAGTAGGTTATGCCCTTGAAATAAATGTGCAAGAGCGTAAATAAAATAATAAAGTATGTAACTGGGGTATTATCAACAAATACGGCCGGATAGCCTAGTGGTTAGAGACCCTGACTACGAAGCTTGGGGTCCCGGGTTCGAATCCCGGTCGGGGCAGATGTTTGTATGATGAATACGAATGTTTGTTCTTGGGTCTTGGATGTTTAATATGTATTTAAGTATGTATTTATCTGTCTAGTACCCATAACACAAGCTCTGCTTAATTTGGGACTAAGTCAATTGGTGTCACTTGTCCCATGATATTTATTATTTATTATTATATGTTTGTTGATATGTATTTACCTATATCTTGTAGTGAGAATCACTACAACCTAACCTAATTCTTAGCTCCAATTTTGACACGTTAATATCTCAATGAATAACATGTTCTGGTGTAAGACATGGGTACTCACGGATAGCTGGTCTCCTGATCTAACGAGTGGCAGGCACATTTCAGGCCTGCAATAATCACAGACGCTGTATTTTCAGCGGAAACACCATGTGTTATTGTCGAACTTCAAACTGACATTGCCACTAGAATAACACGTGCCCAGACACATATCAGGTACCAAATTAACCGCCCAAAGCCACGCTATCGCCCTGTAGTCTCGGTTTTACACGACAAAGCATATTTCAGCAACTTTCAGTCACACGAACGTCAGAAATTTAATTATAACAACAGTAGGTAGTTGTTTTGAGAGAAAAACTTTGACACCTTGTCAGAGCGTTCCGTTTCGCGGAACCTACGTTTCGTTCCATCGCACACTAACCGCGACTCGTTGTACAAGCTCGAAACTTCGTCTTACCACGAATTGTCAGGGACACCCGCCGCGTGCTCGTATACAATTAAAACACGTCTGCGCGTAGCGCCGTGGTAGTTTGTTAAATTTGGAAGTTACTAAGCGGCTGACGAGAGTTTAACATCCCGTCAAACGAAACGCGTTCCTGAATTCCCTGGCCGTGATCTGTCACACTGACAGTCTGGCGGCGATCCCCTTCCTGGGTGGGCGCATGTCACTCGTGCGCGTAATTTGACGTAAAAACGCCGCGTAAATAAGCGCAAACGCGGTACCGCGATGTAATTCCAACCACCCACGCGTCCGCGTAAGCGCGTCGCACCAGACCCGATGCATTGGCAGGCTGTGAACATTTTTGTGACGTCCTCTGAGACGCAGTGTCAGTAGGGTTTGTGAGGAGTGCGTATATGTGTCGCGGAGTGACGTGTGTGCATCGAGGAGCGCTGCCGTTCTCACCTTCCCCGTAGGCCTAAGCTAGCTGGCGGCTTAGTGTGCTCGCACTGATGCCAAGGACTTCAAAGCCTTCTAGTTTTTGACGCCGCGCGCCGTGCGCCACCGCGTCCGATTTCCCGCAGGCCTGGGCCAGTGGGCGGCCCAGTGCATTCGTGCTGAAGCCAAGGGTTTAATAGCCCTCCATCATCGACTACGCGCCTCGCCGAGACAGCGCGAGCCTTTCCCGTAGGACCAGAGTTCCGGCGGGCGGACTCTGTGGCAATTCTGCGACGCCAAGGGTTCCACGCCCGCCCGCGCACCTGCGCGCTGTGCCGCGTCTGCACCACCAGGGGCTACGTCTGACTGTCCCCCGGGCCTCACCTTGCTGTTGCCAGTAGGGTTTGACGGCCTGAGGGTCTCCGAACATACTCGTGCCGGCTACGACTTCCGTAGCCTGATACGACACACCAACACCGAGGTAGACCGAGGAGTCCCGTAAGTGCACAGACAATTTCTCTTTACTGCTGGCCAGCGCGCGTGTGGACTTTTCACCACATTATAGATTCAGTGCGCGTCGACCGGTTTAGATAAGGTTTAGTTAGTCCCAAGCGTGCCGGCTTGGCTTATAATTGAATTCTTCAATAAATGTCATGTTCAATTAATTGGCCTTCTTATCATTCTGTCGCTCCCACTAACCACACCAATAGAAGTTAAACCGGCTACGGCTCTTGAAACAAAAGTTCATTAGGAAGCCGCTGTGCCTGTCCGAGCAACCTTCTATTCTTAGATAACCTATATCAGTAGGCTGTAGCGTAGCGAACCAACTCTTCCCAAGTTGGATTGTCAACTTGTCTATCTCCAAACATTCTATTTTTTTTTCGCATCACTACAGATGGCGCCCGAACAATTATTACTAATGCAAATATGGGCATGGCCACAATTAGATTAGCAACTCAATTTAAATTAGGCAACTTTAATATTATTGTTCTTCCTCTCAGACAAACAAGTGAACTTCATTAATGTAACTCAATAAAACATTGAACTTGAACAGTTGCTAGTAATTAAAATTTTGACATAAATTTACTCAACATGAAATTAGAAACTTCGATTTTCAAAAACTTAATTGGTGTGATTTGTGGACAGCTGTTTGTCAAGGATACCTACATTGTTCTGTAGCACGGCCATATTGTTGAGAAAAAATGAATCTTTTTGTGCCACAAATTAATAATTTGCCTATGTCTATAAGTTATTATTGCATGTGCATCTGTGTGTACCCGACCAAGTAAAAATAAATTTAATGTATCATTTCAGTTACACTATGGAAACTTAGCATAGTGTCAACAAACAATTTATCAACATTATTATAATTCCAAATATTTCACTGCACATCATAATAGATGTTTTAGCAGTCAATTAAATTATTATTATAACTTCTCAGTTAAGAAGAAGTATAAGCCTTATTATTATTATTGTGCTTGTTCGGGACCACACAGACAATAACAAGCTGCCAACATGTCGGATCGTGAAGACGAAATATATCACGACATTGAAGTTTCAAAGCGCTTTCCACCGACTTCAACCTCGAACCCCGACCTAAGGCCGGGGCCTTCTTTCGTAAATACTCGACCGCGCGGAAATCAAACCATACCTGAACCGACCCCAGGTCCGTCTAACCAACCCGTCGCGCCAACCGCAACTACTGGACAATATCGTCCCATTACCAACTTAGAAGCACCGAAGCTAGTGTCCAAGATCTTAGATCAACCTCAGTACAAACGCGAACCGTACCAACCGCCGACGGCAGATCCGGATGAACGCGTTATACACGTGATACGCGAAGATAGCTTACGGTCATGGAACTTAAAGTTTACAGGCGACTCGGACGTCGCAGACTTTTTTCTTAGGTTGGATGATTATATGCGCAGTCGTGACGCGTCGGAGCGCAAAATCATAAAATGTTTTCCCGACTTCTTAAGTGGCAAAGCTTTGGATTATTATAGGCAGATACGCGATGACGTCACCACCTTATCAGAGTTACAACTTAAATTCAAAACTTTTTTCACCCCCATTGACAGTGATTACACATTAGAAAAGAAAGTTAGAGACCACCGACAACTACCAGGCCAGCCGTTACACTTATACATACTAGAAATGCAGACAATGAATTCGAGGTTAGTGTCCCCACTAATGGAGGCTAACCTTATCGAGATCATTAAGCATAACATCCTGCCAACATATGCGCACCTGCTAGCCGTCGGTGACACTAACAGTATCCAAAATTTGATTACTTTAGGCAAGCGATTTGACGCTTACGCCGGCCCATCCACTGTCAGTTCGGGATCCAAATCGTCTAAACAATCAAGTCACGTGACTGTCGTCAACACACAGCACAATAGAAAATTTATTTCAAATAATTTAGTGACCTGTAAAAAATGTAAAAAATCAGGCCACTCTTACAGGCAATGTCGAACAGTGCCTGGCATTGTTTGCTTCCAGTGCGGAGAGAGAGGGGTCCTATCTAGTACCTGCCCAAAATGCAACCCCCCCAAGTGCAGGCCGCGCCGAGAGGCAAACGATAGCCCAAAGAAATTAGGTACTCGAGAGCATACTAAACCACATCCCAAATCAACCCACCTTGGAACGGTAACCCCTAACATATCATTCATTGAAGGGGACAATAGACTCTACATCGACTTTCAGATTGGATCCGGAACTTACAAGGGACTATTAGATACAGGCGCAAACTTAAGCATTATAGGCAATAAATATCATAGACACATATCAAAACTAAATTTTGAAATAACGTCTTTACGCTCAAGCGCAATTTGCGCGAACGGCTCAAAAGTTAACATCATAGGAACTTTACTTCTACCAGTTAGGTTCAACAACCGAATTTATGACATCACGTTTATGGTAATACCAACCATAACCGACAACTTTATAATGGGTATGGACTTCATACATAAAGTAGGCTTGATTAACTTCATAAATTGCAAAACAATATGCAATGACATTACAGCACAACCACAAAGTGACACTAATGTTTGCGCCATAATCCCAAAGCAACGATTATCTCCCCTAGAAGCGATAGAAATTAATAAAATCATAGCAAAATTCAAAACCATAAGTACAAAGGAGAAGGGATTAGGTAAAACATCGATAGTCGAACACAAGATCCTGACAATCGGCCCACCAATAAAGCAACGGTATTATCCGCTCTCTCCGGTCAAGCTGAATGCTTTAAACGAAGAAGTAGACCGGATGCTCGAGTTAGGCGTGATAGCACCCTCCAAGTCACCTTGGTCAAACCCGGTTGTCATGACTCCAAAAAAAGATGGTTCGCTAAGATTTTGTTTGGACGCAAGAAAATTAAACGATGTCACAATTAAAGACTCATACCCATTACCCTACATAAGTTCGATTTTAGATAATTTACGGGGTTCCTGCTATTTGACCTCGATCGATTTGTCAGCCGCTTATTGGCAAATATCATTATGTAACTCAGACAACGTGGATGACTCTGGAACGTCTTGTCAAAAGACAGCTTTTGTAGTGCCAAATAGAGGACTTTTCGAATTCCGCCGGCTCCCTTTTGGAATCTCAAACGCCGGTTGCGAGTTGCAACGTTTGATAGATTCATTGTTTCAGCATAAATACGGTGAAAAGATTTTCGGCTATTGCGACGACTTGCTAATAGCCACAAGTACTTTCCGAGAACACCTCGACATACTTAACGACGTTTTTGATGCTTTAGGCAAAGCAGGTTTGACAATTAACTTTAAAAAGTGCGAATTTTGTAAAGAGGAGCTAAAGTACCTTGGTTACGTTATCGGTCCCCAAGGGCTACAAACAGATCCACAAAAGTTGGACTGTATTGAAAACTTCCCACGACCAACAACAGCTAGGCAATTACGCGCATTTATAGGGCTATGCTCATACTACCGCAGGTTCGTAGACAAGTTCTCGACTATAGTCGCACCGATGACAGCATTGGTGGGAAAAAAGAAGGGTAAAGAGGCCATAGCCTGGGGAGAGGAAGCAGAAAGGTCGTTCCTAGCGCTCAAAGACGCCCTCACCATGGCCCCCATACTGGCTTGCCCTGACTTTTCCCTACCATTCCAAATTCACACCGATGCATCGTCGGTAGGCATCGGTAGTGTCCTCATACAGGAGATAGACGGCATAGAACACCCCGTAGCATTTCACTCGCGACTACTCACAAAAACCGAGCGAAACTACAGCACTACAGAGCGCGAATTGTTGGCCGTGGTGGACTCTATTAACCATTTCCGCCCCTATGTCGACGGCAGTCATTTTGTGGTCGTCACAGACCATATGTGCCTCAAATGGCTGAAATCGCTAAACAACCCCTCTGGCCGTTTAGCACGCTGGGCGATGCAGCTGTCTTGCTTCAACTTTGAGATTAGACACAGAAAAGGCTCACACCACGTAGTCCCAGATATACTATCTCGAGTTGAACTCAAGGCGGTTGCTTTTACTGGCGGTTGCAGTTCTAACGACGATTGGTATAATAAATTATTTAAAAATGTAGAGTCACGTCCAATATTCCATAAAAATTACCAAATAAAGAACGGAATATTGTTAAGACATAGCAAACCATCGTCGCAATTGCTTAGCGGAACCGAATGGAAAATAGTAATCCCACGTGAATTAATACCGGAATGCATGAAGGAAAACCACGAGGTCAATGCAGTGCATCCCGGTACTTTCAAGACATTTTCGAAAATTAAAGAAAATTATTACTGGAAAGGCATGTATGCGGACGTGAAACATTACGTGTCCGCGTGTGAGAAGTGTAAAGCTTACAAACACTCCAATAATCCACCACACGGACACATGACCAACCAGAAGAAGGTCGACAGGCCGATGCACACCTTGTCAATAGACATCATCGGCCCCATGGCAAAATCGTACTCTGGTCACGTCTACATACTGTCAGTAGTAGATGTTTTTACTAAATATTGCTGGTTACACCCGCTAAGAACTGCAACAACCAAAACGGTTACATCATTTATAGAGTCCGAGATTTTAACCAAGGAAGGCATACCATGCGTTTTAATATGCGACAACGCCACCATCTTTCAAAGTCGCGAATTCAAAAACTTTTGCTCCAGCCACTCCATCCCTAAAATATTTTATGGGGCCTTTTACGCCCCACACTCCAATACTATTGAGCGGTACAACCAAACTGTGCAAACCTGCTTAGCAATTTTAGTGGGCGAAGACCACAGAATGTGGTCCAAGCACCTGCCGCATATTCAATCTTCTTTAAATAGCACAGTCAACATTGCAACAGGCTATACACCATTTTTCTTAGCAAAAGGCCGTGAGTTCGTCGCGGATGGCGCGCTGCACTGCATACGCGGCAACGCACCAGATTCCCCAGACGACCTCCAGCTCGCTACTCGGCCTGAAAAAGCTGACACGCTAAATGACTTGGCAAAAATTTTCCTCCGTGTGACAGACGCCTTGACCAAAGCGTACAAACAGAACGCAAACCGATACAATCTGCGCCGCCGAGAGCTCCGGCTAAGCGTGGGTGATATCGTGTGGAGGCGTAACTTTGTACAGTCAAGCGCGCCACACTTCTTCTCAGCGAAACTCGCTCCGCGGTTCGTCAAAAGCAGAGTCACGAAGAAGTACTCAGATGTCGTTTATGACCTACAAGACGTCGACACGGGTAAAACGGGAAAATACCATGCCAAGGACATCATAAAGGTACCATAAGGTGTATACCAACTCGCAACCTCGACTGTGCAAAATTTTTAGTACACATAATTTTTTTGACAAAAGTGTCAAACTACTTTAAAAAAAAAAAAAAAAAAAACTTGTGTACTTGTGCCACCCTAGGATTCAGGGAGTACAATCCGGATCAAAATCTGACCGGTACTTTTCGAGAAAAAATTAAAATTAAGTTTTTTTCTTCAATACAGTGGGTAGCTACCACAATTATTAGACTTTAAAAACTCTGTGTGAAGTCTCAATATCACTTCACACAACAAGGACTTTACCATAGCCACCGCGATAAAGTGCGCTAATATATCTATCTAGGGTGTAACAGTTGGCGCCGACTGTCACACTCCTCTTGTATATATATATATAATATATAATTCAGTAAGTTATAATATAATACATTAACTCATAATTCATAGTTTAAAGTCGAGATAGGCAAACTAAAGCTAATGGGAATGCTTTGGGCAAACCAAGCATGCTTAGATTAAATGTACCTTATAGTCCAGGAACCGGACATAATATAGTTCGAGATCCAACTGTTATTTACTAAGGGCCATAGAAAATGGTATGCATGCTTAGCCTATAGGATCGTATACTTGTTAGGTTAACTTTAGCGGATCCTAAGTTATTCATAAGTTCAACGGTTCGCATGCACAATTTTTTTTTCTTCCGGCTACACCGGCTGTTGCGGTTAAGCCCGGCTTAACCTTTTTCCTAACAAGGGGGGTATTGTAGTGAGAATCACTACAACCTAACCTAATTCTTAGCTCCAATTTTGACACGTTAATATCTCAATGAATAACATGTTCTGGTGTAAGACATGGGTACTCACGGATAGCTGGTCTCCTGATCTAACGAGTGGCAGGCACATTTCAGGCCTGCAATAATCACAGACGCTGTATTTTCAGCGGAAACACCATGTGTTATTGTCGAACTTCAAACTGACATTGCCACTAGAATAACACGTGCCCAGACACATATCAGGTACCAAATTAACCGCCCAAAGCCACGCTATCGCCCTGTAGTCTCGGTTTTACACGACAAAGCATATTTCAGCAACTTTCAGTCACACGAACGTCAGAAATTTAATTATAACAACAGTAGGTAGTTGTTTTGAGAGAAAAACTTTGACACCTTGTCAGAGCGTTCCGTTTCGCGGAACCTACGTTTCGTTCCATCGCACACTAACCGCGACTCGTTGTACAAGCTCGAAACTTCGTCTTACCACGAATTGTCAGGGACACCCGCCGCGTGCTCGTATACAATTAAAACACGTCTGCGCGTAGCGCCGTGGTAGTTTGTTAAATTTGGAAGTTACTAAGCGGCTGACGAGAGTTTAACATCCCGTCAAACGAAACGCGTTCCTGAATTCCCTGGCCGTGATCTGTCACACTGACAGTCTGGCGGCGATCCCCTTCCTGGGTGGGCGCATGTCACTCGTGCGCGTAATTTGACGTAAAAACGCCGCGTAAATAAGCGCAAACGCGGTACCGCGATGTAATTCCAACCACCCACGCGTCCGCGTAAGCGCGTCGCACCAGACCCGATGCATTGGCAGGCTGTGAACATTTTTGTGACGTCCTCTGAGACGCAGTGTCAGTAGGGTTTGTGAGGAGTGCGTATATGTGTCGCGGAGTGACGTGTGTGCATCGAGGAGCGCTGCCGTTCTCACCTTCCCCGTAGGCCTAAGCTAGCTGGCGGCTTAGTGTGCTCGCACTGATGCCAAGGACTTCAAAGCCTTCTAGTTTTTGACGCCGCGCGCCGTGCGCCACCGCGTCCGATTTCCCGCAGGCCTGGGCCAGTGGGCGGCCCAGTGCATTCGTGCTGAAGCCAAGGGTTTAATAGCCCTCCATCATCGACTACGCGCCTCGCCGAGACAGCGCGAGCCTTTCCCGTAGGACCAGAGTTCCGGCGGGCGGACTCTGTGGCAATTCTGCGACGCCAAGGGTTCCACGCCCGCCCGCGCACCTGCGCGCTGTGCCGCGTCTGCACCACCAGGGGCTACGTCTGACTGTCCCCCGGGCCTCACCTTGCTGTTGCCAGTAGGGTTTGACGGCCTGAGGGTCTCCGAACATACTCGTGCCGGCTACGACTTCCGTAGCCTGATACGACACACCAACACCGAGGTAGACCGAGGAGTCCCGTAAGTGCACAGACAATTTCTCTTTACTGCTGGCCAGCGCGCGTGTGGACTTTTCACCACATTATAGATTCAGTGCGCGTCGACCGGTTTAGATAAGGTTTAGTTAGTCCCAAGCGTGCCGGCTTGGCTTATAATTGAATTCTTCAATAAATGTCATGTTCAATTAATTGGCCTTCTTATCATTCTGTCGCTCCCACTAACCACACCAATAGAAGTTAAACCGGCTACGGCTCTTGAAACAAAAGTTCATTAGGAAGCCGCTGTGCCTGTCCGAGCAACCTTCTATTCTTAGATAACCTATATCAGTAGGCTGTAGCGTAGCGAACCAACTCTTCCCAAGTTGGATTGTCAACTTGTCTATCTCCAAACATTCTATTTTTTTTTCGCATCACTACAATCTGTGGCGGTTTTCCGTCAACAGCTGATAACGTAAATCTACATAACAATTCTTGGTGTGGCCTTTATACTTTGCGTTACCAATGGGCGTACAGTTACAATTAAATGCGCCTGGAGTGAAATCAGTCACCTGTAGGCGAAGCGAAACTGAGAATGCAGAAACGAGACCACGATATATACCTTCTCCCACGGCCTAAACAACTTCAGAGGCGCATTTATTTTTGAAGCCTACTGTAATGGATCAGGGATGTTGCGGATGCAGATTTGTTGACAACCGCGGATGCGATGTTAGATACATAAATGAACCGATTTTAATGAAACTTAGCTAAGAAGCATCTCGATTAAGCTAGCATTCGATTACAAAAAAAGCATCGAAATCAGTTAATACGTTTGGGCGCTATGATGCCACAGAGAGATATACAGATACACAGGTTAAACTTGTAACACATCTCTTTTTAGTCGGGGGTTAAGAAGGCAAAAATCATACTTTTTAGTTGTTTTTATTACATAATAGACAAACATAACAAGCGGATCGGTTCTTGTTACCTAGGCGAGGGCGGTCGATCGGCGAATTACAGAAACGAATGAACATTCCTGTTGCTTAACGGTGAAAGTAAGTAAGTAAGTTCCTCTTTTCTCAGTTTCCTTGCTTTTTGGTCGGTCTATATGTCTCAATTGCCTATTTTAACTAGCCTTCCAACATTCATTATCTATCGGTTACAATCACGTGCCAACTTTATCTCGTATAACCGAGACGGTAAACAACGTATCGTGAACGGTTATTTGTGTATTAAAATTTAATATTAACTCTCGTGACCATAAAGCAGACAGACGGGAGGCGCCTTTGGCTTATCTATGCACTACAATTTCTCTGCCACTTTTTGAGGGGGACGAGGAACACACACGTACAGCACACCTCTGCGCTGCGCTTATGACAATTTTTTTTACGTTCCTACAAACTCACACTAAAACAAAACTGTTCTACAAATGCCAAAAACACGCACACAATCAACAGAAAAGACCTAGACCCCTGTGCATTTTCATCATCATCATCATGATGTCAGCCGAAAGACGTCCACTGCCGGACATAGGCCTCCCCAAGGCTCTTCACTCAGACCGGTTTTGTGCTTTCCGCATCTACCACGGTCCCGCGATCTTTACCAGGTCGTCGCTCCATCCACCTTGTTGAAGGCCTACCGACAGTTCGTCTCACGGTCCGTGGACGCCAACGCCATTCGAGAACCTTCCGACCCTATCGCATTTTGCATGTTAGACTTTTGGCAGAGAGGAAATCGCACGTTAACATCTCCATTCCTTAGCTATAAGCAGTCATACAAAAACTATCATTTCAATCAGATGACAAGTGTCAAAACAGTTACGCAATTACCCTGCTGGTCTCCTCTCCATTGCCACTCAGCGGGGTAAAACGTTTCCCAGACTGGCGCGATCAGGGGGGCTAGCACGCGTGCCATTTTGTCGCTTGTCGCTCATTGCGTCCTTCACTGATTCCGTCACTATGAAAGGGACGCACTGCGCGACAAGAGACAAAATGGCGCGCCGTGCTACATGTGCAGTGGTAGCCATCACGGTGGCGGTCAGTTGTATACGATGGTAGTCCTCCGCATGGTTCATACTGATGCGGCTTCGACGCAGTCAGAACGCGGTACCTAAGTAGCAGGCCACCACCGTTGATCGCACCAGTCTGGGAAACGCTTAATGCTGCTGGTATTACGGCGACCTTTGAGCCGGGTACGATGCGGGGTGGGGGGTTTTAGGTTAGGGTTTTTGACGATCCTGTTGCTGATGTTGTTTGAATGTTGAAACAGTTTTGACGAAGCCTGTTGCGGATAGTAAAGTGTAATGTTAATTGAATTCAAATAAATAAATTATAATTAACCCTATTTAGTAAAGGACGAACTAGTGTTGCCATCTGTTCTGATCCCCCCCTATATCTCTCATTTCGGGGGCATTTGGGATCGTCCGGTAAGGGTAGACAAAACAACTTACGACTGTACCCATGTAAGGGAGGATACAGTGTTGCGATTCTTCCCTAGATCCCCCGGTACCTAGCAACCGGGAAGGAGGGCAACACCGGAGTGATTTTAGTGGGTATTCTTCTCCCCTTTATCTTCTTTATGGAGAGGGGAAGGCGAAGAGTCCCACATAACCACCAGACTTTCCCCAGGTCTGTCGGTACTCGTAACGACCTTCCACTGAATCAACAAAAAACAGGTTGACAAGACAAGGAACCCACAGCTTTCCAGAGTCGACTGTCAGATGTGATATTTTTTTTATCTACACACATATAATAAGTCCTCTATTATACGTTCAGAAACCATAGGTAATGACCATCATTACGACAATAAATTTTCGTCTTTCAAAACCAATAAAATTTAAAAACAGGCCTCAAATTAAAAAAAAAACGTCTCTACGAAACATCAGCTCGCTATGTTTGTCTATGATAAAAAAAACAGCCAAATTCGTGACAGGTTTATTATGCCTTCAGCTTCTGAGCCATCTTAGAGTACCTATAATATGTGTGTAGATAAAGTAATGTACGCAACTCTATGTAATTGGGCCTTAAAACACTCATTATGTAACAGTTGCATGAGCTACTATTGTAATTCATTGGAACAAATAAATATATAAGTATGGGTCGAGTCATTTTGTACTATTTATGTGTATCTTACACAGCTCATACAATTCTAGTGGTAACCAGTTCAGATAAGCCGTATCAGCCAAAAAAAGTAATCCTCACTGATACGGCACAGTGAAGTATATTTATTTATAGATCATACATATAATGATTAGAAAACGTTAAATAATCTATTTACAATTCGTACTAGTACTGTTAGCTAGGTATCGTGTAAAAAAAACCTTTTCACTCGAAGTGAAGGGTGGTATAAAGTCTAAATACTTTTATCAATTTCGCATAATTTAATAATTCGCTGAACATAGATAAAAAGTGAAGGCTTCGCATCAACATTGGCGAGTTTTCTAGGCACAGAACTATATCGGATAGAAGGAAAGAGTGTTATGTAGGTGTTACTTGTACTATAAACGCGAAAACAGTTTTAAATGATTCGCGATTAATTGCATTAGACAGAAAACAGGATATTGACCGCGATTACCTTATAGGTTTGATGAGCTCCCGATATTTCGACGCAGTTGCATGCATCATGATCACGGGCAAACTGACGAAACGAGGGTAGACACTAATGTTGCGCAGACCGGGCTCTGTCTACCCGCTCATCAAACCTATGAGGTAATCGCGGTCAATATCCCGTTTTCATTATGTCCAATATAAACGCGAAAGTTTGTGATAATTGATGGATGTGTGTAACTACACAGAACCAATAACAAGAATATAGAAAGAAATGCTATCATCCGCATTTCCTCCAAGAACCGATTTTCGTGTGTTTACAGGTGTTCTAAAATGGTGTTTCGCAGCATTTGTAATTGCGGAATCTCATCCTCAGTGTGTAATTACACTAGTAATTGTGTGCGTGATTGCGTAGTGCTTTTGCGTGTGTGCATTTATAGCAAGTGGGTATTCGCGGGTGGTAGGACCTTGTGCGAGGCCCGTCCGGATCGCTGCCACCATCTTACTCGTTAATCCTGCCGCTAAGCAGCAGTGCTTGCACTGTTGTGTTCCGGTGTGGAGAGTAAGACAGCCGGTGTAATTACGGGCACAAGAGGCATTTCATCTTAGCCCTCTAGGTTGGCAACGCATCTGCAAACCCTCCGGAGTTGCGGGTGTCTAGGGGCAGCGGTGATCACTGCTCTGTGACCCACTTGCTCGCTTGCCTTCCTCGTTGCATAAAAAAAAAAAAAAAGTGGAGGGGACAAGCGGCGACTATGATTCAGGCCCCCATTTCACCAACTATACAATTGTCAGTTTACAATGTCAATTCGGTGTCAACTGACTTGAAGATCTTTTGTTTTAGCGCGCTTCATATTGTCAAAGAAATGTAGGTGTGTGTGTGTTGTTGTGTAGGTACACCAACGTTAAGTATAGCTTAATTGGTGGAGCGTGGTACGGATTACCGAGGTTGCTGGTTCAAGTCCAGCTGCTTAACGGATTTTTCTTTGCATTGTCATTGTATGTTGAATTTCATACTATGAATGTTTCATAAAAATAAAAATAATCAATAAATCGATTATTTTCATTGATCCAGAAAATAGTTTCATCTCTTGCCACTAATGCGTAACTGTAGAAGTTCCGTAGTGGGTGAGCCGCTTGATTAAGCTACTCATAGATGGCGCTGAGGAGAGATCTTCCAAATAAAAAATATGACACAAGGCACTGAAAAATTCGTTAAATACACCAACGTTAAGTATAGCTTAATTGGTGGAGCGTGGTACGGATTACCGAGTTTGCTGGTTCAAGTCCAGCTGCTTAACGGATTTTTCTTTGCATTGTCATTGTATGTTGAATTTCATACTATGAATGTTTAATAAAAATAAAAATAATCAATAAATCGATTATTTTCATTGTAGTTCGAATTGTCATATAAAACTGACAATTGCAAAGATAGTGAAATAGGGCCTGGAAGGAAATACGGACGATAGCATTTCTAGTCTTGTTATAAACCCCCGATGCAAAAAGAGGGGTGTTACAATTATAAGTTACCTACTTACTTAAACGGTTGTACAGATACGGACACGTTTTTTTTTAGGTCTGTGTTTGACACGGTTAGGTCCAGCTCCCTTCCAGTGGCAATACACCCTAATACTAGGTATCTAGACTTTACCTACGCAACCAGGGCTGTTTGTCCATATTACCCTGGTTATGTTGTTATTGTTTCACGGACGTTTGCTGTATATTTAGGCGGGAAACGGGGTATTTTCCTATGTTTTCACCAAAAGGTGTTTTGGCAACTAACAAGGTTTTGAGGTAATTATTATACACAGTAACACCGGTTTGAATTGGCTACTAGACAGTTGTTAGGGTGCGTTTGTATTTGCGTTTGCGCGCAGCTTGGCGGAGCGGAGAGAAGCGGATCGTGACAGAGCCTGTCAGAACCTGACAGAGCCTGACAGAGCTCGAAATCTACTAGCCACCTCAGTGGAAAAATTCGCAATACTTTATAAAGTTTAATAAGTGTGCCACAAAAGTAAAAAGCAGACAGACGGGAGGCATCTTTGGCTTATCTATGCACTACGATTATTCTGCCACTTTTCGAGGGGACGAGGTAACGTAGGTACAGCAGATTTGTTAGATGAATTTTCCGATATTTTTATTTTCTTGTATAAAAAATTCCGATCGCTTTCTTTCCCTGTATAAAAATTTTCTGTTTTTTTTTCTTTTTCTTGTATAAAAATTTCCGATCGCCTTCTTTTCCTATAGACACTTTTTCTGATATATTTATTTTCTTGTATAATAATTTCCGTAGGCGTTCTTTCCCTATAGACATATTTTCTGATAAATTAATTTTCTTGAATAAAAAATTCCGAATGCCATCTTTCCCTGTAATTTTTTCAAGATACGCAAAATTTCGTAGCCAGCAGCAGAAGTAGCTAAGCACCACTTGGTCACAACGATCTAAGCACGGCTCTATTGTTATAGACATAAGAGCTTATGTACCTAGGTAGTTGTGAACGCTTCGGTTGCTTAGCTATTTCTGCTGCTGACTGTAGTAATTGACACCACAACAGAACATTATAGTGCGACATTAAAAAGTACAAATTAAACGAGGGCGCCACTTTCTTCGTTTCTGTCAGATTATTGACATAAAGTGCTTATGTATTAGGCACAGTAAGTTTCACCTATATGCTGATGATGTACAAATTTACCTTTCGTTTCATCCTCGTGATTCTGATGCTGCCATTGCTATGATTAATGCGGACCTTGAACGTATTTTGGAATGGTCTAGCAGAAACTCTTTGGTACTAAATCCCTCTAAATCCAAATACATGGTGCTCGGATCCTTGAATCAGGTTAGTAGAGTTTTATCACGTAACCCTAGGATTGTGATTGACGACGTGGAGGTTGATCGTGTTGCTGAGGCGCGCAACCTAGGTGTTGTAATGGACAGCAACTTGCGGTTCGAAAAGCATGTGATTGAGACATCTCGGAATTGTCTGTACCGCCTCAAAGTTTTGTACAGTGTAAGAGACTTTTTAAGTGTTGATCTTCGCATCAGACTGTGTGAGTCGCTTGTATTGTCTAAACTAAATTATTGTTTGACTGCCTTTGGACCCTGCCTTTTAGCACGTTCTCAGCAACTTCTTCAAAGGGTGCAGAATGCCTGTGCTAGGTATTGTTTTAGGATCCCTCCGCGATCCCATGTTACGCCTTACATAAACGATGCCAACTGGCTGAGGATGGCTAATCGGCTGGAGCTTATGTTTGCTTGCCTCCTGTTCGACATAGTTAAAACTAAAGCTCCTAGTTATCTCTATAAAAAATTAACTTGGTCCGCTTCAAAAAGATTTTTTGGTGCCAGGCCCTCTCGTGCGGTTTTGTTGGCGATGCCTCGCCACGGAACCGCTGCCTTTAGGGGAAGTTTTAGATATAGAGCAACTAAATGCTGGAATAATGTTCCCCCGCCAATACGTAATCTTAACTCTAAAACTTCATTCAAAATTAAATTTCGTTTACATTTATTAACAATCCAAAAGCGTAATGTCTAAAATTCACCCGCCACTGTTTCCGACCTTCAATAAATATAATTATTTGTTGTAATATTACACCCATTCTTCTCTTTCTCCTTTTCATTCCTCGCTCCGCAATTTAAGTATACATATAGCCTGTTTTATATTTCTCCCCTTTTCTTATTAATGTACATTTTTATTTTATACAATAAGCATTCGTTTCCTCTTGCGTATTCCACAGGTCTGGCTCAGTTGGTCCTGGCAGAATACCAGCGCTGCGGTCTCCGCAGCTTTATGCTGAGTCAGCACCTTTCTTTTCACGGCACTTGGCACTCACAAACGTACATTTAAACAACATTGTTATTCGTCTTTCTTTCTCTTTTTTACTGTTTCCAGTTTTTCTTGCTGTTTTGTATTCTCTGTTCATTTTTGTATACCGAATGTACCTAATTGCACTGTTTTATACATGTTTGTGTTTCCTGTGTTGTGAAAAATAAAGACTTTATCTATCTATCTATCTTGAATATGGCAACAATTTTGTACGAAAAATATTAGTTCCTTTTTTAACCCCCGACGAAAAAAAGGGGTGTTATGTGTATCTATGTGTCTGTGTATCTGTGTATCTGTCTGTGGCATCATAGCTCCCAAGCGGATAGACCGATTCAGATGCGGTTTTTTTAGTCGAAAGCTAGTGTAATCGAGATGGTTCTTAGCCAAGTTTCATTAAAATCGGTTCACCCGTTTTTGAAATATTGAACTTGGAAATGATAATGTCGGGGGTTTTTCAACTTTTGTAAGTTGGTTATTATACGTTTTCTATTCTTTATTGTAGCACTATAGAAACGTAGATATTATGTGGTAGATATAATATATGAACCACGTGCCAATTTGCACTACGACCGGTGCATAACTTGCACTGATGCCAACTATGCGCGACGCGCAGTCTGAGACCTACCTAAATCAACGTGTGATCGTAACACATTAATTGTTTAATTAACTAGGAGTTTTGAAGACAAATCATCATTGTTACCCCGGCTGTACACAATCGCAGAGAGCGGGCGAGGCACGCATGCCGTCCTTTCCTGGCTCATATCAGAGGGTCGAGTACGACTTTACGAATGCTGCCTAACGTTACGGTTATCGTATCGAGATCGAGAAACTTCATACTAAATTTTAGTTCCAAATACGCTCACGGACGGGCGCTGTTCCAAACGTCATACAAACTCGACACCGTTTACTATTCGATTTTACTTTACGCAGCATTCGTAAAGTCGTGCTCGACCCTCAGGCACGAAAGGGATGACAATATGACATGCGGGCCTAGCCTGGTCTCGGGTTTGCCAGCCGGGGTTAGATGGTTAGATACAGGTCGGTGAGACGAGTGAAGCAGTTGATGGTTTACAGTCGTTCGGTTTTGGTTGTGCCCAATCTACTTAACCGTTTCCACGCCAACGACGCATACAAAAGTTGTCATCCACACGCCAAGTTGGCATAACATCGAAGCGGACTTAAACCTTAAGCATACATTCGTAGGTCGCACTTGCACTGTGCAGCCGGACGACTATAAGCGTTGGTGGCGTCGTAGGCACGTCGGGTCATGACGCTTTTAAGCGTCCTTGGCGTTGAAAAGGTTAAACGAACTTTACTTTACGGGCTTTTGTTTACCTAAAGCGCAAAACACCAAAATGACCACACTGTACCTGTGTGACCAGTCGTCACAGCCACCTAGAAAGTTCAATTGAATATCGACTCTATAATCCATACTTTTAACGTCGAATACGGCCCTGGCGGACATAAGAGCTTGTGCAGATCATCTTGACAGCTTCAGTTGCTTAGCAACTTTTGCTGCTGACTGTACATGATCCAAACTAGAGCAAGGGTTTATAAAATGGAATGGTTTATAACATTATATCAAAACTGGTAAGCTGACTGTATTGTATATTAACAAGAAAACAAAAGTGCTTAATTCGTTTTTAAGCTAAATTATAATGTGTTATACCTATTATAATCAAGAAGGTTTTTGCTGGATATTTGCATGTACCTAACAGCTGATAAGGACTAGCAGACAGCTGGCGTTTATCACAAGCCTTGTTTACTGACAGTGACAAGGTTCTAACAAAGATGATGTCACCATAAGACTTAGGATATCAATAGTTTACAAAAAAATTCTAGTGCCGAGATTTTTAAGTTTAGAATTTTTCACATGCTGTCACCCAACTGTTGGCTTATAATTGCTGATTGCATTCTTAAAATACCTACAATGGGTAAAGACAACAGATAAACATACTTTACCTTAGTACTCCAATTTTATGAACTAAAAACAATTACTTTGCTCACCCAAACATACATTTGTCGCACAGACAATTATTTTTCACTTGTGCTCGCAGGTGAGCAAAGTAATTGTTTTTAGTTCATAAATATGGATAAATTATTTGAATTTGATTGTTGTAACTTGTGTTTTAATCCTGTTCCTGCCATCCTTTTGCTTATAAAACCTAAAAGTGATGACATGTTTGCCTCGCCCGGTCTCAGCGAGTGTGTGCAGCCAACAAGTATCTTTTCCCAGCCCAACCTTCTATTTTATATTGTGCTAAATAGGACCCCCAAGGGTCTTGCAAGTAATCAACGCAAAGCACCAAGAGTTCCAATGGTGCTGTGAATGTCTATGGGTGGCAGTGAGTGATCACTTACCGTAACCCATGAACTGTATGCCTGTTTGTCGGCTTTAGTATTTAAAGTTTGTGGAGACCTTCACTGTGTCTATGGTTCAAATTAATTAGCTGTTTAACAAAGCCACAAGTGTTGTTTGTTTACCTCTAAATTAATTACCTACACTTAAAGTGGGTTAAAATAATAAGGTATAGGGGTGAAGGGTAACTTTTTTTTCTTAGGGCTTTTTTTTAATGGCTTTCACCCTTGCTCTTTTTGCAAGGAGTATTTTGCCAATATCAGCGTTTAGACATTGCACACGTGAGAAGATTGTTCGGTTTAGGGATTGTAAACTTTTTGGGGAAGGAACAGACGGGTGACCTAAAACAAATAACATAAAGTTATGGACGGCACAGACAAATAAAGACAATTGTACAAGTAATTATTTTTCTGGAGGTGGAAGGTTCAAAGGGTTGTATTAAATGGTGTGCACAGTCAGCAGCAGAAGTAGCTAAACAACCGAGGCGGTCACAATGATCTGAACAAGCAATTATGTCTATGACAATAGAGCCATGCTTAGATCATTGTGAACGCGTCGGTTGCTTAGCTACTTTAGCTGCTGGCTGTACATTACTATTTGTAATTTTTTTGCAAATAAACAAGGTGAAGTAGCCTGGCCTGACCTGATGACCTACTGCCTCTGAGGGTCTTATGACACTATGATGAGGGACTTTGTTATAACAGGAAACCATATAAATGCAGCACACTGGATTGCCATGGCCAAGTCTTAAACCTGGTTGCTGTGGCCACTGGCCTGAGTTGTGGTTATCTAGTGAGCAAATACCTTAAAGCAGCTCTGGATTTAAACTGGGCATGCAATGCTTAGTCTTTTGGAAAAAAAGAACCATCGCAACTATAGTGCAAGCCTGCTTATTCTGATAAAAATAAACTGTCCTACAGCGAGGCCTATAACTATAAAGATGAGCATTTGAATATAATTGTGTTGCTCTGAAATGCATACTGTTGCACTATGAGACAATTTAATTTATTAAGGTACATGTCTGAGATCTTCAAGTCTATTTATCTTTAAGAGTAGTCACAGTAACTAATCAATTTTATTGTGAGTGAGTTGTGAGAAATAAATATTAAGGTTATAATTTTCTTATAAGCTAGCAAACAGCTCACTTCAAAATTGAATACAATTAGATTTTAACAATTTAGGATAAGGTTCAATGGTATTTAAGTGGATCAATTTGATCCACAGTATCATAAGAAAATAATTATAGTTTAATTTTAAGGGTAAGTTTAGCAAAGCACAGTATATTTCAGACTACAATGAGCCTTTGTTCAAGCCATGGTAGTGGTTGGTGCGACTTGCGGTCTCTCTCTCCGATATTTGCTTTTATCTCTGTGCATCTTGCTTACTCTACAACTGACTGACTTCACTCCAAGCACATTTAAGTTTGACATAAACCATATACATTTAATTTATGTGTAAAAGAACCCCCAATTATATAGTAGCTTGTCCTTTTTTCCGTATAAGAGATGTAATAACCATGAGTTTAGGTATTATTTAATGGTTTATTTTTTAACTTACATCTGTCATTAATAATACGTTTTGTAACCATATGATTTGGTGACATATTCCTTTGTACTTAGTAGATAACATTGTACAAAATAAAATAATATACAGCAGTCATGTCACTGACTAAATTAAATTTAAAAACTTTTTATTTTATTTTGTAACAAGAGGGACAATAATTTAATAGTATCCTACGTGCATTGAAGAAGGCTTGACTATCAGTCAGCACCAACAAAGGTCTTTTTTCTTCAGTAGAATAAGGAAATATTAACTGAGTAACAACTTCATTGAGAGCGAAATAATGACTTGATATTGTGCCAAATTAGTGGACTTACCATCGTGCCAAGGGTTCGCGGGTTCGAAATACTGAGTGACGATATGGTCTTCATCAGGAAAGCAGACCGTACGAGACACTTTTTTCTTTTTCGCATTTTGTGAGTCCGGGTCTGCACTAGAAACACTAACACTCGGGCATGCCGTATTCTTATCAGCATCGGCAGACATATCTACGTTTTCTGTCACATAGCAAACCACCGCGATGCATCAGGAAAACTCATCCCACACAGAAATATATAATTTTTCAAATATAAATAACGTTTTTTTGAACACACACACAACACTGTATTGATCTGTTTGTATTATAATCGCCGTTTTCTCGTTTGCACACCGCTCGGCGGGTTTATTCACGGTTTTCCTTGGTTTTTTACTATTTTTATTATTCGTTTCAAATCATAACATTCTGTACCTTTCATACATCGTTTACCGCCATATTGGATTGAAGGAGACAAAAGGAAAGTTTCCATAAGCAAACGCTAGAGGGCGCTGTATGCGATTGGGGATACCAAAGATAATAAAAATATTAATTAACTTTTTGTTGAATGATTATTAAAAATGCGATCGATAACTACTGACAACATAAAATTAACCTTCAGGTTTAAGGTGTACCTTTAAAAGTACTAAAATTTTAATTGTACCACTTGTAGCTCTTTGTGAAGATGTTAAAATGATTACAGATACTTTTGCTATTCAACAACAGAGGGCGCTTGTTTCAACTTTCATCTCGGTTACAAATTCTACATCTAGATGGCGCTTCTACCAAAACTCGGCTTAGTAACTGAACGCCTTAGGTCTAAGGTTTTACAAATAAAACTCTCCATTGGGTAACTAAATTATTTATTAAAAACTCAACATCACGTAATAGATCGTTTTATACACAATTTAGTTCATAACACTATATTTGTATAATCCTACTCGATACACTTTGTATAACGTATATTTGTATATTTTGTATAGTTTTACATTGAAGTTTTTAAACCCGACAGTAAACAGCTTGCTTTAATTCCGATTGTGATTTAGCAAGAAATGATAGATGTTTTTTCACGATATTGCACAAAACATCATCAAATTTGTTTTGCAGCATTTTTAGAATAAAGAAAGATATACTTACTTAACCGATATTCCAAAATTACTTATTACATTCGTTTTATACAAAAATAGTTAACGTTTTCACCTATGGTCCCATTTTTAGAAAAAAAAAACTTCCAAAGTAGAATTGAAAACGGCTTGTAAAGGTTACATTTGCGGACACTTATATCCAGTCGATAAATTGAGGAGATATTTTTGCTATTATACGAGTAGGTAAATCCCCAGAATTAAAGTTGAAAATAACATACGGAATGGATAGAATGGATTAATTGAATGAATTGATTAAAATGGGCATTTTCAAAAGAATGAGTACCATTTTTTGTCAAAAAATATGTTTTTCTACTCAGAATCAAGAGTACAGAGGCCCGAGTACGAATAATCGAATCCTGCGTAACGTAACTTTATCCCAACGAAATCGAGAAACTTCATACACAATTTTAGTTTCAAATATGTTAAAAGGCGGGCGCTGTTCCGAACGTCATACAAATTTCTCGATAATAACCCAGTTATTTTTATAAAAATTATACAAGTCAGTTTCGTTACGTCCATAGTCCATACATACTGAGTTTTTTGAGAAAACTTATTAATTTTTGTACAGTTTTTTTGCTATTGAAATAGACTATTGAATTAGAGATTGTCCTCCAAAGCCAACAGTTTTGTTATTGCTTTAAGGAAAATAAGTTAGGTGATATCCAGGGAAGCATCTCTTACAGCTTATTATGGATACATTCATTCCATTCTGCGGTATGGTATAACATTGTGGGGTAGATGTTCAAACATAGATGCTGTTTTCCTGATACAAAATAAATGTGTTAGAGCAATATTTGAACTAAGGCAAATCGATTAATGTAGACCCTTTTAAAAAAATATAACATTCTAACACTACCAAGTCTGTATACCCTGGATGCATGTTTATTTGTATATAAGAATGAGCATATGTTTAACTGCGCTAAAGAATGTACAGAAACCCTACACGCTCGCAATATCGCAATAAATTATTTATGCCTAGGTCAAAATTATCAGTAGTTGCTAAGAATAGTTATATTATGTGTATAAAAATATTCAACAAGCTGCCTGACACAATAAAAGACCTAGCCTTCGTTAAATTTAAAAGGACTTTAAAAAAGTGGCTGGTCGAGAAATGTTTTTATTGTGTACAGGAGTTTTTAGTTTATAGGTAGGTGTATTCACAATTTCACATGCCATGTGTTTAGGGTATATTTTAGTGATACGAATGTTATCTTTAAGACCTTATTGTACCTAAAATTATGTGTGTAATAAATAATTTGAATTTGAACTCCACGACTACGAGTAGATTCATGATTCTGAGTAGAAAAAAAATCCATTAATTTTCCAAGTCGTCAAAAAAAAAGACATCTTTCTGAAAATGCTCATGTGCAAAATACTTAGATGAAAACCGGTTTACTTTCTTATTATGAAAAACCTGTTTTCAGTCCGAAGACTAGTTTTTTTCTATCAAGAAGAAACTTGTAGCCATTCTCTTAGACATCGAGACTGTGATCGCTTTAGCTGTCATCGCGTTTCTAACCGGTAACAATCCTATTTTTCATAGAAAGATATCTTATGTCGATTGACTGCTAAATACACGAGAATAAATATAAAAAATGGCCGACGCTAAACTTAGACTAGTTAACAATGTTTCACACATAATTCATTTGTAAAATACAGAGTTGAGTTTGTAAAATACAGAGTTGAGTTTGTAAAAATATCTCAGTGCTATAAAACTTAAGAAATATTTTTTACAAAAAAACACTGATGAAAGTTGTTAAAAAAAAGGAAATCTAAATACAAGATTACGTTGTTAGTCAACGTCGAAAATATGTTAACTCTTAGGGTGCATTTGGGTCAATCAACTTTTCATTGCCACTCGTTCCATGGAGATGTCCCCTGGGTAACACAACAAAAACACGATTTTCTAAGACGCCATTCTCCCGAAAGTCGGGATTTGCATAGGAGATGAAGCATGAATAAATTGGCATATAACTGTTGAAACTCCCAACGTTTGATGGAGTGGTGCCTTTGTTTTAGACGAGTGACCCGGGGTGACATCTGCATGGCAACGAGTGGCAAAGAAACGTTGATTGACCCATTTACCACTGACACAGAGCTGACCAAATGGCGTTTGAAAAAAAGTCTTGATAGCCTAGTGGTTTGACCTTTGGCCTCTCAAGCAGAGGGCCATGGGTTCGAGCCCCGGCTTGCACTCGCACCTCTAAGTATTTCGGAATTTATGTGCGACTATACATTTGTCATTTATCACGGGCTTTTCGGTGGAGGAAAACATAGCGAGGAAAGCTGCACAATCCTACGCAGCAATTCAATGGTGTGTGTGAATTTCCCAATAAGCACTGGGCCCGCGTGGTAACTAGCCAAAGCCCTCTCATTGTAAGAGGAGGCCTGTGCCCAGCAGTGGGACGTAAATACGGTGATGTCAGTGATGATGACAGTGCTCGAAATCTCCACTCTATACAGGGTGTTACAAAAACACCCATAAAACCGAAAGAATATTTGAATCACTGTATGAAATAAAAAAAAACTTTTTTTTTCATACAATATGCAAACCCCGACCCTATATTATTTACGGGTTATTTTGTAACATCTTGTATACAGTGATTTGTCGGTCCGCTCCTCTCCGCTCCGACTAACTACGAACCAGTGAAAACGCACCCTGAAGGTGGACCTTCGAAGCATACGCCAGTGACGTGACATAGCGGCGGATAATCTATGGTACTGACGCGGCGTCAATGACGGTTATAAGAGGGGGCAAACGAACAGGCGGGTCACCTGATCCCCCGCCTGCTTGCTACAGTAGCAATTTGCATACGTTTACGTAGTACGTTCATCAGTCACTGTAGCAGCGTTTTTGACGCGGCGTCACTGACGCCACTAACGCTTGCTTCAACAGCTCTTTAATAAAAGTTATGAAACAATGTCTAAGTTTCATCGCTATCCGACTATACATATGATGGCACCAGTGTTCGACAAAGCACCAGTAACGGACAATAAGTCTTAATAGAAACGAAGGGATAGCCATTTATTTTACAACAGTCAATTTGCAAACGCATGATCTTTAAATTAAGAATCAAGTGTCCATTACTGGTGCTTACAAGTTCAATAGTTTAGATGCAATTTTGCAGGCAATTGTACTGTTTTTTTTTAACATTGGGAAGTTTTACCTTTTAGCCTACAGGGAAAGGGTTACTTCCTTTGATTTACTTGGCAACTTAAGTCTGTCAAAGTGACAGAGTTCTTAAGTGTTAACATACTTATGAAGTTGACTGGATAACTTAACTTACTTATAACAAACATTGAGAATAAACGTATAACGATAGCAGATAGCAGCAATAAATTCAGTAAGTATACCAAAGGACGCTATTGTAGCATTAATAGACTTTGAGCCTTACAATGTAGGCACAAGACTTGAAGATATATACACGTAGTGTCATTCTATGGAACTTGCTTACTATTTAAAACAAACCGCCATACTGAAATTGTCTCAGAATGATGAATTTACTATGGCGGTTTGTTTACATAGGAAGTTCATTAGAATGACACTTTAATTGATAAATATAATCCGATTGTAAAAGGATGGACCATTAAAGAGCCTAAAACTCGCTGACACAACGTTAAACAGTGACGCGTCAACAGCGTTGCGTTTTTGACGCACGCCGGTTTGGGTACAGATCAATACACTATTGTATGTATATTACTGGGCCGTGATTTATAAACCTACAGGCTACAAGTTACAAGTCTACAGGAAACAGTCACCTGTAATGCACTGTGTACAATTACAGGGGTTTTATAAAGACACACGGAAAGCTACACTTGTAATACGGTATTGTAAATCTCGACTACAAGTAAATTCTACAAGTGTAATAGACATCTCTAATTTTAAAAAAAGTGGCTGCCAAAAATTACAAATACGTAGAGGTTTTTTATCTATTACATATTAAAAATACTCGTGCAAAGTTGATAAATGAAAATCTGTCTAAGTACATAAAACAAAATCGTGTTAATTGCACTATTTATAAGTCAAGAACGGCTGGACCGATTTTTATGATTTTTCATTTGTTGGATTTATCTTTGCTTCGAATAGCAAATAGCGAAAAGGAATAGAGGGGAAAATTTCACGAGAAAAAAAATTGGAAGTTCATTTTCTCATAGGTACATTTTCTATAGAATGACCTATGGCGGTACGAAGTTCGCGGGTTAGCTTGTAAAATATATCTATTCTAAACAATGGTAAAAACGGCCAAAAAATATTTTTTTTAATACGACGAGGAAGGCAAACGAGCAAGTGGGTCATCTGATGGTAAGTGACCACCACTGCCCTGCCCACTGCATGTCAACGATCGCATGATACTGAAGTGCATACAGACAGAGAATTGAAGTTTCGCGCTCAATGAATCATTTTAATTACTCGACGATTCTAATGAGCTCCCGATTTCTTGCAGAATCTAGTCTAGTCTATTTGCCCATAGTTCATTCTGAACCTTTCATTATAATATTGAAAAGGTGTGTCAAAATCTGTATTTATTCGTGGCCAAAACTCCCTAGTTCTATGCTGCCGTGGACTCTCTTATTCCGAGTCCGACTCAGACGAGTTCCTCAATAAACGATTTAGTCCTTGATGACCTTGAGTTTAATAACTTGAAGAAGAGATAGATAGGTAGATAGAACGATTGATTTGGTACTGATCCAGACACCTAATTCAAAAATTTGCGCACCTGTAGCCATTGTTACAGGTCTCAAGACGTACGTAAGTTTTCGTTACAATTTTACAAATCTACAGTTGTAAACTAAAAAACTACAACTAGTGGAAGTGGTGGCATGTTGAGCGGTTGTTGTTGTGCTTCGTAAATGGCCTCGTGGAGAGTGCCGAAACGCGTCAGCGTTTAGTATAGTGGTGGTGGTGATAGTTGGGTCTGTGTGGCATGTGTTGATTCGTGTAGCAGTGGAGGCGGAGGTGTTGCATGGAAACATACATTTGCCGCACAGATATAACTATTTGTCATTAGTGGTCGCGGGTGGGCAAAGTAATTGTTTTTTAGTTCATAAATATGGACCTCCGCAAAGTAACGCCTGATTCAATAAATTCTACAGTTGTATTTTACATTTTTTATAAAAAACGCTTGTTCGATTATGAATTTAAAACTATAAAATGTCCACTTTTATCTATGATACGGCTACAGGCGCCTGTACTTGTAGCTTGTAAAATTGTAGCACAGTACTTTTATAAAACGCAAATTGTAAAAAACAGGAAAAGTGTTGCCAATAACGCCTGTAAAATTGTAACTTGTAAGTTTATAAAACACGGCCCTGGTCGCAATTTTGACACAGCTCAATTTTTTGCTATTTTAACAGTTAAAAATTTTGCGATTTTGACGCAGCTCCAAATTTATGCGATTTTGACACAGGTAATTTAAGTTCGATATTAAATATCATTTAAGAGTAGAAATTAAAAGAGGGGCTCCCTTTCTTCGTAGCTGAATATAGCAACTGTGTGAAAATTTTTGGTACCCTGTTCCCTGTACGGGTGTCAACTATTGGGTATTAGGGTGTCAAGCATTGAGGCGTTTACCTTATGTCTCGTCCCGTGTCTTATGATAGCCAAAAACACGAGGATTGGTAAGCTATTGGTAAAACAAAATTATTTTTGTAAAATAACCTGATTAAGGACGATTGGTCAATTTTCACCTTATTTAATTTGATGAGTTCACTAGAACTAACACGAATGGATTAAATTAAAGTCATTTTCAAGTGTGTATATTTGTATGGAGCGTATTCAAACAGGTGACCAGGGAACTATAAAGATACGATATGGAAGCATAACGCACGAAAATATTACCCTATAACAAGGACCATAAGACCAAGAGAACTGCCAGTGTCTATACGATGCCGCGTTCCTTTGAAATAATAAGCCTGCTGTAGCTAATTTTACTACGGAGGGGTCTCTGTACCATTCATTTGGTATGACATTTAGACCTCTGGCTAACACAATAGCGCCATCTAAATTCGTTTTATTTCTTCCAGTTCATAGATGGCGCTATTGTGTTAGCCATAGGTCTAAGTGTCATACAAAATTAATGGTACAGAGAACTCTCTATGGTGAAACTAGCTACAGCAGGCTCATCATTTTACAGGAACGTCACGCGGACATGATGACACTCGTACATCGAAAATAGCAGCTCGCCAATGAGCGGCGATACGCGTCGGCTGCGCTCGGCCTTTCTCGACAATGTTCGGGCGAATCATCCAGCTATCCTGCTTAGCGAGGACGGCGTGATTATAAAGTATGAATTTTAAAATGTATATTTAGTTACATACGAGGGCGGGATGACAAGTAACTAGCCTTAGGTATTTAAAAAGTTTTAATTAAAAAAAGAACTTTATCATTTTAAAAAATATGTCTCTGGCTATCTCTGTTCTAAATTTGAATTTGGTGGCTTGAATATTTTACTGATTTTTTGGCATTTGAAAATACATCGTGTCTGTTGTTTTTCAAAATGGATAAAATTAAACAAAGAGCGGTGATTAAGTTTCTTTATATGTAGGATATGAAGGGGCTTGATATTTATGAAGAGTTAAAGAATGTTTTGGGTGAATGTGCTCTTTCTTACGCCACAGTAAAAAACTGAGTGGCTGAGTTTAAACGCGGCCGTACAAGTGTCCAAGATGAAGCCCGCCCCGGACGTCCAAAATCGTCACGACTCCGGAAATGGCGTCCAAAGTACATGATATAGTTTTAGCAGATCGACGATTGAAACTATCTGAAATAGCTGACACTACTAGGTATTTCGAAAGAACGGGTAAATAAATCACATCTTAAGTGACGAATTAAACATGAAAAAGTTATCCGCCCGTTGGGTGCCGCGTTTGCTTACGCACGATCAAAAAAGAATTCGGGTGCAAAACTCGAAGGCATGCTTGGATTGTTTTCAGAGAAATAAAGCAGATTTTATACGTCGATTTATAACAACAGATGAAACATGGGTTCACCATTACACGCCAGAATAAAAAAAAACAATCCAAACAGTGGACTGAATCTGGGTGTTCGGCTCCTAAAAAAGCTATGGATGTAAAGTCGGCTGGAAAAGTGATGGCTTCTGTCTTCTGGGATGCAAATGGAATTTTGTTTATAGATTACCTTCCCAAAGGTCAAACTATTAATGGAGAATACTACGCTAATCTTTTAGATAAGCTTTATCAATGTATTCAGCAAAAACGACCAGTTTTTGCGAAAAAAAAAATCATCTTCCATCAAGACAACGCAAGGGTTCACACTTGTGTTAAAGCTATGGCAAAAATCAACGAATTGAACTATGATTTGCTGCCCCACCCACCTTATTCGCCTGATCTAACACCATCAGACTTCCACCTTTTCCCCAAGCTAAAAAATTTTTTGGGTGGACAGAAGTTTGCCACAAATGATGAAGTTATTGCCGCCGTAGAAGAGTATTTTGCCGGTCTTGAAAGAAGTCATTTTATGGAGGACATTACGGCTTTAGAACGAAGATGGAACAAGTGCTTAGAGGTACATGGAAAGCATGTTGAAAAATAAAATCAATTTTATGACGCCAACCTAAGTATTTTTATATTAGGCTAGTTACTTATCATCCCGCCCTAAGAATGGTTTGTACACCTTTTCACGACACGTCGGCATATTAGCAAAATATTAAATTGCGCAAAACATAAGAATATTCACAATTGAAAGTCCCGTGACACGATCCCGCACGTCACGAATGTCACAGCTGAGTAACACGGTGCGTTGGTTTAAGATAAGATAAGATAAGATTTATTTGCCAATAATAACAATAAAATATACAACTAAATACAGACAACATATTTATACGTTTATACTTTTTGGCACGTCCTCCGTGGTATCTATTTGATGGAGCCATTTTTTGGGATTTTTTACGCTTCCATATATTATTATTCAAACAGGTGACACATATATACTTTCACTCACTTATTCAATACGTTCATGTCAGCGCTAGTAAATTCATCTTGTTTCAGTAAAGTAAGTACATATTTTTGGTCTGTATGTGTGCAAAAGGTTATATTTCTTCTCTCCGATACCTATCACTGATTTTCTTTCTTTATCTTCAAATCCAGGACCACATCTGAAAAGACAAAGTTATTCTTTCAATAAGTGTCCTTTTACATAAAAAACATCGGCCAAGTGTGAGTGGGACTCGCGCACTGAAGGTTCCGTAGAAAGATTTTAACGCTTTTCCCCAGTGTTTGAAGAAGTTCAGTGTAAGCAGAGCCCTACTCCTAGGCAAAATGTGGGGACAACTTATATTGGTCTGCGAAATATATAGACAGACATAAAAATTTAAGATTTTAAGACCTTTCCGAGTGGTTGTGCTATAAGAGCTACCTTCATACCAAAATTCAAGTTTCTAGGACAACCTTTAGGTTTTTACAGTACGGCTACTTGTGTTGAAACAACCTTTTTAATGACTGTATCTTTTGATTGCGTTGACTTATTACTTTTATTTTTTTTTCACAGCTTCAAGGGACCGCAGGCTTGAGTATTTGATATTAATTTCAGCATGCTTTCTCCACGCGTTCCACAGAAAAATGGTCTTGACAGACAGACAGATGGACGACAAAGTCCCGTTTTTCCTTTTGAGGTGCGGAACCCTAAAAATTAATACTTACTTGTACCCATCTCTCAAAAGTCATTTACTAAAAGCTATTTAAACCGGGGACTTAAAAAAAGCAGCTGAAGGATTACGAATTAGTCCGAAACAAGTCGAGCTAAACGTGACTTATATACGTGAGTGATCCGTTTTTATTTCACTATGTGTATATTGAGTCTCACGGTAGTTTCACGTTAAACTCACCATTATAATCCGCCACATACGCGATCCTTCTCGGCGCCGACTGCTTCCTGCCATGACTCCTCCTCTTCTCCTTTATACACAAGTCCAACACCCCCCCATTTTCCTCCTTCAACACCCCCTCGAACGCCCCACTATCCTCCAACCCGACTCCCCCGCCGAACTCCCCTTTACACCCAACCACCCCGTTTTGCCCGCTGTCTTCTAGAAACACTGTTTTGGCGGAGACTTTTTTCTTGTCAAAGATGTGATTGACACTTTTCTGGACGAGTTTCCCTAGGCGACATTCGAATGTGTCGTCTCGGTAGCTTTCTGAGAGGGAGGGGGAGTCGGGGGGATTCCTGATGGGCTCGCTGGAGGGGGGGTGAGATTCTAGGGTATCTATTTCCGGTACTGGGGACTGATCCGAACGCTCCGTGAGTACCTGTAAGTCAAAGTAATAAAACATTGACCCGTGTCTTATTTTTAACCCCCGACGAAAAAGAGGGGTGTTATAAGTTTGACCTGTGTATCTGTCTGTGGCATCGTAGCTCCCAAACGGATGGACCGATTTTGATGCGGGTTATTTTTCGAAAGCTAGTTTAATCGAGATGGTTCTTAGCTAAGATTCATTAAAACCGGTTAACCCGTTTTTGAAATATTGAACTTTGAAATGACAATGTCGGGGATTTTAGGGATTAGCGAGTAATGATGGTAGCGGTCCGGACGGACCTCGCACAAGGTCCTGCCACCCGCATATGTAAACTATATGTAAACCATTTTCTCTGTACCATGTTTGAGCAAATAAATAACTGATTACTGATTTTATTTCACTAAGAGGTTGGTTTTATTAATTTTTAGCCACGACAACTTTTTTGCGGATTTTGGTTGACTAACCTTGGTCACATGACACCGCAGCAGTCGACAACGGTCTCGCGCCGCGTCTCGCTGCCTCAACAGCGCGCGCCGCTCGGCGAGAGCGACGTCGCGCCGCGCGCGCGCCGCGCGCAGCTCGCGCGTCAGCCGCCGCAGGTGCTCGAGGCTGCGCCGGCGGCTGTTTTGTGATGCCAACTAAAAAAAAAAAAACCGGCCAAGTGTGCGTCGGACTCGCGCACGACGGTTCCGTAGAAAGATTTGAACGCTTTTCCCAGTGTTTTATAATGTCCAGTGTTAGCAGAGCCCTGCTCCTAAGCAAAATGTACGCAGTGTGGGGTCAATTTATATTGGTCTTCAAAATCTACAGACAGACAAAAATTTAACATTTTGATACTTTTCTGAGTGGTTGTGTTGTGCTATAAGAGCTACCTTCATACCAAATTTCAAGTTTCTAGGACAACTAGAAGTACCCTGTAGGTTTTCGGATTTCGGCAATTTGTATGGAAATAGCCTTTTTAATGACTGTATCTTTTGATTGCGTTGACTTAGAAGGTTGGTTTCACAGCTTCAAGGGACCGCAGGCTCGAGTATTTGATATTAATTTCAGCATGCTACCTCCACGCGGTCCAGAGAAAAAGGGTCGTAAAATAAATCATTTTGGCAAACGTTTTTGACCAAATCAGGCGATACCGTGAAACGTACAGAGTACGTTATAATGAACCGGCTAGTATTCAGCCAGGGTTTGAGTACATCTAATTAAGCACACCTGTGGGAAGTATAAATAGTTATTTGTTACACAAGGGTGCAAAGTTGTATTTTACCCGCGAGTGTTTCAACACACGAGAAGTAAAATACATTTTTGGACCCGTGTGTAACACAAAGCTTTTCACCTCACTGTAGCGAGGAAAGCGCAACATCCAAAAAAAACAGCTCATAAAAATAAATCTTCATCACTGGAACAATTTTTTTTACGATATTGTAATAGAAAACTTTGGGAGTTGTGTATTTTTACATGATCGGAGTAGGTGAGAAAATTTTTGCTGACAATGTTGACATTTCTGACAATGCGTTTTGAAATTGTATCTACTCAACTTATGCGTTCAGAATTATTTTCAACATCATTATAAAAAACAAATGTTTCTTAACTAAATAAACCAAAATTTGGTATTTTTTAATAAATTCATAAACCGTTTATCATTTATTTAATGATAATTAACATCGAACGAACCATTATTATGAGCGTTTTACGTTTTTTTATCTGTCAAAAGCTACTTAAACACGCTTCACTCCAAGGTCCAATTACTTTCCCCACTAGTGGATAAAATGCGATTTTACCCGCTTGTATTAAAAGATAAAAGACGGCTTTCCGGGGTAGTGAGGGAAAAAAACATTCTCCCGTACATTCGTCACCTCAATGGCGAAAATGAGATTTTGATGCCAAGTGGTTCCAAATATGGGAATGCATATTGTAAAACTTTCGTATATCTAGCATTATTGCAGATTCGCGACTTTACTATTGATGTGACGATATTATCAACCAAGAAGCAATGAATGTATAGGAGAAAGTTTCTTTTTATATATTTATCTACACACGTATCATAAGTCCTCTATAATGCGTTCAGAAACAGTAGAAAATGACCAGCATTGCAGCACGACGACGACTGCTCGCCGCCAGCGCCCCCCAACCACCACCCCAGCAGTAAAGTAATAGTCATTACGACATCGAATCCACATTTAATACTTATTCAATAAAAACAATCAATCATTAAAAAAATTACAAATGAACAAACTAAAGGTCAGCGCTAGGCTTCGTCAATAGGATTAATGACAAAAATAATTAATAGAATTAACATAAAAAGTGGTATCCGCAACATGGTTCGTCAACAATTAATACTAACTATAAATCCCCTCCCTCTATCGTGCCCGGCTCAAAGGTCCCCATTATACTGGCTGCATTGCCTCGCTGGACTGCAATGGAAACCTGTTGAACCAGCCACGATCCAGAGCGGGGATCGCAGCCCCTATCCCTGAGTCATCGAATTCGATGTCGTAATGACTTTTCGATATCGAATTTGACAACCAACGTAATTTACAATCATAGTGAAATAAAACGGATCACTCACGTATATAAGTCGAGTTCAGTCCGACATGTATAAATAATAATGTGATATTATTTTTTTTACAATAAAACAAAAAAACAGTTTACGAAACGTCCGCTCGGTATGTTTGTCTATGATAAAAAAAAAACAGTCAAATTCGTGACAGGTATGGGTATGAAATATGCCTTCGTCTTCTGAACCCATCTTAGAGTACTTATAATATGTGTGTAGATAGTAATGTATGCAACTCCACATAATTAGGCCTCAAAACACTCGTGTGATCCTATTATGAAACTCAGCTTCGCCTCGTTTAATAAAAACACACTCGTGTTTTAAGGACCCTCAATATGTAGCAGTTGCATAAACTACTATTTTTCCAATTAAAAACTTTACAGGTGTATTCACTTTACATTTACTCAACCTGTGAATTCATGACGGTTCATTAAAACACACCCTTTATAAGACATACGTAGATTTCTGTATAATTCTTTAGCAGTATCGTACGAAACTGATATTAGTTACTTGTGGTTGCGGTTAAAATGATAATGTGTATCTGTGTGTGTAGTACTCAAACATTGCATAGCAAATTGGTAGCAACATAAGATTTTTAATTCTCGTCGCAAAAAGAATGGTGTAGGTTCCGAAGTTTGACTTGTGTATCTGTGTGCATGTCTGTGGCATCGTAGCTACTGAACGTATAGACTGATTAGGACGCCATTCTTAGGGTCCCGTGCTAAAATGATAAAAAGGAACCCTTATGGTGTGAGACTACTAATTGTATTGTATACAAACTTGAGACTTTGAGAGAATGTTTCCAAACTATTTTGCAAATAACGAAAATTGTTTTTTGCAAATGTAAGAGGGTCATTTTTATTTAAATAGTTGTACACACTTTTTCATTTTTTATTTTTTATGTACGTCAGAATCGCGAGCACTATCAATTTTAATAGGTGACAAATAAATATTATACTAATTCTGATTCCGAAAAAAGTGTCTAAAAATTTTCATATTTTTTTCTTTTATTCCATTTTGTTACTCTCATAAAAGTGTATTTGAAATGGGTAACGGAATGGAACACAATATTTTGGAACAGTTTTTTGCAAATGTTATAATAAATAGTACTCGCGATTCTAAGTAGATATAATATGACAATTTCAAAATTATAGAAAAAAGTCTGTGTACAATTTTTTTTTAAATGACTCGGGTGTTGAAAAGGTGTCTTAAAAAAATTAAGTCAAGATAAACACTAGGTCATGTGGCGTATCATTATGAAAGAGCGCTGTTTGCACCTATGTGTAGTTTGCAACTTTGATGCTAAGAGGAGGCCTGTGCCCAGCAGTGGGACGTATAAAAGGCTGCTGATGATGATGATGATGAGTTTTTGACTTTAGAATGATAAATGGGAAAAAAACATTTTTTTTTCTTACAAGAATAATTAGGCGCTTTAAGTATTCAGTACTCACTCTATTCTTGATCCGTCGCCGGAGCCCCTTGAGGAACGCTAAATCATCTTCACTGAGTTGCAGAGACATCACTTTCTCCGAGTACTTGACCGTCGGGAGTCCTGCCACCTCCTCTACTGTCATGTCGATGCCTCGCGCTGTGGAATACATTACGGTCAAGTGGTCAGAATTAGAGAAGAAACGGATATCCGGTAACTATCCGGTATCCCGTCTTATTTTACTAGCCGGCCAGATACCGGATAGTTACGCAATACCTGGCCGGTTACCGGATGTTTAAAAACCGCACACAAATTGGCGTCTTTTTTTACTGATGACCTGTTTTAGTATTGTTTTAGCATATGTGTATTCTGACTAGAGATGAAATGGATAGTTGATTGGCCGGATAGCAGATATCCAGTGAGGTTCGACCGTGTTCAGGCGTACTAGTGATTAGTGAAAGCAACTATAATATCATGCTCATTGCTCTGATGAACGATTTCCGTGCGATTGTTTGACTACTTATTCGTCGATTTATTGAATACGTAAGGAAAACAGTTAAAACAATACTCAGTTAATACAAAGTATCAACTTTGCATGACAAAGAAACTGAGCCAACAGGTAAAAGTATGTCAACAGGGAATGGAGAGGAGCATGTTGCACATAAAACACAGTGATAAGTGGCGATTGACCACAATCAGAAAGGCAACAAAAGTGACAGATGTCTCTCGCAAGATCAGAAGATTGAAATGGCGTTGGACAGGCCATATGATAAGATCAGCGAGTGACAAATGGACTAAAGATGTCACACTTTGGTACCCCCGAGATGGCATAAGAAGTAAAGGAAGGCCGCACAAGAGATGGGAGGATGACCTCCCTAAGGGGTTCCGTAGAGCTGCCAGGGACAGGGAGAAATGGCGACAACTGGAGGAGGCCTATGTCCAGGATGGGCAACCTGATGCCAATGAGGCTGGTGTCAACTAAGTTAATTAATTAATATAAATTCTTTGTAACATTCATCAGAGAGTAAAGGCTAATTTTATTTATTTATTTTATAAGGTGATACTTTTGGGGGTGGAGTTTATTAATTCAAGCGGGACAGTGCTATCCAGCAGTGGCGTGCATCCCTATGAAGCAAAAAAGCACTGCTTGCCTTCTAAATCAATATAATTAACATTATAAATACATATACTTATACATAACTTAAATCTCATTATTCATTCATTTATATTTTCATAAAAACAAAATATTACAAATCCGCGCTTAAATCCGTTTCAATCCGCGCGAACGCGACGTGTTTCTTTCTACGAAAAAGCATCACGCCAAGTGCTTGCCCGACACGCACATTCTTATGACATCGCGCTCCACTGTAAGCTATGTACGAATAGGCCCACCGCACCTCACTCACGCATGTACGAAAATCAACCAATCAAATCAAATTTTACGGTCGCGACAAGAAAGCACTGCTTTTGATTACTTGAAAAGCGTTCACTAATTTCGACCCAAAAATCCAATAGCGTTTGGTCTAACTAGACTCAGTAGGTCTATGACGCACGGGTACCCGGGATCGAATCCGGCCAAGAATGTGAAACTTTCTCCTGATTTTTTTTCTTTTTTTTTAACTTTGGGCATCCAATGGGTATTCACTACTGAATATCATACATAGATCTACTCGAAATTCTCTCCCTATCCTGGCTAACACTGTGTAACTCACACTGAACCTAAAGAGTGAGATTTAGCAACGAAAGTAAAAGCTTATAAGGATGGGAAGTGCAGAAAGCCATAATTTATATGATTAAGTAAGTCCAATTTCAAGTACCAATCACTTGTGTGTAAAAACTAAATGAACTACACAGCATCAGATTAAATCAAATTCTATAAGTGTATTTGTGTGTATTCTATTCAAATTCAAATCCAAATTCAAAATTTTATTCAGCAAATAGGCAGTTGAATGCTCTTTTACACATCATTTTTTTGAGTCTACCAGCGCTTTCGGAAAGACCATGATTGCCAAGAAGAATGTGCCGCAAGAAACTTGGCACAAAGTAATTTTTTCTAAAAACAAGTTACATTAGCTCTTACAATACGTAACCACAGACAAATTACACAAAGAAACCTCACTCTGTCATTAAAAGATTAAGAGAGAAAAAAAAAACCGCATTTTTTGAAACAAGTGTAAAAAGTAATTATTAGAACAGCAAAACCAGAACACTACTTTACTGGCACGTTTTAATTGAGCAGGAGATGTATAGGGCTATATTTTGTATTTGTATAAGTAGATATAATTTGGTTGAGAATAAAAAGTAGATGTATTATGAAAATTGTAAGATGTATTATAAAATATATAATAAATTACCTGAAAAAATTAAAGACGAGGAATAAGATACAGTATTTATAAATAATTTAAAACATCTTCTAAATAAAAAAGCGTATTACAGTGTTCAAGAATATTTAGAGGATAAATTGTAGTATGCATGTGTACCTACTAATCAATGTAATGTAAGCAGTGCATGTAATATACATTATGCATCTACTAACTACTAAGTAACCAATCCAAAGCATATAAATTAATAATAAATAATAATTTAATAACCAAATAATTAGTGTTAATAGTAATTAGTAATCAATTAATAATTAAATGAATAATAAAAAATGTAATATAGTCTTAATTGCTGCGCCCAACAGGGTACATAATGTGATCTAGATTAAATCATACCATCTGTAAAACCATTATGTGCAATAAAGTATTGAGTATTGAGTAAAATATCATAGTAAAGCAGTGATTCCCAAAGTAGTCCAGGTGGAGCCCTGGGGGTACAAGGGAGACTCGACGGGGTTCTACGGGTTCTATGTTGGTGTGGAAAAAATGGCGGTTCACAAGTCCATGTAAATGTATCTCTGATTTTGATAGTAGTTGGCTTGGCTTTACATACCTACTAAATGTAGACAGAAAACATACTACTCAAAAAAATTAAGATGGTAAATGTAGCAGCGGGGGGTCCACTGAAATCAGTAAAATTTTGAAAGTGGTCTATAAGAAAAAAAGTTGGGGAACCTCTGTAGTAAAGCATGGCACTTAATGAGATTCCAATTGGAAAATAATGGTAATAAAATAAAACGAGTTACAATATAATGTTCTTATTGGAACTGTAATCATTCTTCTTTTACTTATTAAGGGTCAAAAGTCCATTAACCAAATTAAAATGCTAATAGCAATAGTCAACAGACACAAATTCATTTTAATTTTAAACTAAAGTGCCTAACAACAATATGAAATTCGAAATAGTAGGTATAATGCAATAACAATGCAATAAGAACATGCAACATACCTAATACGAATATTTTACATAGAAAATACGAGATGATCAACTTTTAAACAACATCTTTCCTGAAAATTGAAATTCAAAACATACCAAGTACCACAGAATACTAAAAAGTGCGTCACAGTATAAGGTACCTGTTGCTTCTAAGAAATTTTCAAATCTACATGGTTTCATATTACGATATTGAATAACACGCACAACTCACTCACCGTCCAGTATTTCTTGGTCCTGCCGATACGATGATGCGTGCTTCTCCAAATCATCCATTCTTCATGTTTAAATTGTTATTTACCGTGGAATATTTCTCAATATTATTCACAATTTTTCTTATCACAAGTACACGAAGATAGGTTATGTATGTCTTTGACACAACTTATTGCGGTCACTGAAATTGAGATGCACTTTCTTGCAAACTAATTTAGGCTCTATTGCAGTGGAAAATGCACTATAATCTGGTAATGACTCAATCGGAAGAGTCAAAAACAGCAGCTTAAGTAAATTGGTGAAGAAATTGTGGTTGTCAAAGTTGATGTCATAACATTGCGTTTGGTTTCTTTCAAAAAATGATTCCTATAAATTTTTTGGCCTCTTTATATATATTTTTTAGTACGCAGACATTCAAACAACTATAACCAATACTAGTGTTTTTTTCTAAATATTTTTTCAATTCTTCCTTTCTTTCTTGTGTCGTCAAAACTAATAATATGTGAGTATCAAAATCTTTAGTTTATGATTCTACCCACTTACTATTGATTTTACCCACATTTAACCCGTTTTCAATAAAGGCAGACTTTTATCTTTATATAAAACAAATGCGACTTAGGCTGGCCCTAAACTATGAAGTGCAAAATTCGAACTTCGTGTCGTGCCGTCCCGCTCACGCTAATATGGTTTAATACGAGAGCGAGCGGGACGATACGATACGAACTTCGATTTTCGAATTTCGTAGTCGTCCCCCTGACCGCTCAAAAATTTCGTGCAAGCATAGTGCAAATTTTTTTTTGTACGACTTGGCAACAAAAAAGAAGCGAAACGCTCAAACGCCAAGAAGGTTGTCTTCACGTTCTTTGTTTTCTTGCCGGTCTTTAATTGTTTTTTAGTGCTTTCAATATTTGACATTGAAATTGGTAAGTTTGATAAATTTATTTCAAGAAACATTTTTATTCAATCTATTATTTGTTTGCGATTGCATGTAAATATCTTGATAAATTTATTTAGCTTCCGCATGGTCTATGTCCGGCCTGTGCGGGCCGGGCTAACATCCTAACGTAGTGATTTTGTTTTCTATAGGATAATTTCTTAAATAAATTAAGCATTGCGGTGTCAGGTTTGTTAGCAAATTCACTTTTGAGTAAGACGCCAATACTCAACGGTCGCAGTCATATTTTCGGTATTTCAATTTCAATTATTACTTTATAAATAAAAAACAGGTATTTTTTTGTACAGCCCAACTTGCGCCCTTAGCGCAAATGTATTTTAATCAGTCGGTTTTCCTCGTTCTTGGACTCGTTAAGTAAGGTTTGTTTCTGTTGACACAGCATGATGGCAGCTCGGGGCAGGGAATATAGCCAGGATTGGGATCCCATGAGAGACGACTATGGCAACAATGATTCAAGGTGGGTTTAGTAAATAAACTGTTAAAAGATTGTTTCAAAGGTGCTCATAAGTATTGAATACTTCAATATGTATACTATGTATAATACTTTCACCTTTGTTCAAGCTCTGAATTTGAAATAAAATTAGTGTAGCTAGATATATCCATACTGTTATTTCATTATAATTAAAACTATTATGATTCTGAAGTTATTTTATTGTTGTTACCCAATCAATCAGTCCAAGGATTGCTTCACTTTCATCAAAATGGTAAGTAGGTACTTAGGTAATTTTGGTAATAATTTGTATTTACCTTAGTGCCATATTTAACTAGTTCCAGATTAGCCCATTTAACATAACATGTCTCTTGAGCACCATAAACAGGATGGAAAAAAATACATATTTATGGTACTAGGTATAATGATGCATAATATGTTCAAATATGAGAGGATGGGAAAAAGGAAAGTCAGGAAGGCCACTAATTACCCTTTGGACTGGACTGGTGGAATGTCCTAGATTCAAAATAGTCTTAACTTTACCATGTCCAATTTATTCCAGCGGCCTTATGAACCTGGACCATTGTCGTCTTTACATAACAAACATACCTAAAGGTTTGAACAGCGAAGGGATCCAAACGTTATTTTCCAAGTATGGCACACTGACTGAATCATATGTTAGCCCTCATCCCGAAAAACAGTATGGCTTGGTGGCCTTTGAAACTCCAGGGTAAGTGGATGTGGTTTTGTGCTGGCTCACTCAGTTTGCATATTTGCCACAGAAATTGTTTAATTTATTTTTTTGCTTTCTGAATTCTTGTAATCATTCTTTGAACAGAGTGCAAGTGCGAACTTAAATGTCAACAGCATAGAACAGATTTTATGTGGTGCAATTGTATGTAACTTACTGTTTTTCTTTTACTGAGCCAAGCCAGTAATTTGATTTGGTTTGATTAATCATTATGGACTTTTCAGAAATAGCAGAGCTTGTGTGTTAAAAATTTTGCACAAAAACAATTATGTAGTTAGTTCCTATGCATTTTGATGATGCATAGGTTTTTAAATACTCACTGATATGACTGCTATTTCTGGCAGATTGTCAAGGTACCTAGGTACCTTCTTTTATTAAAGCAATCTTTACCCCAGAGAAAACTCCCACCATTATGTGGAAGTAAATTTCAAGTCAAAATAACAATCCTTCTACAAATTGTCCTACATTTCACTCTTATTTTGGTCTCAGGGTTTTAGGAATGCACTTTAGTTCGTCCAATAAAGGTCGTGTTTGTATAATGTTGTTGTGATCGTGACTTATCAATAAAGTTGTCTTTTATAGGGAGGCTAAACTAGCCATGATGAAACTGAATAGAACAGAGCCACTCCTACTAAATATAAGCATAGCCCACAAGGCAAGTGTTTTATTTCTCATTTTTCTAAAATTAAATTAATTAGGTAGTAAATTATTTCTGTAATAGTTCTTTGTATTGGGTCTTTATTTTAATGCCTAAGCCTAACCCAAATTAAGGCTAAGTCTTTGTTCTAATTCCTAAGTTTTTGATTAAGGCATTCAAGAGCTTTGCTGAAGATACAACCACCTAATCTAGGTTAGCTTAGAATTTGATTTAAAGTTCTTAATTTAAAAAAAACTGGCCTAAACTTCGGTCCTAGGCGATGCAATGAAATAAAGAAGCTGAATGTACCCACTTCGAAAATATTGAACTTATGTAAGTTAATTTTCTAATAGGCCAAAAATCAACAAAAGGATAGCCGGGACCGTGTTTCGGGTGGACCAAGGGAAAGGGATCGATATAACCGAAACTACAGAGAAGACACCGGTAGCGTTGGAAGTCGATCTAATATGACGTACGTATTTAAAATGAATAAGCAAATTTCGTAAAATTATAACTTAAAAGTTTTATTTGGCTGTTTGCATTTTTCTATAGACATTTTGTTAAAAAAAATTCTGCAACCACTGAACACTGCGCTCAGCGCCGCCATAACTTATTTTGAATTCTATCGGCCAATAAGGGCTCGTTGTTTAGAGGAAGTAATTCATCATTCGTCTGCACCGCTGCAGCGCTTTGTCGCTTGATTTCGTTTCCGGTACAATATGGCCGTCTGGGTGTAACAGCGCATCGTGCTTACTTTGTTACTTCGTGCGAGTTGGTACTTGAAACTTGAAATTCAAAACTCGAAACTTATCAACGATAGTGCTTTGCTTATGTTGAACTCTTAAAACCCGTGTGTTTAGTTGTGCTGTTGTAATTTTCGTGCAGGAAATTTCATAAAAATACTATAAACCACCAAGTGTTTACTACGCCATGCTTTTGAACAAATATTTTTCGTCGATCGAACCTGGTAAAACTGAGAAGTAAGTTATAGTTTTGGTAACAACAACTTCGTCTTATCTCATCTAGCAAAAATACCTATTATTTAAATTCATTCATCAAGTAGTAGGTAAATTAATTGCGCGATTCTTGACTTGATTGCAAGTAGTTTTCTTATTCTTTGTTTTATTTGTAAATTTGATAAATTCTCTCTGATTCTGTTCATAATTCACAAATAAATTATGTCGTACAATCGCAACTTTGAATTGACTGCAAAAGCTGGTGTTGTTGGGCTATTGTATAGGTACATTTATGCATTGCATTGCTTGCACGAAAATGCAAAGACGGACGCTGACGCTGCTAATTAACACAAGGCCCATTTACAAAATAAGGTCGAGTATGGCTGGATTTTCTGGGTTAGTCAGTTCGTTTTTTTTCCAAATTTTAATCAAAATTACGTCGAAGGTGGCGCGGGTGCAGAGCAAATGTATAACCGTTCTTTTTATCATTATCACTGCCAGCCTTTGTTGATTGTTAGTTATTTTATCCTCCAACAACTGGGTATAGTCAATCAAGTAAGTCCTTTACCACTTTACAACCTTAATACCATGCAAATAGAGGCGAAAAGTGGTAAAACACTTTCCTGGTTGACTATTCATAACTACTGATATAAAATAAATTTACCAGGTCCATATAAATAGAGCAAAACAACTATGATCAGGGCTTGAAGTCTCTTTCTGAAACAAGGAGTTCCTTGTTTCAGAAAGAGACTTCTGCTTGTAAAGCTTACTCTAAATTGTAATACATGGGAAACCCTCTTTTCAACTGAAAAGAGGGTTTCCCATGTATTACAAGTTACAAGCTGTTATGCAACAGGTACCAGATTAAATATCTTTACTCAACTGGAGCCTTATGTGAATGTCCCATCTAGGCTTTGTCAGGTGCAAGAAGCCTATACCTATAAACTAGAAACTAGTGGCCTGGGGTAACAAATCTGGTAAATACTTGTGGCCTGTATGAAAAGGTTGTGTTTGGGTGGATTAATTGTTTTTATCCAATTGCCGCAGGAAACAGGAGGATTTGGAGAATGGTGACAACATGGAAGATTTGATTGACGATGATGTGGTGGTGGTAAGTAGTCGGTGGTAAGTAGCATTTGGGACTTCGCCTTTTGTGAAGTATCCCACTGCTAGACAAAGGTACTCATGTGCTTCACTTGGTCTAATTTTCTCTTGTGCGGTCTCAGGCCAGTCTTTTTTTTATTTTATTTTTTATTGAGGCTTTGGTACACCTGGTGTGACCATGTCAGCCTCATCGGGAGATACCTAGTTATTAATAATTTATGAAGCACTGCCTCTAGTGCTGACTCTAGGTATTAATGATTTATGAAGCATTGCCTCCAGTGCTAGATACCCTTGCAATGAAGGAGCTCTCTACAAATTTGTAAATTTGCACAGCATCTCCGGACAAAGGGTTGGCCAAAACGACATTAATCCCTCCATAGAGGCCAGTCTTAAAAGGAGGATACCTATCTAGCTAGACCATCCCGTCATCATCATCATAATCAGTATAATTATTTACCAGGGTCTGAACAGCTCCCTGGACCCTGACACTAGTCTGGAGCTGGAGAACCTCCGGCTGGAGCATCTGAGGCTGCAGGAGGCGCAGGTGCTGTGCAAGCATCGCATGCTTCTGATGCGGCAGGCAGAGAAGAAATCTGTGAGTTTTTCGATTTTCATAAGCATTGTTTTTTCTTACATAAAAAAGAAATCGTGTAGTTACCTATTAAAAAAAACCACATTCACTACTACTACTTTTAGTGATCTTTGCAAAATGCCTGATTAAAGCCGAGTTTAGACCAAGTTGCAATACATTGCGGTGTACGATCGCCCACCCTAGACTCGTTCGCTTTATGGCCTGACATTGGATTGCAATTTGTATGATTTTTCGTACAGGTCTACTAAACTCTGCTTTAGAATGATGCCGGCCTGACGCCTGATCGAATGCTAAAATGCCTGGGCCGTGTTTTATAAAGCTACAAGTTACAATTTACAAGCGGAAGTCTCATTCTATCACCTTTTGTTAGAAAGAGACTTGGATTAGACATTAGATTTGTTAGTTTTTACGCGTGGTTGTTACTGGTTTTTTTTTCTTTCTTTCAGTCCGCAACCAGCCGCTGCATTCTGCCTAACGGACGCATCGTGGTTCGAAACGTGGACAAGTAAGTTTAAACAACTTAGGAATATTACGGATGGTAGAAAGAAAATAGCTATTCATTGACGAATCGGATCACTCACGAGTCGAGTTTAGCCCGACATGTTTCCGACTAATTCGTAGTCCTTCCTCTGGGAGCGCATGACCCAGCGGCGGCGAGACGCACACTGCCACTGTAGTTTCATGTTAAAAATGGACTAACATAAGTTGGGGTTTTTTTTTATTTATTTTTCGTCACTTTTTACATGTCAAAGATATCAACGTACCTATCCTGGTTTCTGAACTTATACTGAAGACATCAACGGGCCGTGTTTTATTTGAACTTGACAAAATCACCCTACATTTTCATTTCTCAAAACGGGCTGAACCGATTTTTATAAAACATATCTAAGAACCATTGCTATAAAATCTGCTTTCAAATAAAATACGAGCTGCGGTGCCACAGTTAGACACGCAGACATACAGACACACATAGCGGTCAAACTTATACCACCCCTATTTTTGCGTCGGGGGTTAATAAATAAGCAAAATTAAACTAGCTGTCGATTAAAAAGAAACATCCGTTTGGGAGCTATGATACCACAGACAGATACACAGGTCAAACTTTTAACACCCCTCTTTTTCGTCTGGGTTTAATAATTGGTGTGCTTGTCTGTAGGTCGGAGGCTGGTCGCGACGGCGATGCTAGTTTCGGCGCAGGCGCTGGCGATTCGGTAAGTTTAACAGTTAACAATAGTGTAATGCTGGTAGGTACTTCACTTTGCCGTATTTGAGAAATATACGTGTCCCCTCTCTTGTTTTTCACGTGAAGGAAAGTGATGCCATGACTTGACATACCTATACAGGGTGGAAAGTTGAGATGGGGCAGTAAGAGCAGCTACTAGATCCCTCGCTGCTACGCGAAAATGCTCTTAGGAGACCTTTACTAACTTTTTAAGTGATGACAATCGACATTCACAGATTTTTGATAAAATGTACAGTCAGCGAGAAAATCGTCAGATTTGACTTTTTTTTTATGCCTATCGGTCCCATTTCTATCAAGGATTAAAACACTCTTTGAGACCAACATAGGTACTAGAACACCCACAAATCAAAGAAAACTTTTTCCATACATTTTGTAGGGTAATTAATTACAATGTGAAATTTTCTTTAGCTTAAAAATGATTAAATTGTAGACAACTACAATTAGGATATTAGAAATGAGAATAATCGGTATCGTTGTAAAACTACAACTAGTCTGTGCGGAAAGAGAACTCTAAAAACGAACATGTTGCTACACAGATAATGCTGGCCGTCATGGATGAAACAGGTTAATACCCTACAAACTGTATGGAAAAAGTTTTCTTCGATTTGTGGGTGTTTTAGTACTCTAACCTCTGTTGGTCTCAGAGTGTTTTAATCCTTGATAGAAATGGGACCGATTGGCATAAAAAAAAGTCAAATCTGACAATTTTCTCGCTGACTGTACATTTTATCAAAAATCTGTGAATGTCGATTGTCATCACTTAAAAAGTTAGTAAAGGTCTCCTGAGAGCATTTTCGCGTAGCAGCGAGGGATCTAGTAGCTGCCCTTACTGCCCCATCTCAACTTTCCACCCTGTATTTGGCAAATAGGTGAATTCAAGTGAAATGCCTGTAAATAAGGTGGACTCTCGAAACAAGCGTCAGTAACGTCAGTAGGTACCTAACCTACATGATGTTCGTCCGTTTTAATAATGCGTGCTACCTGCCTTAATAACTTTGTGAATGTGTGCACATGTTTCTGTGTGCGACTCACGGACCAACCCTCTGGACACCAAATGTCAGGGCGAACGTTTCCGAAACGCATATGCTCATTTGCACCTATAAATCTGTCTAGCCTCGATCCGCGGCTCGCTTTCGACCAGATGACTGCGAACCATCTGGCTGAAGATGGCTGTGAACCAATCACGACGCATTCCCCCGGCCCGCTCGCCGCGGCTTTTTTCGTAATGACTTTCAAAGTAAATTATAGAAGATGCGGTGTCCAGAAAGTGGTTGGTCCGTGGTGCGACTGGATCGCCTTTGAATCTTAGCTTGCGTTTTTCCCCTCAAATAAGCAATGTGGGTCTTTATAAGAAATCGACGCCTACACTTCAAACGTATTCATGCTGATATTTACATTAAAACATACTCTTACTGATATCCACATGTACCTTTAACCTTTTAACACCTCGAACTGCATGTCATACAGTCAGAGATATCTAAGTGACCATTAAAACTAAACTTAGAGAAAACTACAGTTTTACTAAAGTTGCTCAGTCAATCATTTGCACAAGCTTGCATGATGTTATAATGATTTGATGATATATAAGGTTCGTATTAATGAACCCTCAAGAATTCAGCCAGAGGTTGAGTAAGTCTGAATGAACACCCCTGTAAGGTTTTTACACAACATTCTCCCATACATTCATTGCCTCTGCTGGTTGACAATTTATATTATGGGAGAATGTTTTTTTTTCTATTTTTTTTAAAACTTCTCAGACGGTGCTCGCTTACTTACTCAACCCCTGGCTGTAGTCTTGACGGTTCATTAAAACGAACCCTGTATAAAACATGAACGTTTGCACAAACGTTTGCGATGTAAGATTGAGCGAGAAGCTGTTTTTTTTTTAATGGTTAGTTATTTTGGTTTGATTGTGCTAAATTTAATTTTAATCAGGGTTGATTTTTCTATCCCCAGATAAGCTCTTATCCCACAGATAGTGGAGGGGTGTCTATGAAATAAAAGCTTATGTGAGGATTGTGAAATCGGCCATTACTGTATTAAACTTTTTTCAAATATCAAGAACGAGGATTGAAAGGTATTTTCCCGTTGCTTTTTTTTTTTTGTTACATGCATTTGATACTACCAGTCAGTTGGCTTACCAATACGCTTGCGCAGTAAGCTCCTTTTGGCAGAGCGGCGAAAAAAAAACCGCGTAGATAGTGTTTTTTTTTTTTTCAGTTTTTGGGTATACATTAATACATATAATACTTAGTTTTTTTTTTATTGTAAGAGGGAGGTAAACGAGCAAACAGGTCACCTGATGAAGCGATCACCGCCACCCATGAGAACCAGCAACCCCAAGAGAGTCACTAGTTCGCGGTCTCAACCGCGGCAAAGATTAACCGGCCCTAGCTGCCCACAAGACCGCAATTTTACCGTAATTTACGGGCCAGCTTTACTGGCAGCCCAACACACCATAGCAAGTGGCAACATGTTTATTTTTTTAAATATAATTCACCCGTAGGAGATAGGGAAAGGCAACAAGTCCATAAAACCATGTCTCTTGTTTTTTTTATTATAGTCCAAGTCCCGTCACAGTCAGAGTCGTCAGTCTGTCCTAGTCACGTCCTGTCAGCTGCTCATGCCTTCCGTAAAGCGATAGTGTACAGTCAGCAGCAGAAGTCGTTAAGCAACCGGAGCGGTCACAATGATCTACACAAGCTCTTATGTATATAAGAATAGAGCTGTGCTTAGATCATTGTGAACGCGTCGGTTGCTTAGCTACTTCTGCTCCTGACTACTTTACGGCGAGCTACGGCGAGCAAGCGGAAGCGGGTACTTGGGGGCAACAAACAGAGGGAATAGACGTTTTCATTTCAATTCTTCATTTGCTGGGCATTATTAGGTACGTTGGTTTGTTGTATAGTAATTAGTACCTACACTATTTTTATTATCCACCAAACAACATTAAGCGCAGAAACTAAAATTCAATTGCCTGACGCGTTCCACTTCTCACCGGTTTCCCGCCAAGCGCCATCGCATCTTGTTTTTTAATTTATTACATCCGTGTTTGACTTGAAATAGACAATTAGCAAAACTTTATCATTTTTAAATTTAGAATTTGCTAATGACAGTCGAGGCTCACTGACAGTTTGCTTCAAATGGTTGCGTTCTAAATTACTGTGCGTTGTCGTCGCTGAAAAGTAGATTTAGGAAAGGGAAAACTTCATTTGACTATTTTTAAGCATTATAAGGGGGAATTTTAAAGAGAAGAAAGGAATAGGAAAGAGGGAAAATTAGCAAAGAAAACGGTGCGTGTGAGTAAAAATAGTAAAATGTCATGTAATTTATTGAATCAGGCGTTACTTTGCGGAGTTTAGTATAGTGGTGGTGGTGATAGTTGGGTCTGTGTGGCATGTGTTGATTCGTGTAGCAGTGGAGGCGGAGGTGTTGCATGGAAACATACATTTGCCGCACAGATATAACTATTTGTCATTAGTGGTCGCGGGTGAGCAAAGTAATTGTTTTTTAGTTCATAAATTTATGAACATTTATGTCATGTATTTGATCCACTCGAGATATACACAGAAAAACCTATCGCGATTATCTGCAAAGAAAGCTACTTCTTAGGGCTCCGTACTTCGAAAGGATAAAATTGGACCTTTACCTATAGGATCACTCCGTTGTCCGTCTGTCTCACTGTCAAGAACCACACTTGAACGCGGGGGGTAGTGCTGAAATTAATATCAAATACTCGGACCTGCAATCTTTTGAATCTGTGAAAAGTCGAACTTCAATGCAATCAAAAGATACTGTCATTAACATAGATCTTTCCATGCAAATTGCCGTGTAATCAAAACCTATAGTGTACTTTCAGTTGTCCTAGAAACTTAAAAGTTTGGTATGAAGGTAGCTCTTATAACACAACTATTCAGATAAATCTGAAAAATTTACATTTTTATGCCCGTCTGTATACGTTTGTGACCAATGTAAAATGACCTCACACCGCGTACCGCGTTGCATACATTTTGCTTCGGAGCAGGCATACCCAAATGGATCTACCCGTTTAGGTGTTACGATACCACAGATACACACGTCAAATTTATAATATAACACCCCTCTTTTTGCGGCGGTGGTTAAAAAAGTGGTTCCTGTATAACTTATTTTTAAAATAAATCATTCACGCGAAGTTTTAAAGGTCAACGCTTGATTCTAATACAGTTCGGTTCGCAAGGATCCGTGACCTAAGCTTACAAGGGGTTAAGTCGTACTTATCTCGATGATATGTGTTGTCTTTTATTTTTCTCATTTTTGATAGACAAGTAGTCTAAGAACTCTACGCTGTGCTGTAAGCAGCGCAAGCTGCAAATTCGTGTGATAATGTGATTTTGAGTGCAATTGAAATCGGTGCATCCTGTCCAGCATACTAGCAAATATTACTCGTGTATTGGTTCTAGCGGTTAAGGGATACAAAACTCTACAGGCTTTATCTGAAGGTCTAACTTTCCGCGGCTCCTATCACTGCATGGCTTGGTCTGGTCGCTTGCAGTACTGAATGCATACCGTAGCTAGTACTGTTTATATCGTTTTATCGATACCGGCCACTTTTCCAACAGAACGCGAGAGATACCGTGTGCGGTTGCAAAGGCAAGATCAAGCGCTCCTGGGACGACAGTTCTGACGGTGAAAGCTCCACGGCGTCAACTTGCGTTCTTTACTCTGAAGATAGGAGCCGAAAAACCGGAACGATAGACAGACGGAACTCAGATAAGTCCGGTAGCAAATATACAGATAGTAAAAAGTCAGAAGGTAGTAAGACTGAGTATAGCAGTAAAATTGCAGAGAGTAAGACGTATCTTAGTAAGACCGCTAGCAAAGCAACGGAGGGGACCAGTAAGAAGTCTGATTATAGTAAGACGAGCACCAATCAGAGGATAGAGAAACACAAGTCTAAATTGGGTAGCGAGTTGACCATGAAGTACAGCGATTTTTACAGCGACAGCGAAGATGAGGCCGACGAGACTAACAGACTCATTCAACTAAGAAACTCTGACTATCTAGATATCGTAGAAGACCCTCTGAAAATAGTTATAGCTCTAGCTGGTTATCCCAAGTCCAAGATGCGGTTAAGGCAGATGGAACTCTTCCAAAGATGTCTCTCTGAAGTTATGGACATGCAGTTCAAAGCGGGTCTAATGAAAAAGACCCCTACCTTCCTCGATTACTACTTAAACAGGGGCGCTATAGTGTGCATTTGCAAAGATATCGATACTAGGAACTGGATGGTCAGGATATCGCCAGGGTTGCAAGAGCGAATGTGCACGAACCTTATCCTACTGAAATCTAAAGTAAAGAGGCTGTGTTTGGCTATTCTTAAGATCCCTAGCACATGCTGGCCCGCTACTGCGCAAGACGCGTTTAAATTACTGCAGTATTTCAATCCAACTTTGAAAACTGAGCTGTGGAAAGTGTACGCTCAGAAAAGAGTAAACGGCGTCGAATGTACCTCTTTCTTGATAGACCGGGTCTCCGGAGAAATCATTAGAGGCCCGTCCTTCAAGAATATTATAGACTATGAACAGATGGAGTTTGAACTCACCGGATATACAGAAATTTACTACGAATGCTTAGTTTCTGATATGGAAGAAGATCTACGAAGCGTTTCGTCTAGAGTCAAGCTGCTGCAAGAATTGAGATCCCAGGAAGAGACGCCTAGGAATATATCCGACTGCAGTTTGCAAAAGCAAGCTTCCATACCGGAAGAGAATGTGCAAGAAGAAAAAACGGAAGAAGAATTTGCGCAAGAAGATGCTGCAGCAGAGAAGGAGTTGGAGAAGGAATTAGAAGTCAATCTACAAAGCGACGTTCTGATGAAATTAAAGGATGTTAAATACATTAGCGAGAAAGATGAAGTCATAATTTGGCCGACTGAAACTAGTAATTTTAGCGAAAATAATACAAATAAAATCGATCACCCAGATGATCAGCATTGCAATGCCGAAGATCCTCTAGTCGCTTCAGACTCCGCCGTACCCGGTTCCGACAAAACTGAATCTCTTATTGAAAGTAATGATAATCTAATCAGCAGAAGCAGCTATTTAAACATCGACAGTAACAGAGGAATCGCTTATCACAGGAGGACGAATTACCTGCACGTTGAACATGAATTGAAAATCGCTATAACACTAGAAGGCTACCCTCAGAATAAATTGGAGGGAACACACATAAGGAGACTGAAGCATCTCTTCAAAGAGTACTTGCACAAAGATATGAAACAGCAACGATTTACTAATCTGATCATTCCAAAATTCCAAGACATTTACTTGTCCAATGGAGCCGTGATATACATTTGTGATAGTCTAGAAACTAAGGATTATCTAACCGAGGTTTTACCCAAATTCGTCAACTCCACCGGGTGGAAACTAACGTTCAGAGACATCAAAAGTCTGGTTAGATACACGAGGATCGTCATGCGTCTGCCGAAAGACCACGCCAATGTGGAATCGGTGGAAATTTTGACGAAACTCCAGTTGAAATATCCTGGGTTGAAGCCAGATTGTTGGAAGTACTATTCGGACGTCGCTGGGAAACAGAAAAGGCAGTTTGGTGTTGATCCTGAATCGCTAGATGTGATTAAGAGTCCTGATTTTGATCCTCTGTATGAAGGAGAAAAGCTAAGCTTTCGAATTATCGATAGACAAAAGCGAGACGTTAGCTTTGATGAGAACAACCAAGATGATAATGAAGAAGACAACGATAATAAAAAGCTAAAGGACAAAGTTTTGAAGCTCTTCTACGTGCCCATAGAAGCAGACATGACCAACTATCCTCTCACTAGGATCAGAACCAACCATTATTCCGACATGGTAGCAGACGATCTCAAACTATACGTGGGCCCTACCAACTACCCCGAATCGCGCATAGATGAAAACCTTTTCCATTCAATAAAGAAGACACTGGAACATATCGTGTACAAAGCATTCGAAGACGGAGAGATAAACGAAACGACAATACCAAAACTCCACGACATGTACTTATTCGATGGCGTTATATTCGTCATCTGTCAGAACATGGACACTAGACACTGGATCGACGAACTCTTGCCCGTTGCGAGTGCAAAATTGCGGATTAATCTAAAATCTACTGAGTTCCGAGGAGCTGTCGGCATCATAAGCATGGTCATGAAAACCTGCCTGGACACAGATGAGGTCATATCTATTCTCCAATCCAACAACCCGAGACTTCGAACCAAGTTCTGGAGAACTATCAGCAAGGTGCGGACAAAGACCAAACTAGATGTAGTATTGCAGATAGATAAACTCTCCGCACAGGTTATTCGGGGCCCCAACTTCAATCAGTACGTGGGTGCTAACTCCGTTCAGTTCAAACTAGGACATCTCCAGTCTCTCATGAAGCCTCACGCAAGCATCGACGAAACTAAAAAACAAACCAAGAAATCAAAGAAAGGCAGCGAAAAATCAAAAGATGGCAATAAAGCTTTGACACAGGCGTCCAAAGACACTCTTACCATTTTCGAGGAACTAAAGAGCGAATTAAAGAGATACTATCCCGAGCTTAAGATAAATGAATGGGATGTTCTAGAAACGCATAATGTAACGCATATGGCAGACCGCATTAAAGACAAGCCGATCAAAACTGAAAAAGACACTAAATATACAACTGAAAAAGTGTCTGAGCTAACCTCTGATCAGGACCCAGTTATCATTGATACGGACACTGAATACTCTAATATAAATCCCAAATTGTCACCGACAATCCAAGACGAAAGTTGCAAGATGGTGGTGAAGATACCCAGTCAGATTTTACCAGAGAACAAGGAGGATTTGAATCTGATTTTTGATTTGTTGGAAGATAAAAACCCTGGCCTGAATACGGAGTTGTGGCAGATCACCAACGATTTTGGTAACCATGAGAAGGGTAAATTTATTATTTCGATCGATAAGCAGTCGGCTGGCGTGATACGCAGTAAGAATTTTAGTCCCGTCGTGGCAGGTCAGAGATTAAAGTTTCTTTTGTGAAAAAAAATTAGCTTAAAACTTTTAAACTTAAGTTAATGTAAGACTCCATTGTTTTGACAAATTTGATTTAATCAGATGCTGTGAAACTAGATATAAAGTGTGATACAAAATCATTTGGAAAAGATGTGTTGTTTAGTTAGATTAGATGTAATATATAAGGCCATTCGTGCCTCCTAATAAATTGTAAAGACTGTTGTAACAATAATTAAAACTCAATCATTTAGCTGTTTTAGAGTTGTATTAAATGTTAGTCTGGCGCATAGCGCGTTGTGTTTATGAATGAAAACATGGAATTCCACATGGTGTAAATTTGACTTTAAACTATTTTGACGAATTACTCAAATAATGCAGTGTCATCTACACGGACCAACCACCCTCTGGACACCGAATCTTCTATAATTTACATGGAAAGTCATCACGAAAAAAGCCGCGATGGGTGGGCCGGGGGAGTGCGTCGTGATTGGTTCACAGCTTGTCATCTGGTCGAAAGCGAGCCGCGATTCGAGGCTAGAGAGGTTTATAGGTGCAAATGAGCATATGCGTTGCCGAAACGTTTGGTGTCCAGAAGGTGGTTGGTCCGTCGTCAGCGAGTTGATTGTTGAGTTCCCATGACGTTATCCCCTACACTTTACATTCCCCAGCTATTTTCGTGTGAACATTTTGTGATAGTTTTTAGCATTTACATAAGTTTGTACGGTAGGTATTTTTATTTTCGATTGTGACTTTAGTTGTAACTTTAATTGTACTCGTTTTACGTGTTAATGGTTGCGTTAATGTTAATTTCGTGTTTATTGTAATTTTAGTGTTTTTTAATAAAGTAAATGTTTTTATTTGGTTTTTTTTTAGTACACATGACAGGCAAATATTTTATTAGAGTCTCATGGAGGTAAAACGGCTGAACCGATTTTAATGAAACTTAGCTACGAACTATCTCGATTAACCGCATCGAAATCTGTGCATCTGTTTGGGAGCTATGATGCAAACTCATTTAGCGTCGGGAGTTAAAAAAAATCTTGACGGGGGTACCATTATTATTTAAAACGTACTATTTCAAAAAGAAAATCTAGCATATTCCTTTTAACGTGACCTCTTGAAGTGAGTAATTTATGCACGAATCAACTGTGAATGTTAACCCCCCTTTCCAGCCATATTATAATAAGCAAATGCATAAGTGTACAATACAATATAAATATTCTTTATTCTTTTCTTTAGTGTACTTACAATTTCAACCCTAACACCAAGATTTGAGATTTAACATTTTCAACGCTCTCATATTTGAATGAAGTGATCATTCACACGCTAAGAGCTGTTGCCTTATCAAAAATGACGAATCTCGTAGTGCTGTGCAAAACATTTGTCGATAAAATTTACTAGCCTCGGTAATTGTACTAATCGTAGTACGTGAGTGAGTGCTCATTGAAGCAATCTTATTGACATTGACGTAAGTCCTTTAAATGGTGACTTGGGCGTGTTGCTGTGAGTACAACTTATTTTACTAACAGCAACACGCCCGAGTTATGGTATAAACAAATTGTTGCATTTATTAACCAGTAAGTAATTTTGTTTTGTTCTACTTACACTGCCCTTAATGACGTTTGAAAGAAATGGTATACAAAGTATGTCAAATGAGTAGGTATGACTACAGCAAGTAAATATTCTCAAATAAAATAGACGTGATAATGATAAAATTTTCAATAAATAAAACAACATATACCTATTTATACAGTTTATTTCATTACAATAAAAATGCCTTTAAATATGTTTTTCAAGGACATTCATCACGGCAGTCCAAAATATTTCTATATTTTCCGGTGGAATTAACAAGAGTATTTTTCTTGTGTTTGATTGGCGATTATTACACAAACAAGATTGTGCGTTTTCATCCTCGATATCGTCAAAAGTATTTAATTCTTCGTTTTGTTCAAACTCGTAGTCATCGCAGTCTTCACTTTCCAAAATACGAATTAATTCTTCTGCAGTAGACATTTTTTTGTAGATATCGAGAGCGAAAGGTCCACGACAGAGTACATGACAGTTGCCCACTTACTGACATAATATTTAACAATCAGAATGATAGACAATTGCATTGATAAGGTTTTATTATAAGTACTTCTTGTAAGGAGTTTTGCCGCCTCTATTGCAAAGCGGAATTTACACCTATAAGTTATTGAACAATGTTTTAAGACAATCTCTTATGCAAGAAAAAGATGCAGATAACTGCCACTTATTCATAGTTGCAGTACAGTAATAACTTGCAGGTGTAAATCTTGATTTTATCTTCCTATACTCTTTTGCAGAAATGTAATGAATCTCATACGTAACAAAACCTTATTCCTTTTATTATTAAAACTTTATTCCGACCTTTTTATGGGTTGTTGGCGTGGTGGGCACGACAGCACTCGAGAACTTTAGTGGCTCTTGGCGTTGAAAAGGTTAATGGTGGATGGTGAATGAGCAATGTTTAATCTAATCAAAAGTTCAAAACGTGTTGTTTGACTGTAAATCAGTGTTGCCATAAAAAAACTTTAGATTTCTACTGTTGTCAGTTCGTTGCAGCGTTATCGTGGGACGACTTTATTAATATTAACGAAAGTTGAAGAACTAGCCCAGACCGCTAAACTAATGCGGTTATTCCGATTTAGTCAAATTCAAATAATTTATTTCACTCTATTTCATACGAAAAGGAAGGCAAACGAGCAAGTGGGTCACCTGATCGTACGTGATCACCACTGCCCATAGACACCCGCAACCCCAGGGGGTTTGCCGATGCGTTGCTAACCTAGAGAGCTAAGATGAAATGCCTCTTGTACCCGTAATTACACTGGCTGTCTTACTCTCCACACCGGAACAACGGTGCAAGTTCCGCTGGGATTGCTAAGTGTCGAGTGAGGTTTACCTGTCGTTGTCCATCAATGAGAGATAAGCTACTGGCTCAGATTAATGAAGTCAATAGATGGAAGGTAAACTTATGGCCGTATAGTTATACCCTTCGCTCATGTAACTAATGCCCTTTGTTAAAAAGAGACAACTGTATGCTCCGATTTCAAGAGTCGTACCGGTTTTTTTATCTGTAGTGTGCGTCAGTATTTGAATGTGTGAGGGAGCGCCTTTGATGGCAACTATAACCCGATCTCATTCAGTGACACTTTATTTGAATGACTACCTAGAGACGACCGATGCTTCTATTTTTTATCGGGTAAATTGGCTACAGAATTGACCAATGGCTACAGGCTGTGTTGTACACAAATGAAAATCGGGTACGCTTGACAGCTGCTTACATGGGGTCTGTGATGTCTGTGGCTATTGGCTTATGATTAACATTAAAATTAACAGATAGATCTCTCTTCGACACCAGCGATCCTAGCCGATTTTTGAATCGCGATAGGCCTCATTGAGAACCTCGTTTTGTCAAAGAAAGAAAGAAATGTTTGAAGTCGTTTGAAAATGTTAAACGTTTGCGCACTTGAAATAAACAGGGATAATGCCTCTTGGTCGAATCAGCAACGTTTTGAAATGTCAAAACTATTTGATAGGATCCGTTAGTATGAAGTTTTATTGAATTACAGAACTATGACGTCTTGATTTTCAGTGATCAAACTGCCTCCTTTAATTAGTTTTTGTTAAATTAAAAACAGTCTTAATTACAGTAATAAGTGAGGCATCGGTTTCTTATGAATATTTTCGGAAGCTTGATTAGTGAAAATGTATGAGATTTTATTTTGACATCTGTCAGCAAACCTATTGTCAACCCGCCCTATTGCACAAATCGCAGCTAAAAATTCCCGCGCTTCAGCGTGTTGCCAACTGCGTGGCTTGCGGCGGCGCCGCCTCGCTCTTCTGCGGCGGCTGCGGCGTCACGCCGTACTGCTCGGCCGGCTGCCAGCGGCGCGACTACGCCGAGCGGCACCGGCAGGTGTGCCACAACCTGAAGCGGTGAGTGTGCGGAGAGAGACCAGAGCCTCTGGTGTCACCAACTGCGTGGCTTGCGGCGGCGCCGCCTCGCTCTTCTGCGGCGGCTGCGGCGTCACGCCGTACTGCTCGGCCGGCTGCCAGCGGCGTGACTACGCCGAGCGGCACCGGCAGGTGTGCCACAATCTGAAGCGGTGAGTGTGAGGAGATAGACCAGAGCCTCTGGTGTCACCAACTGCGTGGCTTGCGGCGGCGCCGCCTCGCTCTTCTGCGGCGGCTGCGGCGTCACGCCGTACTGCTCGGCCGGCTGCCAGCGGCGCGACTACGCCGAGCGGCACCGGCAGGTGTGCCACAATCTGAAGCGGTGAGTGTGAGGAGAGAGACCAGAGCCTCTGGTGTCACCAACTGCGTGGCTTGCGGCGGCGCCGCCTCGCTCTTCTGCGGCGGCTGCGGCGTCACGCCGTACTGCTCGGCCGGCTGCCAGCGGCGTGACTACGCCGAGCGGCACCGGCAGGTGTGCCACAATCTGAAGCAGTGAGTGTGCGGAGAGAGACCAGAGCCTCTGGTGTGACCAACGGCGTGGCTTGCGGCGGCGCCGCCTCGCTCTTCTGCGAGAGTGCAGAGAGATATGAATATTCCGACGCGAGGCGCACCGCGCATGCGTAGACTGCCCTGCCTGATTGATCCGCGGTTGGCATTACAAGTCTCCACTTATTTCACTATATTTTATGTACTAAAGTTAACCCTTAATAAACACACTACCACTGAATCAATAGCAGCTATGGAGCAATACATACCCGACAAAGGATATTTTGAAGCAAGTCGCGTTTTAAATAAACACAATTGATATTGTGCCATATTATTCAGAAACTAAGATTGAATTTCCAATTAATTGTATGTGTCGCGTTTTAAATAAACACAATTGATATTGTGCCATATTATTCAGAAACTAAGATTGAATTTCCGATTCATTGTATGTGTCGCGTTGTAAATAAACACAATTGATATTGTGCCATATTATTCAGAAATTAAGATTGAATTTCCAATTAATTGTATGTGGTTGTTAAATCGCTCTGCCTTATTAAGGGTTAATATTATCGTCATGATCAATTTTTGTTTCAGATCGGTTGGTGGCGCCCCGGTCGTTTCGAAAATGGAGCTTTCACCTGCTGACGATGTAGCTTTGTAAGTAAAAATAAAATTTTCAACTTAGCACAATTTTTCGTTAAATGGGTCAATCAACTTTTCGTTGCCACTCGTTGCCACGGAGACGTCCCCTGGGTAACACTACAAAAATATGACTTTATAAGACTCCACTCCCCCGAAAGTCAGGATTTGAATGCTTAGGAGATAAAGCATGAAGGAATTTGCATATCCAAACTCCTAACGTGTGATGGAGTGGTGCCTTAGAAAATATTGTTTTACACGAGTGACCCAGGAGACATCTCCATGGCAACGAGTGACAAAGGAAAGTTGATTGACCCAAATAGAATGTCCGGTTGCTAAGGTTGCGCATTATTGGCAGGCTGCCGGCGGCGCTGCCGCTGCGGCGTCCGCGCTCCCCGGAATCGGTCAAGCGCGAGCGGCGCTCCGACGACTCTGGCTCCGATAGGGCTCCTAATCCTAACCATGTAAGTTATTTGTGATAAAACTGTCATGTCATCCCAAGATCTTAGTTTTTTTTTTGTTGTGGCAACATGCTCACGTTGAACGGAACGAAAAATTGTGCCAATGTCAAAAGTGAGGAAACTGAAATAGGTTTTAATATGAACATTCAAATTGACGACCGGATAGCCTAGTGGTTAGAGACCCTGACTGTGAAGCTTTAGGTCCCGGGTTCGATTCCCGGTCGGGGCAGATGTTTGTATGATGAATACGAATGTTTGTTCTCGTGTCTTGGATGTTTAATATGTATTTGTCTATATAAGTAGTTTATCCGTTGTCTAGTACCCATAGTACAGGCTTTGCCTAGTTTGGGACTAGGTCAATTGGTGTCAATTGTCCCGTGATATTTATTTGTTTTAAATTATTAAAATAAAGTAGTTTTTGAATTCTGTTTTATGTCGATGTCAAGCGACATGTAATTCGCTTTTGTGTTTACAATAAACCCAGTCCTGCTCTAGCTCTGCTTCTCAATTTATTTGTCCTCGCGTAACATTAACCCTCAAGAGAAACGGGGTGGTATTTAGAAGTGTACACGAAATTTTAAACCTACCTACCGACCTAGTAAAGATTGCGGGACCGCGGTGGATGCGGAAAGCACAAGACCGGTCTGAGTGGAGAGCCGCGGGGGAGGCCGCCGGCCAGCAGGGGACGTCAATCGGCTGATATGATGATGATGATGACACGAAATTTTGTATTTAGGAACAAGCAGACAGTTTTACTGAATAAAGTTGTGATTCTTTCATCCGCAGAAATTTGGCCCTTCTGGCTCGACCATCGCCAACAACTACAGAAACCCCCGCGCCGCTCCGCCCCGTTCCAACCAGGCTGAAGACGAGAGGCCTCGCCCGCGCGGCGGCCAGGACAGGCCGAGGGCGCAGCCCGACAGGCACGAGAGGCCGAGCGCTGATGACGCCAGGAATGGCAGGGGGAATGATAGGTTTGCATTCGTTCGGTTTACCCTTGAATTGCCGACACACGTTTCATAGCTGTTTCATTTCATCTAAAGCTATTTTCCGACGGGTTTTCTCTTAACCTTTTGATTTAAAAACTAAACTAACCTGTACAACAAACAAATAAATAGTTTTCGATGAAATTAAACAGTTATTCATTCATATAAATCATCAGAATACAAGAAATCAGAAGTTGCGTGCAGTCGTAACCGCACGCCGCGCTCTGTGTCCATTTGTTAGGCTTCCGTACCCAATGGGTAAAACAGGAACTTTACGACGGGATTACTAAGACTCCCCTGTGTATTTATGTCTGTCCGTCTGTCATCGGGCTGTATCTCATGAACCGTGATAGTTGGACAGTTGAAATTTTCACACATGATGTTTTCTGTTGCCGCTATTACAACAAATATTAAAAGTAGAATAAAATAAATGGGTCAATCAACTTTTCTTTGCCACTCGTTGCCATGGAGGTGTCTTCTTGGTCACTCGTCTAAACAAGATTTTATAACTCAACACTATCAAACGTTAGAAGTTTTGACAGTTATATACCAGTTCCTTCATCTCCTAATCATGCAAATCCTGACTTTCGGGGGAGTGGGGTCTTAGAAAATCATGGTTTTGTTGCGTAACCCAATTGACATCTCCATGGCAACGAGTGGCAACGAAAAGTTGATTGACCCAAATATTTAAGTTTGGCTCACATACGACAGACATGATTTTTTTTACCATTATAGATAATGGTACAGTAAGCTGCAGAGAAAATGCCCCCCCCTCTCGTGACAAGTGAATCAGAGGTCTCGCGGGTTCAAATCCACTTCTACGAAGACTTTTTGTTTTATTTGTTTTTGATTTAATTTTTCGTAGCATTTTTCTGACCATTTAGTTGGGTAAGTAAAAAAATAAAATAAAAAAGTTTTGCTCATTGATAATATTTTTTTAGCCACACTAGAATTGATACAATACAATCTTCGTAGGTCTGAGTGAGACAAGAGAACCTTGGTAATAATATCCGAATTGTATTTTTTGTTACCCGACTGCGTTTTATTATTATTCCACGAACGGGCAACTTACATTAGTAACTCTTTTTTGATTCAATACTCGCATTGCAAGTCACATTCACAGTCTCCGCCAAGCGGTCCGTGATAGCTTACAAAAATATCTTTTGACCAAATGTCGCAATTTTTTCTAATTGGGTTGGAATCGAACTCGATTCACTGCAACAAGTGCCATGTATGATTCAATCTGCCGCTAGGCCATTTGAATACTTGATATTGGATGCAAATTTAATAGTTGCTTGTTGCGTGCCATAACTATTCAGTATACGCCAGGCGGCAAAGCAAATGCAATCTTATTGCACAGCAAATAGCGACTTTCAAAGAAGCAACGACTGAGATATTGCTAAGTTTTAACTACTTTAAAAAAATTTAAAAAGTTTTAAATACTTACGGCAGATATTTCCTTAATCTTTGTATCCTTGTCCAGCTAATGCGTAGATATACATAGTTAGATTGTGTTTATTGCCGATTGTAGCACTACCGCATTTTATTATGAGTCTCATTTACTAAACTGAGGGTAGGTAATGTTTATAATGGCTACAAATCGTTACGTTTCGTGTCGATCTCTTAAATCTTCACGTAATATTATCCAATATGTTAAGTTCTCGATTTTTATATTATAGTTCGATTAACAACTTTCTTGAAAACAATTATTGTTCTCTGGGAACAAGAACAATCTGTAAAGAAAATAGCACGAGATAATTATGTAATGGGCATAACGGTAACATTTACTTTATATACTTACTTAATATTTATATTCATTGTTGCAATATTTCTTATAAATTGTACTATTCATGCTATTATTTTCTTATTTACAGAGAAAAACAGTTCGTAGATGGATACAATAAGTTATCAAGCGACGGGTGATATGTAATGTGATCGCCAAAAGGCCCTTGTCCCTCGCTATGGCTTACACCGATGAAGAAGAGCTCACACCGTAATATAGTGCAAGTTCACTCAGTGGAAGTGCAAGTCCCTTCAAATCTATACGCTCAAGTGCTGAAACTTTTGGGGTGCCTCTTAGCACAATTCGACGGCATCTACACGCGGCGAACATTCATACTTAATTATAAACTCCCAGAAAAAATTAAATTCGTTACTTAAATTTCGACGGGAGAAACGAAATAGTTATATATTTTCTAATTTTTTATCAATAATAGATAAACCTTTATTAATATTATCAATCAGGCTTCCCTTGTTTACGAGTATTTGCGTGTTAATGATGAACCATTTGAACATAGGTAGGTATTGCTTTTAATGTTGTGTTAGAAGTGTTGTGAAATTGTGATAAAAGAGAAATATATAAATTGCTATACTATAATAGTTTAGCATGTTGGTTCTTTCTCAGTGATTCACAGGCACAATTAGCTAATGTTAGCAGCTTAAATAAATGTTGTAACTATGTTTCTTGAAATACCTATAAGCGAAACGTGACTTATGTATCCATTTGTTTTGTTAGTAAATTTAGTTCGGTTCAAAACCTAAGTAAATGGCCATATTTTAACACATATAGAAAACTGTATACTGAACCAGGAATCTATGGATTAAAGTCCTACAAATGTAAATAAATAAACAAATATTGTGTTTGTAACATGCCTATCTTTTCTTGTATTGTATACCTCATACCTACTTCAGCAAAGAGCTCTTAAATAATAGTCAATGATTAAATAATAAAAACAAAAATAAAAGCAAAAAGTTACCTGTCGTAGATTCGAACCGTGGACCTCAGTACTGCGAGGCTGATCGACTAACGACTAGACTAACTTGCTTACTGCGTTAGCGGACAAAAAACTTGAACGCTTTCATGTCATTACCAGAGGGGGGTCGTTTTCTCTGACGCTGTCTGTACGGAACCCTTTGTGCGCACTTGGCCGGTTTTTTTTTTTCTAATTGACCACTTCTTATGTTAGGTTCGACAACCGCAGGCAGAACCGCGATGACGGCGACAGACCGTCCCGCCCCAACCAGAATCGTAACGACGGCGGCCGGCCGAACCGGCCCGGCGGCGGCGGTGACCGCAAGCTTGACAACCGGCCTGCCAACCTGCCTAAGGAAGACGAGGAGGATTGGGGTGGTATGTATACTTATTTTTCTGGAATATTGTCGGAAATGTTGTCATTTTACTCCAATGAGGGTTATCGCGAGTCAAAAATCCGCTAGGATCACAAGTGTCTGTAATGACAACCAATGACAGACAAGCTACTGCCCTATGTTGGAAATTGACAGATGTGTAGACCCCGCTCCACACTAGAGATCCTAGCGCATTCTGGACTGGTGGTAGCCTTCATTAACAGATTGCGAAGGGCCTTCTTAACCCTTCGATTAGGTACAGTCGAGTTCTCCAATATCTATATAGTCAATAGTTCAGAAATATCTATACACAGACCTTATTGTCAGTTACATAAGGTCTGTGTTTAGATATTTATGAACCGTTGGCTGTACAGATATTGGAAAACTCGACTGTACCAGTACCAGTACCCCAAAAGGTCAAAAACCTGTTATGTCAGTTTACAAAGACAAGTCGTCGTTAATTGCTGACTTGAAGCGTTTTAGTGCGCTTCATATTGGCTACGTAATGTAGATCGAATTGTCATTACGAACCGACATTTATAACGTTGGTGAAATAGGTAGTGTTTTAATAAAAATAAAAAAAACGTTTGCAGTCAAACCCGCACCAAAACCCGAGCCCAAACCTGTGACCTCCCAGCCGACTCCCAAGTCGCCGGCACCGCAGCTCGTGGAGCCAAAGCTGCATCCCAAGATGGCGCCGAAGGATGAGGCGAAGCCTGCCAAACCGGTCGCGCCAGATGTCGTGAGCACTTCGCGCCAGTTGGTGCCGAAGGAGTGAGTACGCAAACCGTAACTTAATATTGTTATTCCCGGTCGGGGCAGATGTTCGTATGATGAATACGAATGTTTGTTCTTGGGTCTTGGATGTTTGATATGTATTTAAGTAAGTATTTATCTATATAAGTATGTTTATGTGTTGTCTAGTACCCATAACAAAAGCTCTGCTTAATTTGGGACTAGGTCAATTAGTGTCAATTGTCCGACGATATTTATTTATTTATTTATTTATTTATTATTAGTAGGAACGGCGCTTGCATCCATCGGCTCCCCACACGGGCCTCTCAAATTGATCTCGTAAGGGCGCTTGCATCTATCGGCTTTCCCTGCAACCTTGGTAAACAATTGGTCTGTCCACCTAGTAGGGGGCTGGCCGATACGTCTACCGGCTCGTGCGTATATTGTACTAGCTTATGCCCCGCGGCTTAGCCGCCGTGAAATATTTCAAAATGGGCTAGTTCCCTATCCCGTGAGAATTTCGAAAAATCCTCAATCTAGGATACTCAAGGCAGAGGTATGCCAAATTTCAGGTCTCTATCACCAGTAGTTTAGGCTGTGCGTTGTCTGTCAGTCAGTCAGGGTACTGTTTTATACAATACAATACAAATATTATTGAAAACCTGAGGTATTTGTAATGAAACCACCGTCTAGTTCAATAGCTAGTTTATTACTATTCTTGACAACGGCTCGCGCTCCCTATAACTACCTTATATCTATACATACATATCAAAACCACAAAACAGTACAAGGAGATTACAAAAAAACAGGTATGGTATAGGCGGTCTTATCGCTTAAAAGCGATCTCTTACAGACAACCAAAATACAGAAACCAAGATGAAGAGGCTAATTTAGGTGGCAGAAATGAACAGAAAGGAGAAACTTAAAATTAACAACAATTTAAATTAAATTAATAACTACAGATAAATATACTACATAAATAAACATATACATACACTACTTATACAAAACATGAGTGAAAAGGTCAAAAAGGCCACAGGTGAAAAGCATTTCAAAGGTATAGATGTAACAGAGACGAATGAGAATGGAGACGGACCGAAGACAGAAATGAGTTACTATGTTAGTGACAAGTAGGAAGCCTTGAGAAGATTAAAAAAGGAAAATATGCAGAGATTTCGCTCGCCTTAACGCTAAAGGAAGAGAATTCCACAAACGAACGGAGGATATAGTGAAGGAGTTATGATAGAACTTAGAGGAAGAAGGTGGAACACTAAAGAGAAAATTCCGTTTTATAGGTATGGATTGGTGAATGTTATGATTGTCTTCAGGTCCATCGTGAACCTGCTGTCAGTGGGCGACGCGTTCACCCTGTCTGTGGCGGCGGCGGCGGCGGCGTGCCGCGCGGGCGCCGGCTTCGTGTGCCTCGCGCTGACCGACCGGCACACCGAGCAGTACATGCAGCTGCTTGATGAGGACTTCACGACGAGCTGCCGGGCCAGCCCGCTCGTCAGGTGACCAGCCTCATGCGAGAGACTTCAGTCTGTTAAGGCTTATAAAAGTTACTAGCTATTGCCCGCGATATCGTTCGCGTAGATTTCTGTTATCATTATCCCGCGGGAACTATACAGTTTTTCCTATGTTATTCCTCAATATTCAAATTATCTTCTTACCAAATTTCATTACAATGGTGCAGCGGTTATCCTGTGAAGAGGTAACAAACAGACAGTCAGAGAAATAAAGTTACTATCGCATTTATAATATTAGTTAGGATAAAACAGACTATAGTCGAACAATTATATTACTGCAACAGAATGACAGAGCCGAATGTCGTTTTGCGATATAATGATACCACATTTATTTGAACTAGCTTTTATGCCCCGCGTCTTTGCCCCTGTGAAATATTTCAATATTAGCTAGCTCCTTATCCCGTGGAAATTTCGAAAAATCCCTTCTTAGTGCACATCTAGGATATTCAAGGTACATGTTTGTGTAGGGGCCGCTACCGAGTTCCCGTAGGGCTCCTGCCTAAGGTTGTAGTTGTCGTAGATAAGTTAAAAGTTATGACTCTTTAATAGTTTATAAATACGATTAAAAGTAACAAGCTAGTATAGCGAGACCGAGTATCTTTGACGTTGGTTCTAAGAGAGAGTAACCGAGTAAGCGTTAACATTGATTTATATTAGAGCAGTCTTAGGGAAATACTGCTGTAGTCGGCGTTGCCGCGCATATCAAAAGTAGGGTGCGAGTTCAGCGAAAATGACTGTGCGGTGTTGAACCGTACAGTTTGCCAAATTTCAAGTATCTAGGTGCAGTGGTTTAGGCTGTGCGTTGTCTGTCAGTTAGTCAGTCATGGAACTGTTTTAAAGGTATAGAATTATCATCCGAGCGAGAGCAAAGCCCCGAGCCAGAAGAAAGACTTCGGAGTGATCGGTTTATTTGACTAAAATGTAATATTGCACTTAAAATTGTAACTTACCTAAATTGGTTTTACCCCACAGCCCGAAACCGGGCGACACGTTCGTGTACCTGAACCCGGAGGACGGCGGCTGGTACCGCGCGCGCTGCCTCAACGCGGACACGGCGGCCCTGCTGGACGGCAGCAAGCTGGCGGCGCTGCGGGCCGGCGCCGAGTGCCGCGCGCTGCCGGCCGCCGCGGCCGCCGCGCCCGAGTACAGCTGCCTGCTCGCCGCGGACAGCGCGCAGGTCAGACGCCGACACGCGCCGGCTGGACGGCGGCAAGCTTTCTGGTGACCTACTGGTGACACACAACTGAAAAAATCGTCGAGCCACAACTACGCGTACTTGCTCGCACATCTAAGTATCTGATACTTAAGATTCATTCATCGATTTTATTCACCGAAGCGCGTTCATAAAAAGTTTGAAATCTTTCGCGGACCACGTTTTAGCTCTTGCAGAACACACCGAAAATCATTACTAAAATCTCGCTTTCCATCCGCAGCTCGGAGACAACCTGACCTGCAAAGTGGTCTCCAAATCAGGGAGCACTCTGAACGTCACGCTGGTCAACATCGAGACGGGCGCGGCGCAGGGCTCCGGCGTTGTGCAGCGCTGGGCGCCCGCCGTGGACTACCCCGCGCCCGAGCCCGCCGGGCCGCCGGCGCCTGCCGCTGCTGCCCCCGGTAAGTCACTGCCATAGAAATATATCGGGATAGAAGGGGAGTGCTCATCGATTTTTATGTTAAGACAGAATGAGCGAAAAGTTTTTCGCGATTCCCAAAGTCAAAGAATCGAATTCCTTTAAAGTTCCAGAGAAATATTGCGTTGTTTGGGAGAAACGTGTCAAAATGATGTTGTAGAGCGCCATCCTGCTCTGTCTCGTTTCTTTTATCCCGTTCTGGTTTTTCGCTTTTATATATTAGATTGATTTTTGCCTTGCCCATGGGAGAGGTTTTTCCACTATGTCTATTCACTGTACAATGGCGTGCTTGTGGGCAGCAGCCGTCCCGGAGGTGCCTCGGCCGCCGCTGGCCGCCTCGGCGCGCGTGCTGCTGGTGGACGCGCCGGAGCCCGGCCGGCTGTTCGTGCGCAGCGCCCACATCGAGAAGCTGAAGGAGTTCGACGATGTCTTCATGGCGGTGGCGGCCTATGGGATAACTGGTGAGTTTGGATTGTAGTGCCCCGTCGCTAGGAACGACCGGATAGCCTATTGGTTAGAGACCGTGACTATGAAGCTTGAGGTCCCGGGTTCGATCCCCAGTCGGGGCAGATGTTTGCATGATGAATATTTATTTGTTTATTATTTATTGACATTTACATGGCATTACAGTTTACACCAGTGCACCATGAAAGACAAAATATTACTTAAACTACACTTACTCTAATCAACATATTAATATGAATGTTTGTTCTCGGGTCTTGGATGTTTCATTTAATATAAGTATGTTTATCCGTTGTCCAGTACCCATAGCACAGGCTTTGCCTAATTTGGGACTAAGTCAATTGGTGTAAATTGTCCCATGATATTTTTATATATTTTATTGTGAAGTCAATCCTGACACATTGCACAGCTATGGAGTTTCTGATTATTGACAATGTTAAAAAAATGCTAGACTTGCTCGTTGTGTTACAAACAAGCAACTGTACCGTTTTTCTCCTAAGGTTGACATTGTCATTCGGTCGTAAGATAATGCCACCCTTTAATAACTGTCCCCCTCATACTAAAAATCAATTCTGTTCCTCTACAAACAGAATTCAATTTAGTATAACGTGTAATTGAAGGGTGGCCAATAATTAACACCTTATACTAAAATGAATTCTATTATATATGCATAGAGTTTATTTTTAGTATGAGGTGATTTTGAAAGTTCAATATTTCAATAAAGGGTGAATCGATTTTAATGAAACTTAGCTAAGACCTAAGAACCATCTCGATTAAACTAGCTTTCGTACAAAAAAAAACCGCATCGAAATAGGTCCATCCGCTTGCTAGCTACGATGCCACAGACAGATACACAGGTCAAACTTATAACACCCCTCTTTTTCGTCGGGGATTAAAAAAATATATACTTTTTTTTATACGACGAGGAAGGCAAACGAGCAAGTGGGTCACCTGATGGTAAGTGATCACCACTGCCCATAGACACCCACAACCCCGGAGGGTTCGCAGATGCGTTGCCAACCTAGAGAGCTAAGATGAAATGTCTCTTGTGCCCGTAATTACACCGGCTGTCTTACTCTTCACACCGGAACACAACAGTGCAAGCACTGCTGCTTAGCGGCAGGATTAGCGAGTAAGATGGTGGTAGCGATCCGGAAGGACCTCGCACAAGGTCCTACCACCCGCAAAATAATATAATATAATATTGGTAATCCCTTGGTTTCAGCCGTCCCTCTAAAGGAGCCTCCGGTGATGGGGCAGACGGTTGTAGCCAAGTTCACGGACGGCGTGCACTACCGCGCGCTCTGCCGCCGCGTCAACTCCAAGCTCAACAAGTACTTGCTGGAGTACGTCGAGTACGGTGAGTTGCAGACAGCTTTGACCACGCACCAACCACCCTCTGGACACCGCATCATCTATGATTTACTTGGGAAGTCAAAGCCACGGCGAGCGGGCCGGGGGAATGCGTCGTGATTGTCATCTGGTCGAAAATAAGCCGCGATTGGTGGCTAGAGAGATTTTATAGGTGCAAATGAGTATATGCCTTTCGGAAACGTTCGCCCTGACATTTGGTGTCCAGAGGGTGGTTGGTCCGTGGCTTTGACCCTTTCAACGCCAACGACGAATACAAAAGTTGTCATCCACACTAGCGATGGGCGAGTCGAGTTGCCTGATTTGAATCAGACAGGCGAGTTGATTCGAATCAAGTTCCTTCGCAACTCGAATCAGCTCGCCGGCTCCACTCGTCTTGATACAAATCGGCTAAAGGGATAACGAATGCGAGTTATGCTAGTCGCCAACTCGGCGACTCGTGTCGTATGAATTCACCAATAAAAACCGGCGGGGCGGATAGAGGATACATAGAAATAGTGGCTATAAGTGGTTTTTTTCCTAAACTTAAAATATTTTTCCTCAAATACGTTTGTTAAATTTCGCGCTAGAGGCTGCGCAAAAAGTTAACATAGTTCCTAATTAATGGACCTGGCCCAGAAAGTTTATTTTTTTACTTCTTATAGGTTTTTTTTTTAAATAAATCTTTCAAATAAATATTTTCTTCGTACAGGTAATACGGCAGTGGCGTTCCTAGAAGACCTGTACCCGTGTCCTCCGGAGCTGACGCTCGACGCGCGCCCCACGCTGGCCTCGCAAGCCACACTGCAGATGGCACAGAAGACGTTCACCCCCGCCGCCGCCGAGTACCTTGACAGGCTGAAGAACGAGGCCGTCGAGCTGATACTGGTGAGTGCGCACTGGTGACAGGCCGCCCCGCGCTGGCCTCGCAAGCCACACTGCAGATGGCACAGAAGGCGTTCACCCCGATTCGCCCGAGTCGCGTTTAATATTCTGGTACTACATCATAAGCGTAATTTACTTTGACTTGTGACATACACCAATGTATAGAGAATTTAATGGGCTAGGAGTTCTACGTTTTACGTTATTATTATACCTTTTTTTTAATCATCATCATCATCGACCTATTTACGTCCCACTGCTGAGCACAGGCCCCTGTTTCACCAACTATACTATTGTCAGTTTTCAATGACAATTCGGTTTCAACTGCGGACTTACAGAGCTTTTCTTTTAGCGCGCTTCATATTGTCAAAGAAATGTAGTTCGAATTGTCATATAAAACTGACTTGTAAAAAGACAGTGAAATGGGTACCTTTATTCATATTTAAAAAAAAAAGTTATTTACATATTCGGTGCTAATTCTGAACAATATATTTATTTATTTTTCAAAAGACGCGTTATTTGTGATAACACTGTAAATGAAGTTATACCGATATTTAATACATGTTACATGTTACCGATACATCATTATGTGGGGAGATAGTCCTAGCGCTTATGACGCTTTTGTGATGCAATAAAAATGTATCCGCATACTAGTAGGTATTCAGCGTCGGCAAACATGCAAACCCTACTTTATCAAACACAAAATTCTCACTGTGCCTTGTCAATATATCTTAGAACTAGGATTGTTTGCCCGGAAAAATATGCACTTATTTAAAACATCACAGAACAAAAGACTTGAATACAAGCTTATCCTACCAGACGCTGAAATTAAATTCTGCAAATCTGATCCCCGTTATGCTGCAGTACAAATATACAATAAGATACCTGATGACGTAAAAACTGAGCCAAAACACATATTATTTACCAAAAAGTTTAAATCGTTTCTTGTTGATAAGTGTTTTTACACTGTCGAGGAATTTGTAACAAATATTGTAACATAAGAAAAAGTTTTTAATTCTAATTTATAATTGAATTTATGCCTAAAGCTACTTATATACATACATACATACAGTCACGCCTGTCTCCCGGAGGGGTAGGCAGAGACCACGGCCTTCCACTTGCTACGATCCTGACATACAGCCTTTGCTTCCCTTAATCTCATAACATTCTTCATACATGCTCCTCGGTTTTGGGTACTCCTGACCTGTCCTTTTTCCAAAATATCACCGATTTGATCGGAGTACGTTCGCCGAGGTCTTCCCTTTAACACTTTTCCATCCACTCTCCCTTCATACACGCTTTTTGTAAATCTGCTTTCACTCATTCTCTCTACATGCCCAAACCATCTTAACATACCCTTCTCAATTTTAAGCTACTTGAAAGCTACTTGACTATACTTAATAATGTACCTACTTAATTGATTGAATGATGCATGTTATTATTATTATTTTATTACCTTTTACTATTATTAATAACATTGTATTAACTTAGTTTTATTCTAGTACATAAGAAGTATATTGTGACACCTCTCAAGAGGTAAAGTGTATGACGCAATTGAAATGTACCTATTACCACCTAAAAACTACATACATGTAAACAATAAAATATATGAATATTAATATGTTGCCACTAAAACGACGTTGTTTGAAGAAGTGAGGTGTTGTGAGGAAGGCCCGAAACGTTCAAGGTCATCCTCTCAGGGAAAATCATAAATCATTTATTTGTATAAAACATGGTAGATTGATGACATGAAGGAAAGACAGTTTCACATATTTAGTCACAATATGACGTAAAAATTTCAATTTTAATATAATATTTATCATATAGGTTAACATGAATAGGTAATGTAATAAGTTCGTTTATCTACACACATATCATAAGTCCTCTATAGTGCGTTCAGAAACCGTAGAAAATGACCAGCATTGCAGCACGACGACGACTGCTCGCCGCCAGCGCCCCCCAACCACCACCAGCAGTATAGTAATAATCGATTTTCGATATCGAATTCGGTGTTTCAAATTTGGAGACCTACGTAATTTACAATCATAGTGAAATAAAACGGATCACTCACGTATGTAAGTCGAGTTCAGTCCAACATGTTACTGTAAAACTTTTTTTTTTTTGTGAAAAAAAAAACAGTTTACGAAACGTCAGCTCGGTATGTTTGTCTATGATTTAAAAAAAGCAGTTAAATTCGTGACAGGTATGGGTATGATTATATGCCTTCGGCTTCTGAACCCATCTTAGAGTACTTATAATATGTGTGTATAATAATGTATGCAACTGTACATAATTAGGCCTTAAAACACTCGTGTGATCCTATTATGAAACTCAGCTTCGCCTCGTTTCATAAAAACACACTCGTGTTTTAAAGACCCTCATTATGTAGCAGTTGCATAAACTACCATTAGTCAATCCTCGTAACCTACGTACTGTTTCCCAGTCCATCCCTTTGGGCGCGGCGTCTGCGCCGAGCGGCAGCGCCGTGCGCCTGACCGTCGCGCAGTCCGGTGAGGACGTGACCCGCGCCGTCAGCGCCCTCTGCACGCCCGACTGGATGAAGCTCATGGAGCGCGGCGGTGACATCTTGGGTAAGCTATTATCTATACCAAGGATCATGGAAAGTAAACGGATTGACAAAGCCCATACTTTGAATCGTATTTACATTCAGCGCCATCTACCTTGCTTGAGTGACACATTAGAACCGCTGTTTTGTTATTATTTGACCCGCTGGCTACGACCTTGGCGCCATCTAGAAATTGCCTGAATTTTTATATGACTGCGGGGAACGATTCGAAGTATGGGCTTTGACACTCCGTATACTATCCTTGTCTATACCTATAAAACAGTACCGTGACTGACTGACTGACTGAGAGAGAGAGAGAGAGAGAGATACATTTATTCACACAAATTCGAAACGCACACATAAAAGCAGTACATTTGAAAAATTAAATTAAAGAAAAGCAGAAACTTGATAACTATTTAAAACTTAAGGAAATGCCAAATGGTGTGAAATGGCGCGCCCTGCTACATGTACAGCTTAACGTTCTGTTTCTCAGCAAGACCTATTTAAATTAAAAAACGAACATACACACACTGACGAAACTAACGCTAGCGGAAACGGTTATCAGAGAAGATACACATACATTATACATACAGATAACGAAAACAGGAAGCATGTCTGGCAACACTTGATTAATTCAATCGCTTTAGATCAATTAAGTCGAAGCAAGTCGGGCCAGGTCTTTATATGGCTATTGCAGTGAATTATTAACAATTTCAATAATTGACTGACTGACAGACAGACAACGTACAGCCTAAACCACTGGACCTAGAGACTTGAAATTTGGCAAACATTTACCTTGAGTATCCTAGAGGTGCACTAAGAAGGTATTTTTCTAAATTCCCACTGCGTAGGGAACTAGCTCATTTAGAAATATTTCACGGGGGCAAAGCCGCAGGGCATAAGCTAGTTGTAGACTAAAGTGGCTTTCTTCTCTTTACTAAAGCGGCGATTACACTGAGTCGTTCGCCGCGTGCTGCAAAACCTCCCGACATTTTCATTTCAAAGTTCAATATCGCAAAAACTTGCTAAACCGGTTTTTATAAAGCTTAGCTAAAACTGTCTTGATTAAACTGGCTTTCGATTGTTTATTTTTAATACAGTTGCTCAAAAACTGGTATTTTTGTAGCTACGTATCAAGTGGAAAGTTGTATTTTTCGTACAAGTGTTTTTTAGTTTTCCAAGGCGCCGGCGGCTCCGGGCCGCCTACACCTCCCTCCTCCTCCCCGACAGGGCGCCCCCGCCGGCTCACCGCCTTTGGTTTCATTGTAATTTTCTCGCAAATTTATTAAAAAACATCGTTTGGTACACGTGCGGAAGTGTCATTTTCACTCGTCCTGAGTCTCGACCCTCGCCTCACGGCTCGGGGCTAGACACCCCAGGACTCGTGCATAATGACAAACTTTCCGCACTTATATCAAATAGTAGTTTATGCAACTGCTACATAATGAGTGTTTTAAGGCCTAATTATGTACAGTTGCATACATTACTTTATCTACACACATATTATAAGTACTCTAAGATGGGTTCAGAAGCCGAAGGCATATATCATACCCATACCTGTCACGAATTTGACTGTTTTTTTTTTTAATCATAGAAAAACATACAGAGCTGACGTTTCGTGAACTGTTTTTTTTTTTTTGTTAAAAAAATATATATATCTCGTTATTAATTATACATGTCGACCTGAACTCGACTTATATACGTGAGTGATCCGTTTTATTTCACTATGATTGTAAATTACGTTGGTTGTCAAATTCGATATCGAAAAGTCATTACGACATCGAACGATGTCGTAATGACTATTACTTTACTGCTGGTGGTGGTTGGGGGGCGCTGGCGGCGAGCAGTCGTCGTCGTGCTGCAATGCTGGTCATTTTCTACGGTTTCTGAACGCACTATAGAGGACTTATGATATGTGTGTAGATAAAGTAGTATTATTTAATTAATGAACATTTATCTTCCAGACATCACGGCGCCCGTGTTCGCCGACATAACGTACGTGGACTTCCCGACGTCGGGCTTCGAGCTGGAGATTCACGACGCCAGCTTGCTGAAGGACGGGCTGCTGGCGGGCCACGAGCGCGGCGCGCCGCACGCCGCCAGGGCGTTCGCGCTCGCCGACCGGGTCAGTCGCCACCTTTAAACTTTGACACGCTAAGACAAATGTCAACGCTATTTTAGCGGCGCCGTCTCTTATTATCATTATTTCTGTATATTTATTATAGTCTTAGGGTAGGTTTTTACAATATTACTATTTTGACGGCCGGATAGCCTAGTGGTTAGAGACCCTGACTATGAAGCTTGAGGTCCCGGGTTCAAATCCCGGTCGGGGCAGATGTTTGTATGATGAATATGAATGTTTGTTCTTGGTTCTTGGGTGTTTAATATGTACATAAGTATGTATTTATCTATATAAGAATGTTTATCCGTTGTCTAGTACCCATAGTACAGGCTTTGCCTAGTTTGGGACTAGGTCAATTGGTGTCAAATTGTCCCATGATATTTATATAAAAAGTATAGCACTTGTTTGCTGTCTTCCAAAAGATCTTGCATTCGTCTTTCAAATAACGAACTAACACTACACGTCAACAAACAGAGAGCGACCTCCTTACAGTAGTCTGACTCAAGCTTATATAAAAACTTTGACCGAATTGGAATAACCAGTTTAAACCACGATCCTAAAGAGGTTATTCCAATTTCGTCAAAATTTATATACGAGGTTGAGTCAAAGTACCTTCGAAATGCTATCCTTCTTGTGACCCATATGTTAGCCGTTAGCATGGAACCTGCGGTGATGATATTTAAGTCCATGGCGTTGAAAAGGTTAATGAGGGTCTTCTTTTTTCTGAATTTTTTGTCGATTCATAGACATAGACAAATTTATTCGACATCAAAATATACACTGGCTCTTGAACTAGGTAATAAAAAAGTTGTATTATTATTATAAAGATTAGTTTTGCATTTTTTTCCGCTTGTAAAGTGTAACTTGTAGCTTTATAAAACACGGCCCAGTAATGTAAGGTCACTAACCAGTTTATATTGGTTCCAGCTGGCGGAGTACTGCAACAGTGCGCTCTGCAAGGACCCCTACCTGCCCAAGGCTGAGGAGCTCTGCGTCGCGTTGTGCCCTACCAGTGAGATATTCTGAGCATTCCTTTAGTTCAGACAGCCGAATAGCCTAGTGGTTAGAGACCCTGACTATGAAGCTCGAGGTCCCGGGCTCAAAACCCGGTCGGGGCAGATGTTTGTATGATGAATATGAATGTTTGTTCTCGGGTCTTGGATGTTTAATATGTATATAAGTATGTATTTATCTACATAAGTATGTTTATCTGTTGTCTAGTACCCATAGTACAGGCTTTGCCTAGTTTGGGACTAGGTCGATTGGTGTCAAATTGTCCCGTGATATTTATTTATTATTTATTACTTTCCGCACTTGTATCAAAATGTACTATTTTATATCCAGGGAACCAATGGGTCCGCGCGTTGCTGATGCAGCAAGTGTCCGGCGCGGGCGGCGCGGACGCCGACCTGCTGTTGTTCGATTACGGCGAGGTCACGGTGCTGCCGGTCACGCAGCTGCGCAAGATGATGCCGGAGTTCGTGGTCGGCTTGCCCGCCGCCTGCTGCTCCATCGAGATCACAGGTCAGTGTGTACATCCACTGATTTCGCGACATACAGAACATGCTAGGTAGAAACTGTATTGTTATTTTCTGAACAATAAACTTTTACTTATTATTATTATATTATTATTAATTACATTTGTAATTTATCATGAGCTTTTCGGTGAAGGAAAAACATCGTGAGGAAACCTGCACACTCCTGCGAAGCAATTCAATGGTTTGTGTGAAGCTCCCAATCCGCACTGGGCCCGCGTGGGAACTATATAGCTCAAGCCCTCTCATTCTGAGAGGAGCCCTGTGCCCAGCAGTGGGACGTAGATAGGCTGATGATGATGATGAAACTTTTACTTACTTAATAATAAATATCATGGGACAAATTGGCACCAACTGACTTAGTCCCAAACTAGGCAAAGCCTATGGGTACAAGACAACGGATAAACATACTTATACACATATTAAACATCCAAGACCCGAAAACAAACATTCATATTCATCATACCAACATCTGCCCCGACCGGGATTCGAACCCGGGACCTCAAGCTTCATAGTCAGCGTCTCTAACCACTAGGCTATTCTGTACATTTCCCTTTTCCGTAGTATCAATATAAAAATTTCCAGTCAATGTTACGCACTATCTATATTAGCCGAAACATGTTCTCAAGAGGCCGTTATTACTGCATACTATGCGAACATATATTATTGACTTATACTTAGGTAACTCAACAGACGTACAGTCCACTTTTGTCTTGCAGAAAAAAATATTGAGAATTATCTTTCGTATGAACAACAAACAATCACTCCGAAATGTTTTTAAAGAGCAGGGCTTCCTGACATTAACTAGCATTTATATCTATGAGCTCTGTAGCTTTGTAAAAAGTTACAAAAATTACTTCACAACACTAGCTTCCCTACGCGATAACCTACGCACTCAATATAGGTACAATTTGACATTGCCTTTAGTAAAAAATAAAACCTATGGCAAAAGCACATTCATTAGTGCCATACGAATTTTTAATCAGCTTCCTAATGAATTAAAAATGCTGGATGACATGAGATTTAAACGCATTTTAAAAATATGGTTAATTAATAATGGTTTCTATACCCTAAAAGATTTTTTTGATTATTTTTCGTGTTAAAAAAAACTGTTTAATTATGTATAATATGTTAGTTTTGTTTTCCTTTAGTTTAAAGTAAATATTGTACTCCCGAAATGGGTAACCGTTGGAACCTAACACCTCAACATTTATATTAACACCTATGTAACACGGTTAAACAATAAAGTTTATTCTATTCTATTCTATAAAGAGGTTTGTGATAATTATATTGAAGAAGAAAATTCCATAATAATGTCAGTGTCAAATTCTAAATATTATTTCCGTTGTGCGTATATTTTAACGGCTGATTCTCTTTTTCATGCGAACCGTACAACCACTACAAATGCAATAGGGTTGTTTCCTATTAGTCAAATCATCAACTTTTTATGAAATGTCAAAACGATCCGTTAGTATGAAGTTTGTATTGAATTAAGAACTATGACGTCATAATTATCAGTGATCAAACTGCTTTATTAGTTTTTTTTTTTTATACGACGAGTAAGTCAAACGAGCAAGTGGGTCACCTGATGGTAAGTGATCACCACTGCCCATAGACACCCACAACCCCGGAGGGTTCGCAGATATGTTGCCAACCTAGAGGGCTAAGATGGAATGCCTTTTGTGCCCGTAATTACACCGGCTGTCTTACTCTCCACACCGGAACACACCAGTGCAAGCATTGCTGCTTAGCGGCAGGATTAGCGAGTAAGATGGTGGTAGCGATCCGATGAGTATTTCCGGAAGCTTGATAAGTGAAAATGTAAAATGATTTCTTCTGACATCAGGCCCCTACTATTTCACCAACTTTTCAATCGTCAGTTTTCAATGACAATTCGGGGTCAACAGGGTCGTGTTTTATGAAGCTACAAGTTACAATTTACAAGCGGAAGTCTCTTTCTAACAAAAGGTGATAGAACGAGACTTCCGCTTGTAAATTGTAACTTGTAGCTTTATTAAACACGATCCTACTGACTTGAAGAGCTTTTGTTTTAGCGCGCTTCATATTGTCAAAGAAATGTAGTTCGAATTGTCATATAAAACTGACAATTGTAAAGATGGTGAAATAGGGGTCTGTAAACATCCCTATTCCAAGCTCTTGCTAATTCATCTATTCGTGCGTAGCATGCGTCACTGTCCTACTGAACGCGCATTCTCCCACAGATTTCCCCGAGAACCCCACCGAGGCGCAAGTAGCCATCGCCAAGCAGCACATGAAGATCGGCGAGCGCGGCGTCGGCTGCCTGCGCGTCGCGCGCGCGCGCAAGACGGCCGACGGCGAGTGGGCCGTGGCGGCGCCCGACCTCATCCGAGCCATGACGGCCTAGGCGCCCTACTGGTACGGGACCATGTATTGTTACAAACGGACAATCGCCTAGAGATGAACTACGATAGCACGGCCCGCCCCGGCCCTCCAAAATTCAAAACGCTTCAGTGCATTTGTGAAAGTATTTCTGCCACCTAATTTAGCTTCTTCATCTTGGTTTCTGTATTTTGGTTGTCTGTAAGAGATCGCTTTTAAGCGATAAGACCGCCTATTGTCTACCATACCTGTTTTCTGTAATCTCTTTGTACTATTTTGTGGTTTTCAATAAAGAATATTTGTATTGTATTTGAGTCAATCAACTTTTCTTTGCCACTCGTTGCCATGGAGATAAAATTTTCTAAGGCACCGCTCCATCAAACGCTAGGAGCTTCGACAGTTATGTACCAATTAGCTGCTGCCCGCGACTTCGTTCGCGTAGATTTCGGTTATCGCTATCCCGCGGGGACTATATAATTTTCCAGAATAAAAAGTAGCCTATGTTATTCCTCAATATTCAAACTATGTTCTTGCCAAATTTCATCTAGATACGTGCAGCGGTTTTCCCATGAAGAGGTAACAAACAGACAGAGAGACAGAGTTACTTTCGCATTTATAATATTAGTTAGGATTCCTTCATGCTTCATCTCCTAAGCATGCAACAAATCCTGACTTCCGGGGAGAGGAGTTTCAGAAAATCATATTTTGTTGTGTTACCCAGGGGACATCTCCATGGTAACGAGTGGCAACGAAAAGTTGATTGACCCATTTATAAAGCGCCACCAAGACGCCCGACGCGCGTGTGCGTGCTGAGACATCCGTCTAACAAAAACAAATACTCGTCAGTTGTTCAACTAGTGGTCTCACTGAACACATTGAAATATAATCGTCCCACGATAACTCTGCATAAGATATTAATTGGCAACCCAGAAAAATCACGCTGTGGCAATACTTTTTCCATGTCACTCAGGCATTTCTTTAATTAAAAATGATAATGATAGTAGCAATCGAAAGTCACTGTTTTTTTTTTTATATGGCTCTCCATTGGAGGATAATTTCGCCAGTGTTTAGTAGGTTTTGCCGTCGTAAGGTAAAAAAAATCTAGGAAACTGAATATGAGAGGTATTTTAATAGTGGATGGTGAATGAACGATGACCTGTTAAAAGTTCAAAACGTGTTGTTCGACTATAAATCAGTGTTGCCGTAAACAAACTTTAGATTTCTATTGTTGTCAGTTCGTTGCAGAATTATCGTGGGACGACTATAGTAATTCGGGAGTTGCGGGCTGTGTTATCGTAGTCTAACTCTATACAAATTTTAGCCAACTGACATTTACACCATATTGTCCGTGCCCTTTTTTTTATTGTGATTTCATCCAAAAGCAAGAATTTAAATTACGTTACGTTCTATAGTCAAGAGTTGACATGGCATTCTAGCACGCGGGACGGTTTCTCGCATGTAGCTCAGTGCGTCCTTTTCTTAGCTTGAGTTGCACAAAGTTACTACCAGGGTCGTGTTTTATAAAGCTACAAGTTGTAATTTACAAGCGGAAGTCTCTTTTCTAACAAAAGGTGATCGAATGAGACTTCCGCTTATAAATTGTAACTTGTTGCTTTATAAAACACGTCTCTGTAGTCGTATGACTGAATCGGGGTATTTTAGTGGGAGATGAATGGTGAAATTGTTTAAGTAGTTATAAGATTACACACGAAATAAATGTACAGTTTACACAAGAGATTATCTTTTCTTAAGGGAGTTAACCAGACGAGCTGGGGCGCGTGATGTGTGCCGTTCGTAGTTCGCGGTTCCCGCAAAGTTCCCGCAAAGTTCCCGCCTTTAAAGTGCTGCCACTGCGAATATCGGTAGGGGTGCCGCCACAAACAATGTCCGTAACCGACGATTTTGACAAATATTTTACTGAATCAGGCGTTACTTTGCGGAGGTCCATATTTATGAACTAAATACAATTACTTTGCTCACCCACGACCACAAGTGAAAAATAGCAAAATAATAATATAATAGTGAAATATATCTGTGCGGCAAGTGTATGTTTCCATGCAACACCGCCTCCACTGCTACACGAATCAACACACCACACAGACCCCACTATCACCACCACTACTCAAATAAACGCAGACGCGTTTCGACACTCTCCACGAGGCCATTGACGAAGCACAACAACAGCCGTTCAACATGCCACCACTTCCACTACTAGTAATGGTGGTGATAGTTGAGTCTGTGTGGCTTGTGTTGATTCGTGTAGCAGTGTAGCGTTCACGGCCTCGTGGAGAGTGCCGAAACGCGTCAGCGTTTAATTTAGTGGTGGTGGTAATAATTGGGTCTGTGTGGCATGTGTTGATTCGTGTAGCAGTGGAGGCGTAGGTGGAGCATGGAAACATACATTTGCCGTACAGATATAACTATTTTTCACTTGTGGTCGCGGGTGAGCAAAGTAAGTTTTTAGTTGATTTTGACAAATATTTCATAGTTTTTCTGTAAGATTAGTGTCAAAATCATCGGTTAACATCATTGCTATTGTTATAGTAGTTCGGTGCAACTCACGCTTCGTGATTAAATCAGCGAAGAACGCACTGACGAAATAAATGATGCGCGGTCTTCTTTGAGTAGAGATATAAATAATATTATACTAGTTTCAGGTACGGTTAAGGATAATATGAAATTATTTTGGATAGTTTCGGTTTCGGGAATTGGATATTTAAGAATTTGTTAAAATATGAATACAAGTAACCTGTTATAACTTGTCCCATTTAGACCTCTCCTATCCGAAATTATTCGAAACTCCGGTTACGGCTCTCCATAACATCACTGTTCTGAAGTCTTCTAAGGGCGAAATACGAACTTTTGTTTCTCAACTTGTTTATTAACCGAAATTCCCCGACATTCGTCGGTTTGTGGGAAACTGTTGTAAAGATTGTAAAATAGTGAGAACGGAGATGATTAATTGATGACCTGACAAACTTAAGACATCTGGCCCCTGTTTCACCAACTTTACAATTGTCAATTATCAATAACAGTTCGGTGTCAACTGCTGACTTGAAGAGCTTTTGTTTTAGCGCGCTTCATATTGTCAAGAAATGTAGTTCGAATTGTCATATAAAACTGACAATTGTAAAGATAAATAGGGGCCTGGTAAGTGACATTTTATAACCTTAATGTAAAGACAAATGTAGTTTAATCATAATTTTGTTGTAATTTTAAGTTGACGCGTGCAAGTTTCGTTTAATTGCAGTGTTGATATTGCTCGAAGCTTGCTTGCAAAATGTTATGTTTTAGTTAAATGTTGACATTCATAAAAAATTACAAATTAAAAAAAAAGTAAATCTCTTTAAGCACGGTACGACGCATCGCGAAAATTTGTTTTTGAGACAAGAATTCGGCAAATAAACTTCACTCTTAGTGAATGATGCTTTTAAAAAAAGTTGAATTCTTATATTTTTAGAACTAGAGTATGTATAAGTAAAGCAGAGTTCATACGAAGCCTGCGCTGGCCTGGCCGGAGTTGTTTAGTTACTGGCAGCCAAGCACTGGCTTCGTATAAACTCAAAGCTAATTTCGCATTTATTGGGTCTTTTCAAAAAACTGTGCCAAAAAAGTCCTAAATTTTTCCGTAGAAAATTTGTTTGCCAGTTTTGTGACGGTCCACATAGAATGTATGAAAAACGCGTCACAAAAATGCCAAAAAAATGCGGGACGCTTTTTTATTATTATTATTCAAATTGGATTCATTCTGAGAGGAGGCCTGTGCCCAGCAGTGGGACGTAAAAAAAGGCTAGTGATGATGATGATGATGATGATTTAAATGGATAGTCCTATTGATTCTGAGCAGAAATAATCCACAATTTGTTAGGTTATTAAAAAAAAAGTAAAGGCTAAATACACAGCTTTCTGAAAATGCCCTTATAAACTAACCAACATAGAAAAGTTGAAACAATTTAACATAAAACTACCGTGAGGTTCATAGTGTAATAAACGGATCACTCACGTATGTTAGTCGAGTATAGCCCGACATTGTTTAAGTGATGTGATTACCTAGTGTAGTGTGTGTGTGTGTCGAGCAGCCGCGCGAGCAGAGCCGCGGCGTGTAGTTTGCGTTTCGCTGCCGACAAAGCGTGAGCTCCCGGAGGAAGAACTATGGATTAGTCCGGAACATGCCGGCCTGGTATCGTCTTGGGTCGTCCCATTAGTTTTTTGTCAAGTTCTTAATTCGTCTCATTCTGCTTTTGTCATCCATTCTTCATTCGTCACTTTCGTTGGTAGTCTGTCGTCTATGGTTATATTTGTAGTTTGTCTTTTTCTTATTCAGGCTCGTTCCGGTATTCGTCATCATCTTCTTTGGACATGTTCGATGTTAGTCTATCTCTTTTCTAGTCTCATTCGCTATTCGTCCTATCGTCTTTGGTCTTATTCTAAGTTCGTATTTTTCTTATTTGGTCTCTTTACAAATTGATCTCATTCTTTATTGGACACATTCTCTATTTGCCCCGTTTGATATTCACAATTTTACTTGTTTTCTTTCAGGCAACTAGAATCAAGAAAATAACGAAAAGAGAAATTATGAAAATTATGAAGTATAGAAAAAATGTCTATTATAGGTACTAAGTCAGGGGGTTCCACTCCTTTGTACGAGCAAATTCGGCTCCTAGTAAATAGTGATCTGGGGTTCTAGACAAAACGCTTCGATATCCGTTGTCGAAATTTGTTATGAAAGTGACAAATCCAGATAAATCCTTTTTCGCTATAAATAGTGCAGTTTTACAGCATAAACAACAGAAAAAGAAATTAGTATTTAAAAAAAGGTTTATTTTGCTAATTAAACTTAAAATATTCATTCGTCTGTAAAAAAAAAAACCATATTCTCATAAAAAATTAACGTCGCTCCTTAATGTTCTTCGTCATTAACGTAGTAAACCCTACTCAACCTTTCTAAATTTTCGTCAACCGCTATGTTACCCGTCTCTAAGTCTTGTATTATTTTTGCAAATGCGTCATCAGCGCGGACATATCTTATTCCTTTTTCTTAGGATCCCGAGTGTCATTTGGGCTGCCCGTATTTCTTGATGTCTTGCCTCCGTTTTCATGGTATCTAGAAACCGGTACAGAGATTTACTCTTGTCAGTTTTAATATTCAGCCTATGGTGCCAACCCTCAAGACTGTTGGTGGTTCGATGGCGTTGGCCAGCACAAGAAAAAACTTCAGGTGTTATCCTGTTGAGCCACTGAGTGGTCATATATTGAAAGAACCTGTCTATGCTCTGATCGCCATCGGGCGAAATACTTTCAATATAACACCACGCTTCCGGGATATGTGATTCCGGAAGCAGAGCTAATAAGGTTGTCAATCTAACAATTTTTTTGCTATAAGCATCTTCATTTAAGGACAATTCTTTTGCCTTTCGCCATATTGCTGTCTTAAAATGGTAGTGGCATCCAGAAACAACCGCGTTTGGGAAGACTGTTAAAACAGCATTCATAATTGCTTTCTCATAGTCGCACTTGTAATCATTTATATTTAAATCTAATTGCGTCTTCAAAATTGTAAATAGCCGCAAATAAGTATTTTCCTCTTTATTGGGAAGCAAGCTAAAAATCACAGGTACCACACCACTTTCATCCCTTGTACTTTTTACGTCACAATGGACAGTAAAAAGTTGGTAGAATGGAGCGGGGGTAGTTTTAAAAGTACCATCAGCTAAATAGGTGTTGTTGCTTTTGATCAGGTTTCTGAAGTACGGTGAGCAAAATATGAAAATTCCATCACTGTTCGCTCCATCATAAACCATAAAATCGTCAGAAATTAAGTTTGGAATTTCGACATCAGCAATGGTATTAAATACTGTTTTTGAAACATTTAGTTTTTTTTTTCTTGCATTATAAAATCCGTCTTTTTTGCTTCAAAGAGTGGTACCATATGATCTGGGATTTTGTCCTTCAATGCCTCTGCACATTCTTCGTATATTTTTGTTACTGGTGTGTATTCACTTCGGCATCGAGATTTACACTGGTCCATTACGATATCGATATAATTTTTGATGAAATTTGGCAAACATGTATGTGATCCTTCGCGAATAATTGTTTTGTTATCTAAAGACAACGTAAGAGACCTGTCGGGTTCTTCCGAATAAAAACCTTTGTATTAAACAAATCACTTTAATACTCTTTACTCTTGATTCACATATTTTCTTTAGATAACCACACTTTGGTATCTCGCCATGTTCTTTTATATCCAACATCACGTGACGCCTAGGGATGTTCTACAACATCAGTGATGTGAACTCTACAATCCCTCTTTTTCTTTATAAAGATAATAGCTTAACTAATTGACAATTACAAAATAAAACAGATTGTTTAAACATGTACTTAGCCTTATCTTAGGGAAATAGTTATCATAATGAGCAACTTGCTAAGCAAACAAGATATCCCTACATAGTTAGTCTTAAGATACATTAATTAACATGACTATAACTTGTCAATCAAATAATAAATCCAATAAGCCTTGGCATCACTGAGAACGTAAGCCTTACGCCTCAATACATACAGAGTATGTCCTACGGCTGAATGAAAATACAACTTTAGGATTCCATAGATTCTATTATGAGACCCAGAACAAAATCTTTATATTTAGCAGGAGCTTGTCTCTGTCGCTTAGGTAGAGTCTTAGTCAATGATAAGGAGTCGGTCAAGTTACCCCCATCAAGTGTCCTGTTCAGTGTCACTTCTTGCTCCTTCACACTGTCCTCCTGTATTCCAGTCAATTCACTTTCTGTCATAGTGTTGCTTGTATCGAATCTACTGAGATCTCTCATCTTCACGGGCTGGAAGTGGGACGCGTTTCTCCTAACTGTTTTCCCTTCAGGAGATTGAGCCGCTACAGAATTTCCACTCTTCCAGACTACTGTATGTTCTGTTGGAGAAAATGGTGTGCTTAATTTATTCTCTTTTCGTTGTTTTACCAAAACCTTGTCACCCGGCTGGATCTCAGATGCTTTAGCGTGCCTTTTCTTGTCAGCATATAGCTTGTGTCCAAACTTCTTGAATCTATCCATATCTCGCATCTCTTCATCTGTCCAGTCAGTATTTTGTGTCAGTTCTGGAATCTTAGTCCTTAAGATTCTTCCCCTAAAAACGTTTCCAGGAGCCAGGCCAGTGGTGCTATGTGGAGTAGAACGATATGCAGACAAGTAGACCATTAATTCCCTTTTCCAGTCTTGCTTTAAACCTTGTGCAATTCTCAATCTCCTCAAAACATTCCTATTTTGTCTCTCCACTTCTCCATTAGCTTGAGGCCATAAGGGAGTAGTATGTCTCAGCTTGATCCCATAGGTATTCAGGAATTCTGTGAATCTTTTATCAATAAAAGCTGGACCGTTATCACAGACAATCTCCTCCATTATGCCCTCTCTGCAAACGATTTCCTCCAACGTCTTAATAGTTGCCTCTGCAGTCTGTTGCTTCAATATTTTAACTTCAAAGTAATAATCAACAACAAAGAGAAGGTAATGCCCTGAAGGCAATGGGCCAAGGAAATCAATTGCAACCAGTTGCCATACCCTCTGGGGTAGCTCAGTAGGCATCATAGGTTCTGGAGGGACACCTCGTCCAAGCAACCGGCAACCTTCACATGTATCGCACCAGTATTCAATATCTCCATCCATACCCTTCCACCAAACTTTGCTTCTTAATTTAGCCGTCACAGCATTAGCAGCAAGATGACCTTCATGACCGATTTCCAGTATCCTTGGTACCACTTGCCTAGGTATTATCAGTCTAGATCCTCTAAGAATTACCTCACCCACAACACACAGCTCTTGTTTTGATTAGCTCATATTTTCTTAAATCCTTTGTCCAAATATCTTTTTCTATTGCCTCTTTTAGTTTTATCCACTCTTCATCCTTTAAAGTAGCTTCTTGTACCTCATCCGCGGTGATAGCTTTTACGCTTGTTTCTATCAGAGCAAGTAAAAATTTGTCTTCCTCATCTTCAGTAGTCTTCATAGGTGTATTGCTTGTATTGAGCAGTCTAGATGCTGCATCAGCAATATTGCTCTTGCCCGGTTTATATATGACTTTGAATGTGAAGGGTTGAAGCCTTAAAACTCATCTTTGGATGCGGGCACTTGGGTTGGAGTTTGGTGAGTAAATGATTTCCAACGGCTTATGGTCAGATATGATCTTAAATTGCTTCCCTATTAAGTACATATATAAATTTTCGCAGGCCCACACAATAGGCAGAGCTTCCTTTTCGGTTTGCGAATACCTTTGCTCAGTTGGAGATAGAGCTTTACTAATATACTATATGATGATGGGTTGTTTTACTCCTTTTAAGCTTTGGTGTTGTATCAAAACAGCTGCTATTCCCACAGGGCTTGCATCCGTGACCAGAGTAGTTTCAGCTTCTTTGTCATAAAATCCTAGGGCTGGAGCTGATGTTATTAGTTTTTTCAGTTCTTGGAAAGCCTCTTCATGTTCCTCAGTCCATGTGAAATCTGTGTCCTTTTTTGTAAGTTTTCGCAAAGGCTCAGTGATTGTACTAAAATTAGGTATGAACCTAGCAGAAAAATTCACAAGTCCTAGAAAACTTCTTACTTCAGCTTTGTTCTGTGGCGCTCTAAAGTCTTGTACTACTTGCTTATTTGTGACAGTTGGATTTATTCCATTAGCTGTTCAGATGTTTGTTTGCTCAGAAGGGATGGACCACAACCATTAAATACCAAAATGTCACATGTAACTTTTAAATTACTATCAGGAGAAAATAAGGTAGCTTTGAAACACCCTAGCTGAGATATTTCTGCACCCCCATAAGTATAGTATTTTTGAGGATTGTCAACAGATAATTTACAGGATAATCCTATCTTCATCAATTTTTTAAAAGTATGCTTATCTATAATATTGATAGAAGCACCTGAGTCCACAATAAAGTTGCAACTTACTTGGTCATTTATTTTTACCTTGAACTTCCTGTCCTTATCACTAAAGTTTATTTTAAACACTGAATTTATAGATTTTCCAACACTATTTTCACACTCACTATCACTGTCTGATGATTCAGATGTGTCTGAACCAGATTCCACAACATATCTGATGGTCTTCTTCCTCTTTTTGTCAGCACCTGGCTTTTTCTTAAACAGTACCTTTGTTTTGCAACACTTGGCAAAATGCCCTTTTATGCCACACTTGTTGCATTTTTCATTCATTGCTCCGCACTCTGTACTTTTAGCCATATGACCTCTGCGGCCACATCTGTAGCATTCCGAGCTATAGACTTTGTTTACATCTAAACTCTCTGGTTCTTGCTTTACACTTGGACCACACACTTGCTTTTCCATCTCATACACTCGAGATATGTCCAGAGCTTTGTTTAGGGTTAGTTCTTTACCCTTTCTTAAGAATTTTCGCTTCAAGTTGATGTCTGTGCATTTCTCAATGAGCTGGTCTTTTAAAGTCTCCTCGATGTTTGAGAACTCGCAGTACCTGGCTTGCTTGCGTAGCCTTAAGACAAACTGTTCTATGGGCTCCCCGTCTTCATTTTGTAGATTCCTAAACTTCTGTCTTTCAAAGCTTATATTTACTTCTGGATCCAAGTAAGAATTTAATCTGTTTATGCATTTTTCATATTCCGTGGCACCTTGTGCCTCGACATCCTTGATGCTTTCGTAAACTTCCTGCAGTTCTGGGCCTGCCTGGTGGAGCAACCTCGACACCTTTTGTTTGTCATTGAGCCCTATCTGGCTATCTATATAGTACTGGAAATTTCGTTTCCACGTACGCCACCTCTCAGGAATGGTATTTGCATTTTCGTACGGGTCGAATTTCGGACCCGATGTCCCCGCTCCATACTCGTGGGACATGTTTTTCTTAACATAAGTAACCACGCCAATCACGCGTGTTTTCCCCGCCTCGTCGTCAATAAATGTCGGGTTCTTCCGAATAAAAACCTTTGTATTAAACAAATCACTTTAATACTCTTTACTCTTAATTTACATATTTTCTTTAGATAACCACACTTTGGTATCTCGCCATGTTCTTTTATATCCAACATCACGTGACGCCTAGGGATGTTCTACAACATCAGTGATGTGAACTCTACAAGACCCACTACAGGTGTGTCTATTTATACATCTCCATTTTGCAGATGACTTATTCTTCACACCCAGCGTATATTGAAATCCGGCCCTTACTAACTTTTTTTTATTTCGGCTTGATTCGATAAATATTAAACCACTCGCGTTTTCGTCCATAGTGGACGATAACTGCATTTAATTTTCATAAAACAAACTACACAGCGGCTATCAATAGAATGTCAATAATCAATTATGACAATTCTTAACCACTTGAAACTTTAAGCATTATTGTCGTTGAGTGGCCAGTAACGTAAAAGCGGAGGTTGTATAACTAAAGCGGGCATTGAGACGAAAACCGAACAAGACGAATTATGAATGGGCCTAAAAACGAATGTGATTTATTGCCAATGGGACCAACAACGAACGTGACGAAAATAAAGTGACGAGTAACGAATGAGACTAAAACGTAAAGAGACTAACACCGAACATGTCAAAAGAAGAAGTAACGAACATCGAATGAACCTGATGAATAAGATCAAGACAAAAAACAAATATGACCAAAGACGACAAAGACTACCAGCGAATGTGACGAATGAAGAATGGATGACGAAAGCAGAATGTGACGAATGAAGAATGGATGACGAAATCAGAATGTGACGAATGAAGAATGGATGACGAATGAAGAATGGATGACGAAAGCAGAATGTGACGAATTAAGAACTTGACAAAAAACGAATGGGACGACCCAAGACGATACCGTCGGCCTATTCTCGACTAACATACGTGAGTGATCCGTTTATTTCACTACCACCTACATTTTCATTTAAATGTTCAATTCGTGGGAAATGTCCTGTAGATTTTTTCATATCCTTGCAATTAACAAGAAATCGACGAATTATAGAAAAATAAATAAATATATACCTGTATATTGTTAGATATGGTACGGAACCCTCAGTGTGCTGGTCGGACATTTTTAAAGAAAAGCATTTATATAATTTGCTTTCAACTTAAAAATCATAAGCTATTTTCACTGCGTAGAAATCGTGATTTCGATAACGGCGGAGGATTGAACTTAAATAAAGATTATCGGCGCTCGTAGCAGATGGATTTCTGTGTGAATAATCCGAGCCTTGTTGCTGCATTATCTTCACGGAAAAGGAGTAGAATTCAAGTAGGATAATTGTTTATTCGGCAATGATTTCCGCTGAGAAGAGTAGTCAATCTTGTTTCACAAGCTTTTGTATTCATGATAAAATAGAGGCTTCAGAACGGGCACAGGCCCCAGGCGCAAGCCTCGGCACGTCTTGAAGAGGATTCGAATTGAAGATGGGTGTCTGTACCTGCACGTAAATTGTCCGGTGACGAGCAACTTGTGTTTTATACACACTTACTGCCACTGGATCGTCATTTAAAAATTTATATTTCCTTCACTTTTATAAATTCTTAGGAATCCACTGCATTAGGCGGATGGATTAGGAGCCGTCAATTATCTCCATATAAATAAATATCATGGGACAATGGACACCAATTGACCTTGTCCCAAACTAGGCAAAGCTTGTACGAGGTAACTTATCCCGTGGAATTAATCTTGCATTGTAATTGAAGTGGGTTGTATAGTACCTATATTTTTAAGGGGCTTATATTACTGCTTAAAAATCGCGTAATTGGATTGTAGTTTGGTGGAGAGACGTGACTGGATCTTCAGTCTGGATAATCTTAATTGTGTCGTCTAGTAATTACAAATCCATATACGCAAAGCCTTGCAAGTACTTACTGTTAAAGTTTTTTCATTGTCAAAAAATATTTTTGGCACACAAAAAGATTGTAAACATGAGATAGAAAATACCAATTTCATTTGGCTAACAATATTCCAGGCACATTATTCTCATTCATAATCATGATGTGCATGAGAATTTTCAACTAAATATTTTCTGCTACCGAAGTGGCTTTCTGTGTGAATAATCCAAGCCTTATCGCTGCATTATCTTCACGGAAAACGGGAGTAGAATTCACGTAGGATAAAATAACATTATACGGCAATGATTTCCGCTAAGAAGATTAGCTAATCTTCGTTTACAAGCTTTTGGGTTCATGTGGAAGAAATCTATACAAAACTGGCACAGACCCAAGCCTCGACACGTCTTGAAGAGGATTCGAATTGAAGGTATGTGTCTGTACCTGCACATAAATTGTCCGGTGACGAGCAACTTGTGTTTTATACACACTTGCTGCCACTGGGTTGCTTCAACTCGATTTCGTTTGCAATCTGACCTGAGCACTGTTGCTGGCATTTGATTAAAGTTTGACAGCTTCCAGAATTCTGTGAGGTTAGGAATCAGAAAATTAGGTTCCCTGAACGGACACTGGCTTAAGCCCAGAGCAGAATAGAAGATAGCTCATGGTTTCTAGTAGATCAATTCAATTCAAATTTCAATGTCTTCTTCTAGCTTATTTAGTGCAGAAAACGATATTTCAAACGTTCTCTTTTTTTCCATAGCTTCCATATTCATACCTTTTTGGGGTCTTATGTATGGAAATTCCAAACAATAAGCTGTTTTCACTGCGTAGAAATCGTGATTTCAATAACGGTGGAGGATTGAACTTAAATAAAAATTAGCGGCACTCGTAGCAAATGGATTTCTGTGTGAATAATCCAAGCGTCCCTGCATTATCTTCACGGAAAAGGGGAGTAGAATTCAAGTAGGATAATTGTTTATTCGGCAATGATTTCCGCTGAGAAGAGTAGCCAATCTTGTTTCACAAGCTTTTGGATTCATGAAAAAATATAGACATCAGAACGGGCACAGGCCCCAGGCCTAAGCCTCGGCACGTCTTGAAGAGGATTCGAATCGAAGATATGTGTCTGTACCTGCACGTAAATTGTCTTCTTCTGGCTTATATAAATATTAGCTTTGATATTTAAAACGTTCTCTCTTTTCCATGGCTTCCATGGGCATACCTTATTTGGGAATTCCAAACGATAACCTGTTTTCACTGCGTAGAAATCGTGTTTTCGATAACGATGGAGGATTGAACTTAAATAAAGATTAGCGGCGCTCGTAGCAGATGGATTTCTGTATGAGTAATCCGAGCCTTGTCGTTGCATTATCTTCACGGAAAAGGGGAGCAGAATTCAAGTAAGATAATTGTCTATTCGGCAATGATTTCCGCTGAGAAGAGCCAATCTTGTTTCACAAGCTTTTGGATTCATGAAAAAATATAGACATCAGAACAGGCACCGGCCCCAGTCCCAAGCCTCGGCACGTCTTGAAGAGGATTCGAATTGAAGGCATGTGTCTGTACCTCATGCACGTAAATTGTCCGGTGACGAGCAACTTGTGTTTTATACACACTTGCTGCCACTGGGTTGCTTCAACTCTATTTCGTTTGCAATCTGACCTGAGCACTGTTGCTAGCATTTGATTAACGTTTGACAGCTTCCAGAATTCTGTGAGGTTAGGAATCAGAAAATTAGGTTCCCTGAACGGACACTGGCTTAAGCCCAGAGCAGAATAGAAGATAGCTCATGGTTTCTAGTAGATCAATTCAATTCAAATTTCAATGTCTTCTTCTAGCTTATTTAGTGCAGAAAACGATATTTCAAACGTTCTCTTTTTTCCATAGCTTCCATATTCATACCTTTTTGGGGTCTTATGTATGGAAATTCCAAACAATAAGCTGTTTTCACTGCGTAGAAATCGTGATTTCAATAACGGTGGAGGATTGAACTTAAATAAAGATTAGCGGCGCTCGTGGTAGATGGATTTCTGTGTGAATAATCCGAGCCTTGTCGCTGCATTATCTTCACGGAAAAGGAGTAGAATTCAAGTAGGATAATTGTCTATTCGGCAATGATTTCCGCTGAGAAGAGTAGCCAATCTTGTTTCACAAACTTTTGGATTCATGAAAAAATAGAGGCTTCAGAACGGGCACCGGCCCCAGGCCCAAGCCTCGACACGTATGAAGAGGATTCGAATTGAAGGTATGTGTCTGTACCTGCACGTAAATTGTCTTCTTCTAGCTTATTTTGTGCAAATATCAGCTTTGATATTTAAAATGTTCTCTCTTTTCCATGGCTTCCATAGTCATACCTTATTTGGGAATTCCAAACGATGACCTGTTTTCACTGCGTAGAAATCGTGTTTTCGATAACGATGGAGGATTGAACTTAAATAAAGATTAGCGGCGCTCGTAGCAGATGGATTTCTGTGCGAATAATCCGAGCCTTCTCGCTGCATTATCTTCACGGAAAAGAGGAGAAGAATTCAAGTAGGATAATTGTTTATTCGGCAATGATTTCCGCTGAGAAGAGTAGCCAATCTTGTTTCACAAGCTTTTCGATTCATGAAAAAATAGAGACTTCAGAACGGGCACAGGCCCCAGGCCCAGGCCTCTGCACGTCTTGAAGAGGATTCGAATAAAAGAGATGATAGATAAAAAGTGAGTATTACTCGGCCGTATTCTGACTGCGGCATACAATTTCGATTAAATTCAAATTTCCAAATATTCTAGCTTATTCAGTGAACGAGAAGGATATATCAGCTTCAATATTTGAAACGTTCTTCCTTTTCCATGACTTCTATAGTCTTACCATTTGAGATATTCTTTTTAAGCCTTGTATTGTCCAGGTATTATACTAATCTAATATTAAGCTAGAATTCAGATTTGTCGATGAAATGTACGTAGAAGGTTACTATGCTGATTTATCAATATTTCTAAATTCTGAAATTCTCTGGGGAAAGCCGTCAAATGATACGTTTTCACTCAGCTTGACTCCATTTATTCCGTTAAGTACACATCATTGCGTGGTGGCAGGTGTGAGTTTACTAAAGCTTCTGACCGCTTGAATAAAGCGCGTGTTAGTCATATCGTAAGTTAAGCAATCGTTTTGTTCCTACCGAGGATGATAAATCCAAAAGGACTGCATACGAAATAAATGGTACAGAGAACTTTATAGTGAAACTAGAACTACTTCAGGCTTATTATTTTAAAGGATCGCGACATCGTAGAGACATTGGTGGTCCTCTTGGCTTTACCGTACTTGGCTGCTACAGATAATAACTTAATAAGTAGTACTTTCTGTGTGGATGATCCAAGCCTTTTTGCTGCATTATCTTCACGGAAATTTCTTACTTTTAAAATACTGTGACTGGAAAAAGGGCAAACCATACAACTACAGCGTGTTGCAAAATAACCCTTAAAAATGTAGCGTGAGGGTTTGCAATTCTTTGCATATTGTATGTTTTTTGTTGCATACAGTGATTCAAATACTGTAAATGGACTATTTATAATGGACCATTTAACCCACTTTCGGCTTTTCGGGTATTTTTGTAACAGCCTGTATATCTCACTAGGTAGTTCTTAATTTTTGATACGCATCACAGAATCTGAACCTAAACTGGGCTTTCTTAAGATGTGGTTAGAGTTGTATTTTAAGATTTTGGTACTTAGATTTAATTTGGTTTAATTATTTCTGTTTGTTATGACTTATGTTATTTACCATTTATTTGTACATAAATCATTACAATACTGTGACGGCGATTTGATTATAATTGTGAAAGAGTTTAACTATTGGTTTAGATTTAATCTTAGTCGTTAAATGTATCCAGTTAAGATTATATAATACATAAATTTGTTTCTCTTTCTGGTTTTTGTTACATTCTATAACATGCTGTACCAATGGGACAAAATGCTTATTTTTCAGAAGATTTCAAAAGAGATTGTTTTTACATGTCAAAGTGTTTGTGACCTGGAAATAAGATTGATTTTTGCCTGACCCATGGACAAACGTTTGTTAAAAACCTGTCTATGAAATTAAAGCTAATTAACGTATTTGAACATGGTGATTAAAAATCAGACCAAGTGTAAGCAGGTGCCATGTCACTGCAGTATAATAACGACGCCTGTTGTAACTAATAGTTAGCCAACTCCCGTTTGGCATAAATAGTAAGCTTTGTCATTAAAACCATCTTTGACTCTGAGAAACTATCCTAAACAGATCCTTGTCCTATCCAAGTACTCATAGTTCTGTTGGCAGACTAAAAACAATAGGTTGTTCGTTATTTTACTGAAATTAAGACAGCAACAGGTATGATTAGGATTTGCAGTGTTTATCTAGTACTAGCTAAAGAAAATCATTGCTAGAAAATAAATAAACAGCAACAAAAAACCATGTCCAGCATTTTATTTAAACTCCAACTGTGCACCAAAACAGACACATTTCACTAACAAAACTCGGACATTTCAGAAGAAATTTCACTTGAAATTAATCAATGGATTGTTTATAGAAAAGTCACTGATTGCACTCCGTGCTCCGCTATCGCCTGAAACGAATTATAATTCTGCTCTCGCGCCTACAGGAACACTCGTAATTTTGTGAACACTTGTCATGTTGCACTCTTCAAATCTCTATGCTCTTGACGCCCTCATAGCTTCGAGTTGATAACTTTGCTCATACCAAAACGACGCGAACCACGTCTCGGTCACTTCCTTCTACGACCTAATTCTTAGTCCTTGTCTCACTTTAATTTTGCCCGTATATCTTTCATCGTCAAACTTATCGTACGTTAACTCTGGTGATAACTGTCGCTGTTGCAACTGCCTTTTAAAAGTCTGCATAATATTCTGTTTTTCAAGATACAATTTATCTTTCTTTGAATACTTCGAAATGGCTGCCAAAGTGGTGTTCACCCAAGCCTCGTAATACGGCATAGTGTGGTTGTTAGAAGAATTCCATTTCGCTACTTCTGTTTCGGGGGACAATATTCTTGCTGACGATACAACTGGCGTTGGAAAGTTCCGTATGTCTTTCGCATTCCGTTTTTTGAGCACCTTTCTCTTCTTGGCTACCTTTTCAACGCTCACTTTACTCTGTACAATCTGTATGTGTGCATCTTTCTTTGGTACCTTTGGTTTCGAGCGCACCTTTCTCACTTCACTGGGAATTTTTATTTGTAGAGGTTTAGGTTTCTTCTGGTCTACGAAAGTGACTGCCTTGTACACCTTCAACGAGTCGTTTTTGGCAGTTATAGTCTTGATTATAGGTTTCCTTCTGATGACTGGCGCTTTTCTGACTGATGTTTTGTCTGTCTTTGTCTTGTCCGATTTCGTGAGCCGTGTCTCGAGCGACTCTTTCGATTTGGCGCGCTCTTTTGGTTCACTGCTCGATTTGTTGATCGTGGGTAGTTCTGGAAGTTGTTGAATGGTTTAATTGTTGTCCAAATAGGCCACAAGGCTAGATAATGTTAACTACTAATGAACCTGACGAACTGATGATACTTTGTTACTTCGCCACATAACGCCTATACTCGTGCGTGCCCTATACTATAGGTATAGCCTATACGCCCTACCAATATGTAATGTTTGTCAACTCCCGCAAGCTTCCACATTATTATGCTAGTGGCATTAATATAGACATCAAAACATGCCTTTTGGAACATTTTGAAATACGAACGGTGTTGCCGAGGCCGCCGGCGGCGCCCGTGCGGACGTGCTCGCGGCTCATATCACTGAGACTACTTTGTAGTCTCGCTGAATTGGAAACAAAAATGAAGTACCGAAGGTCCCGTCCATACGTTATGTATGTCTATGCCCAGTGGCGTGTTTGTAATTCATGACTCCTCATAAATGCCAAAATTACTAAAGCCCAGACATCGCGTCGAGCGTTCCCTGCACACCACCTCACCTCGCCTGCGTTGCTGTATCCGCCTTTAGAACTTGGTTAACAGACTGGACTTACCTTCTTTAATAATTAACTCTTCTTTTTTAACGTCTACAGCCTTAACCTTGGGTTTCAGCGTGTACCTGTCCCTTATCCTCTTGCGGTACTCCACGCATTCCAATTCAGGTTGTTTTTCAGGCCTCTCGCTCCTTCTGGGTAATTTTGGTGAGCCCAGCGGACACGTGTAGGTAGACTGGGAAACGTGTTCGACTCCGTGTTCTTCCTGTAAGGTTACATTATTCAATCGGTCATGTAGTTCCAGAGATTACCTTATACAGACAAAGTTTATCGCTTTGTTATATTAATAGCTTTTGCCCGCAATTTCATCCGCGTCCCGAGGGAACTTTGCACTGTCCCGCACTAAAAATATAGCCGAAGTTCGTAAGGGATAAGTAGTGTGTAGATTAGTGTACTTATTCTAATCCTAATATTATAAATGCGAAAGTAACTCTTGTCTCTCTGTCTGTTACCTCTTCACGGGAAAACCGCTACACCAATCTAGATGAAATTTGATAAGAAGATAGTTTGAATATTGAGGAATAATATAGTAGGCTACTTTTTATTCGGGAAAATTGTATAGTTCCCGCGGGTTAGCGATATCCGAATTCTATGCAGGCGAAGTCGCGGGCAACAGCTCGTTGGTAAATAAATAAACAAATAAAATAAATAAAGTAAAATAAAGATATTTTTATACGGCCAAATAAAACAGAATAACCTATTTAACTAACTTAGAAAAGTTGAAAACCCCCGACATTGTCATTTCAAACTCCAATATTTCAAAAACGGGTAAACCGATTTTAATGAAACTTAGCTAAGAACCATCTCGATTAAACTAGCTTTCGATTAAGAGAAAACAGATCGACATCGGTCCATCCACTTGCGAGCTACGTTGCCACAGACACACAAATCAAACTTATAACACCCCTGTTTTTCGTCGAGGGTTAAAAACTAAAATGAACGGACTGCACAGAACTTCACCGACAAGTTTTACTCTTATCTCTGATATTATTTTATATGTTGTAACTAAGTACTTAATATCATCTTACGCCTTTAGTACCTATACCGACGCTGCGAACTGCGGTAGAAATGCGAATCCTCACTTTTTTACGTACATTTTCGCAGTTCAACCACCAGTTACTAAAGACGTTACAATATCTAATAAAGGATGGATTACTCACAAAAACACTTGTTCATTACCTTACATTCCGGCTTTTTCTGTTCAGGATGAATCAATCGAAATTTATCGTCAGGTTTCAAGAATTTTGAACGCACAATGTCGCCACGATCTCGCTGGTTCCTTAGTCTTAGATCCAGTTCATTCAGTTTTTGTCGACGAACCATATCCCCACGATCCTTCAAGCGGAGCTTTTCTAGTTCCGAAAGCTTCCTTTTGTCCATTTTTTATTTTAATGTGTAAAAATAACTGAAATTTTGATGCCGGTACCTGACGTTGTGTCGAATGAATGCCAACGCGATTTAGTTTTTTTTTTTTTTTTTCAAAAGTGGCGCGCTTGTCTTTGGAATTTTAGGCGCGATGTCCCGTTCAAAAATAGCGGTAATTTGATGAAAACCATACCAGATTTTAAAAATATGTCATTCCACTGGAATCAAAAAGCAGACAGACTGGAATTATCATAAGTTGCAGTTTTAAAAACTTTTTATATTAGTGAATTAACGGATCACTCACGTATTTAAGTACATACATACTTAAGTCGGGTTTAGCTCGACATCAGCCGCTGTCTGAGCAGACCGGTAGAGGCTTGACGATTACCTATGCGTTTTGCTGAAGGAATGCGAATTGGTATGAAACATGTTCTCAGATTATGATTGAATCTCACGGTAGGTGGTTTCACGTCTAAAAAATATACAATTTTAAATAAAGGTGGCAAGATATTTATTAGGTACCTACTATTATTAAGTAAATATTAAACCTTCTTAGTACAGACTAAACTAGCTGTCATATTATAAAAACCCACTCGATTGCCCTTCAATTAGTGACGTTTCCGAAGTTCCAAACGCCATTACTACAAGACAAAAAAAACACAAAAAAATAAAGATGAAAATTACAAAATGATATATTAACGCCCCAGTCTTCATTATTTCCTCGCAATGGACCAAAAGTCCAAGGCCAATCTGGTTAAATCCAAATCGTCTAATAGTGCCATCACGAGCCGGTCTGAGAAGGGGTCCAGCTCCAATAAGAAAAGCAGAAGCAATGCAGAGTTCAAGGCACTAGCAGGCAAGAAGCGAGGAGTGTACGTTGAGAAGCGGCCGAGTGGGGGCAAGCACGCACAGAACACAGAAGGTGAAATACTAGTTTTACAATACAATACAATACAATAACTCTTTATTGAACACCACACATAGGCTACTTAGGCTTTTAATATGTGGGCCATAAAACCCTCATTCTGTAGCAGTTGCTTAAACTACTATTCGGTATTTCGAGGCCCAGAGACAACAGCACTAACACTGGGGCCGTTTCCTAGCTAGCACACTACAGTAGGTACCTATAATCGTCCCACAATAACTCTGCATAAGATATTAATTGGCAACCCAGAAAAATCACGCTGTGGTAATACTTTTTTCATGACATTCAGACATTTCTATAATTATAAATAATAATGATAGTAGTAATCAAAAGTCGCTGTTTTTTTTTAATATGGCTCTGTGCATTGGAGGACAATTTTGCGAGTATTTAGTAGGTTTTGTCGTTGTACTGTAAAAACATTTATAAAACGAAATTTGAGAGGTATTTTAATAGTGGATGGTGGATGAGCGATGACCTGTTTATGTTTAAATCTAATCAAAAGTTCAAAACGAGTTGTTTGACTATAAATCAGTGTTGCCAACTTTAGATTTCTACTGTTGTCAGTTCGTTGCAGAGTTATCGTGGGACGATTATATAAACTTAAGTTGTTCACGGTCTACGTGGGAGGTATCGCTGTGCAGCTCCCACATTTCTGTTAGTCTCTGCGTCTCGCTTCCTCTTGACTATAAGTTTAAGTAGGTACAATTAGCTAGTAGCATTTATCACAGACAAAGCATCCGTCCCTAACTTGCGCTAAATGTGTAGAAAGGGTTGGTTTATTTCATATCGTAACAAAACTTAGTAAGCCGTTGTAGCTGTTAGTAGTTTCACATGCGACTGTTGTTATATTTCAGATAAGAATGAAACTCAAACGAAAATAAAAGCACCACCGAGGTCCCGACCTGGAACAAAGACATTCTTAGCATCTGTTCTGACCATCCTGTCCAAATCCACGGCAAGCACCCAGTACCCACCCGTTCACGAATCCAGAGACGTTAAACAGCGAAACAAACAAAGAAAGAGCACACCATCAAAACAATCTCCAGAAAATCAAAGATCAAAAATGGCAAAAAACGCTTCGTACAAAAATTACCCAAAAGACGAACCTACGATCAAAAAAGCTGCGGAACACCAAGAGACAAGCAAAAAGAAAAAGGCTAAATACAAATCTAGAGTCCTCAACGAAGCCAGCAGGAAGGCTTCTCAAAAAGTTCTCGTATTACAATCTAAGAAAGATATCGTGCAGACGCCATCCTGCAATTCCAAAAGCACGAAGGAAATGTCCGAGCATTCCATCAAATGGGCCGATTTCCTCCCAAAGTTGATCGATTCGGAGACAGGTGTAGCGAAAAATATGCTAGAGAAGAATTACGACCCTCAGGAACACGGAATAGCTAAGAGCGTTCTGGAAGGGACCCAATTCAACTTGGATAAAAAAGCATACGATCCTACCACGCTCGTCAGCACTCCTCCGAAAGATGAAAAGCTTTACAGCTTGTTTGTGGATCTCCTGGAGACGGTATACAATGTTAAGCCTGAGTATAATGCCACCAGTGGCCTAAAGAGCATCAAATCATCTAAAATACAACTCGAAATAGACGACAGTGTCGCACAGAGACTTGATGTACCAAACAAAATCGCAGAAACCGTCGAAGACGACCATCATGTAGCCCCTGAGCAACACTACTCCATCACGCCAGACGATAATGAAGACTGGGACGCGCAAAAACTGGCCGAATACTTCAACAACAAACCAGTGTCCGTAGAATGGTCTGAACCATATTTACAAAGTAAAAAGATCTGTAAATGTGTAAAGAAGAAATTAAAACCCGATCTTTACTCTACAAAGAAAAAAGTAGTAGCTAAAACGCAGAGCGCTATTGTGGAAGAAAGGAAAGCTTTCTACAAAAAGACACAGAAAACAACGAAACAAGACCTTTTAAATATTCTAAAAGAACAGTTGAAAATGGACGACGGTCGACGTGAGGACTCTGACAATTTCTACCAAGCTCTACGCGTCATTGCGAGGAATAACCGCAAGCAGAATACAATCCATTTTGACGCCTCGGTGAAGGGCGGTCGAAATATTGGTAGCGATAATGATTCCTGCATCTTCAAAAGACGAAAAGTTATTTCTCCGAGCACGCGGTTACCGAAACGCCCTAAAGCGAACAGGGCAAAAGACTTCTTCAAAATCCCGTTAGAAACAAAATCTGATGACAGCGAGTACACTAGAACTATGGCAGAATCAGCAATCCATTGCAATGAATCAAACCATTCTTTAGAAGTCACCGGTTTTGACTACGAGCCGAGAACAATAGGGTTGCCTGCCACAAATAGGTCATCAGTGTATTCCAACTCGGCAAGTGAAAGCGAACTTGAAGATGACAGTAAAATAACGAACTGGAATCTTGGCTTCAAAACGATGACTCAGCAGTGGAACCCGTGATAGCAACAAAACTTACTTAAATTACAGGCGTCCGTGTTTTACATAATTTGTTTAATTTTTTTATAGCTACCTGGAATTATTTGTGTCTTAATCTTGGATAAGTAAGGAAGGATTGTGTTTTCTGGTTTTTTCAATAGATTTGCAAGGCAGGTTTCTCTTCAGTTAATATTATCTCTGAAAATCTAGGCTGTAGTTGTGTAGACTGTTATTCTTTTGCCTATTCTGTTAATTAAAAACACTTCTATCTGTCATGTCTCACTGACACTGACAGGAGGATTTGGCGGGAAACCGATGAGAGTGGATCGTGTCGTTAATTGAATTTTAGTTTATGTGCTTAATGTTGTTTGGTGGATAATAAAGATAGTGTATTATACAACAAATTGACGTGAAAGTGCCCAGCAAATGAAGAATTCAAGTGAAATCGCGTATTCCCTCTGTTTGTGACACCCAAATATCCGCCGGCTGCCGCTCGCCGTAGCTCGCCGTAAAGTACAGTCAGCGTCATATATATGGTGACATCCAAAGTGATCAAATAGTTCGGTACACCATACGATTTGTATGGTGTACCAAAGTATTTGAGCACTTTGGATGTCACCATATATATGATTCTGACTGTACACTATCGCTTTACGGAAGGCATCAGCAGTTGACAGGACGTGACTAGAACAGACTGACACAACTCTGACGATGACAGGACTTTAATATACAGAAGTTGACAAAACACATCAGACGTGGCTGTATGGACTCAGTTCCTTTGCCTATCCCTTATGGGATGAATAAAAAAAAAAGACACTGACAGTGACAACCAGGGCCACTTATTCCATTGAGATAGGAAAGTGGAGGCGCTATATTCTTCTATATGAAGCGTGACTTATACAAATATCTGCCATATCGACACATACATGTCAAACGGCATTTTATCTCTTTTTAACTTACTGACAGCTGCATATGAATAGGAGAGACAAATAGTATTTGTTGGTTACTAAATTTGGCAGCACTCTCTAAGTGACGTCACGAGTTTACGACAGCGTGGCAGGTGCCACCATGTTCCGTGCCAAGTTTCGTGGTAGATGTGCTGTCAAACGGTAGCCGGCTCCGAATATATTTGCTGTTTTTGTGAGGATTACTCTAAGAAACGAGTTATCATGGTGTGCAGGGCTTTGTCTTTAATAGGATAATCATGCCCTAGTGCTGCGTGAGACGGTGTAGTGTTAAAAAAAAACATTAATCAACCTGAATTGACCCTTCAAAGGTTAGTAACCAGTTACCTTGAATAATTCGAATGTTTTATTGTATTTTGGCATGTATCGTAACATAATGATCTTATAAAATGAGTACGAACGTCTGTTTTAGTACGATTTGTTTTATTTTCCAATGATTTTATTTATTTCAACAGAAATCATTTGCATGATTTTGGCATATTAGCTTATGCGGTGCTAAGTATCGACATAGGTATCGATGGAATTCTAAACATTGTTTGAATTTTTTTTTCGTCAGATTTCCTGTGAATGAAACTTCCAAAAAGAAAAGGATTTTAATTGAAAATATAAACCCACGACATAAGACATGGTTTGTCTGCTCGAAGCACTTCGACATGTCATAATGCTTCAACAGAACTCTTAATGTGACGAGATTGATGACGTGACGGAGCAATTCAGGTAATTGTTAGATCTAAACATATAAAATAAAACCGTGACTTACTGACTGACACAACGCACAGCCTGAACCAGATTTGAGATTTGGAAAAAATGTCCCTTGAGTAGGCTAGAGATAAACTTATAGATACTTAATATTCTTCTTTTTCAGTCTACTCGTGCCTGTCACCTGTGTTGCCTTGTACATCAAGTGTGAGGGTAAGGTAATGTCTGTAATCAAAATTATTATAGATTTAAAGTTTTGCTATCACGGAAAAAGAAGTTGTGAGTGTTGTGACAAAGTATCTTTCAGAAACTATTAGAAATGAATAAAAGCTTTGGAGATGCCTAAGACAAATGTTATTTATTCTCACTTTTGTGGGTAGTAGGACCTTGTGCGAAGTAGCAGTGCTTGCACTGTTGTGTCCTGGTGTGGAGAGTAAGATAGCCGGTGTAATTACGGGCACAAGGGAAATTCCATCTTAGCTCTCTAGGTTGGCAACGCATCTGCAAACCCATATACACACATGTCATAACTCCTCTATAATGCGCTCAAAAACCGTAGAAAATATGAAATATCTGCAAAACCAACATAATTTACAATAAAAAACAGTCGAAACGAAACGTCAGCTCGGTATGTTTACTTATCTATGATAAAAACAACAGTCAAATTCGTGACAGGTATGGATATGATAATGCCTTCTGCTTCTGAACGTGTCTCTGAGTACTTATAATATGTGTGTAGATTAAAGTATGTATGCTACTCTAGATAATTAGGCCTTAAAACACTCGTAACGTGACAGTTGCATAAACTTCTATAGCGTAGATTTTATCGATATCTGCATACGTTTAACAGTCCCAACCCTAGGAAAAGCAGCCATGTTACGTGCCAAATTTTAGTAGGTATGCACGCTAATTCTGTAGGTATCACCGGTCCACTTGCTATTAGGTCTGTGACCTATTCATTCGCTTCCATACTACGAAATTCGGAAATCGTATCGTATCATCCCGCTCACTCTCGTGTTAAATAATATTAGCGTGGGACGGCACGACACGAAGTTCGAATTTTGCACTTCGTAGCGTAGTATAGGGGCCGGAATGTATCGTTGTCACGTCGTTGTCGTTTCGTTTCGTTATCGTAACGCAGTAAACTTACAGTAAAATATTTGCTCATGCATGCATTGTTTTCGCATATCTCCACTCGTTATTTGAACAATTAGATTGGTAATAATTAAGAACTACAAAATGAGTGTAGCCTGCTTCACTTGCTTGGGCACGACCGTAGCCCTTTCCCCAATGACGAATACTTGTTATTGGAATATCCTCCAGTCGTTGCTTTTACCGGATCAAAACATTGTAAGTATTTTTAATTGTTTTTTCAATCAAATAGCACCAAGAAACCTGTCCTCTCCCGCTGACCCTAATCAGGTCAAAAATTGTATTTATTTTCATTACCCCCGACGAAAAACAGGGGTGTTATAAGTTTGACCTGTGTATCTGTCTGTGGCATCGTAGCTCGCAAGCTGATGGACCGATTTCGATGAGGTTTTTTTATTCGAAAGGTAGTTTAATTGAGATGGTTCTTAGCTAAATTTTATTAAAATCGGTTCACCCGTTTTTGAAATATTGAACTTTGAAATGACAATATTGAGGGTTTTTCAACTTTTCTAAGTTGGTTATCATGCATAAACAAAAACAGAAATTGCTTTTGAGCTATGTATGGTTTTCTGTTTTATTCCGATCTCAAAAAATATGTATAACAGAATTAAAATTAAATTTTTCTCCGGTAAACGACCAGACCACATCGGGTTAAGGTGACCCCCAGATTGACCTAGTCATTTTTAGCTTGAATTGAAAGCAACAATATAGGAACCGGTGGAGATGGTTGTATACTTGTATGGGACACTTTTATTTTGGTGTTGATAAAAAAGTAATAAGGACATGTGTTGGTAGTTTGAAAAACTTGTATGGCTAATCAGGTATACTCTGTACTTCAGTCTGCTTGAAATACTGCTGAAACACTCACTTCACACACTTTCCATGTTAGTGCTAATCATTTTTAAACCCCTCATATGTGGGTAGTAAAAAAAACTGCATTCAGGTCTATTATTTTGATACTTACAAATTTTGGAGATTGCAAAAAAAAAAATAGAAAAGATAACCTTAATTTTTTTTTAAAACAAACAAAAAAAATTATATGAAGAAGAGTGAAAATATAATTAGTTTAACAGTATATTACACATTTTTCTCCTGGTAGGCATTTCAAAGGAGTTAAATAATAATTTGTCCTTTGGCACCTGTTTTTTTTTCGGGTTCTGTATCTATTGTCTGTTTGTCATATAAATCAAAATCTATAGGTATTCTACTCGCTTAGAACTTTGGGTAGAGCCCTCAGTGCGAGAATCACACTCACACTTTGCCAGTTTTATTTTTTCACACCCCTTTAGGCATAGGCAAAGGAAACAAGTTCCACGCAGACATGACTGTTGTTTACCTTCTATCTTCTTCCCCTCTCATATTTCAGGTAAATGTGTGCTTCCCAAATCCCAATATACATTTCTGCACAAAATGTAAGCAGATGCTCCAATCTATCAGCAAGTTCAAGGATGTTGCTGTTAGCTCGGTCCGCAGACAGCTGGAGCATTGGAATCAGGAAACAGTCAGTGGTTTTAGTTATTATTAATACTTAACCCATTTCATGAAATAATCCCTTTTTAAGACTAGGATATATGGGCGAAGCAAGCCCCATCTTAAACCACAGCTTCGCTTTCGAGCCGGCACGATTGTGCTCAAATGCATGCCTATCAAGTACTGAAAGAAAACAGTTACTTATTCCAGTTTGTTGTAAAAAAAACAAAACAACCCCTATCCCTCCTGATGGGAAGTGCAAATATGGCCAAAAGTGTAACTTGGTGATTCAGTAACAGCCATGGTCCAAGACCCTCAGATTTCCTTACCTTAAACTTACGAACCATGTCCAGCGTCAGCGCATTGGTTTAATTTCCAATTTGTTTACATCAAACCATTTGCACATGTTAAAAATATTATGTGCAGTGCAGTGACTACCCTAGCGTTTTAATGTATTTGTAGGTCTAGCACAGCTCACTGTGCGACTTCTATCTCGCGCGAGAACAACTGCCCGTCCTTTAGTGTCTTCAACTTCAACTTTTTTTGATTATGGCAACCAGTCGCTTTATGGGTTAGCGACCATTACTGCCAATGACTCCTGACAACAGCATAATGTATGACGTGTTTGACCAGTTTTTAATTTGTTGGTTCCAAGATGGGGGTAGTTAAATGTGTTTGTTGTGCACCTGAAATGGACATACACAATACATATAGACAGCACAAAACATTTATACAATTACAGAGATCGGTTCACAATAGGAGAGACAAAAGCGGAAAAAGCGCCTAAAGTTTGATTTTTTCTTTCGTAATGAATTTGATTAAGGAGTTAAGGACTTTTTTATTAGTGGATGCGAGTAGTAAAAGGGTTTTAAGGTTGATAGGTTTGGGAACACAAGAAGGAAGTATGTTGTAGAGGGAAGCTGATCTAATGGGGCAGTCGAAAATAATGTGTTCTGCAGTACCCTCCTCCAGGCCACATGAACAGAGGGGGGATTGGACAATACCCCACCTGTACAGGCGGGAGGGAGTACAGGTATGACCAATGCGCAGTCTGCAAATAACCGATGTAGTCTGTTTGTTAACTTGGCGGAACCGGAAAAACCAAGGCTTAGAAGGGATGTTCGGTTGGATGTCACCGTAATAACGGCCTTTGTCCAACAACGATCGCTCGTACTGTCGGGCCCAGTTAGCATCGAGTTCTGACTTGGCAGAGGAAAAGAGATCGTAAAAGTAACAATGGGAATGCTCTAGGCTGCCAATTTCTATAGCCTCTTTAGCGAGAGTGTCGACAATCTCATTGCCCTTAATTCCAGAATGGCTGGGGATCCAGGCCAAAGATACATCAAAGTTGCGGAGATGACATTCGTGCAAGGCTTGCCTGATTAAAAAAACTATGGGGTAAAATAATTTGGCTAGAAAGGGATTAGCCTTGATGGACTGCAAGCCACTAAGGGAATCTGAAAACATAATTGACCTGCATATCCCATGTGCATTTACATATTTTATGGCTTCCAGGATCGCTACTAATTCACCCGTAAAAACTGATGTAAAGGGAGGGCATTTGAAGCTTAAAATGTTAGAGTCTTTCGGAATCCAGACTGCTGCGCCCACTGGCCCGTAGATCAAGAGGCGAGAAGAATCAGTGTAAATCTTCGTCCAGCCGCGGTAGAGTGCGTTAATTTTATGGCCAAAGGAAACGTTAGCACCTGGTTCATTCTTTGCTATACCAAAGTTAAGAATTATGGAAGGCTGGAAAATAAGAGCTTCGTAAGAAGTAGAAAACAGAGGCAACAGTGAGCAAGAAAAGGAAGGGTCTGGGAGGGCTGTGAATTTGCGGAAGCTATTAATCAAACAAGGGGGGTTTTTGTTAAACCAGAATCCGCTATCAGAAACAAGAGACGAGAGTTCCTGGAGTTTTGGTATAAGGGGATGATCAACTAGAAGGGAAAGTCTAAGAAAAAATCGGTCAGCCAGATATTGCCTCCGAAGAGAAAGGGGTGGGTCTACAGCTTCCACTTGTAGGGTGTTGGTTGGTGAAGATTTCATTGCTCCCAGAATAACCCTTAGGGATTGAAACTGGATTTTATCTAGCTTGCCCAAAGCCACCTTACTGCAAGGTTCCAGGGCAAACGAGCCATAATCCAGGACGCTGCGGACTATAGCGTTATAAAGAAGTTTTTGGGAATAGGGGTGAGCACCCCACCAAACACCTGAAAGACATCGTAAAATGTTTATATTAGACTGGCACTTTTGGGCTGTGAAGGTAATATGGGGAGACCAGGAAAGACGAGAGTCGAGAATAACACCCAGAAACTTAACTTTATTATTAACGGGGATCAGTTGGTTGTTAAAAGCTACTTCTATGGAGGGGAAGGCTCTCTTTCTAGTAAAAGGAACTACGCAACATTTAGAGACTGAAAGAGAGAGACCATGAGCCGAAAGCCAGTCTCCCAGGTAAAAGAGAGCTTGATTGAGGTCACTCGTGGCTAGCTCGACTGAGTGGGCGGAGGAATACACAGCTATATCGTCTGCATATTGCAGAATGTTGCAGAAAGGAGTCACAGCCTCTTCTAGATCGTGTGTATACAGGCTGTACAGCAATGGACTAAGTACGGATCCTTGTGGTAGGCCTTTCCAAACAGACCTCGGAGGGGAAAGAACATCACGGTGTCTTACTTCGATTGTTCTATCCATAAGAAAATTGCAAATGAAATGGATTAGCTTCTGCGGCAAACTCAGCTTAGATAATTTATCTCTGAGTAAGGAGAGAATCACATTGTCATAGGCAGATGAGATGTCTAAAAACGCCCCGACAAGGAACTCGTTCTTCGAAAGGGTGATCCTGATGTCTGTGGTTAAAATAGCGAGACTATCCATGGTGCCCATTCCCCGCCGAAAACCAAATTGACTCTTGGCCAGAATTTTATTAGACTCCACAAACCACTCAAGACGTTTTTTTAACATGTGTTCCATTACTTTAAGTAAACACGACGATAATGCGATGGGGCGGTGGGATGTAGGCAGGAGGGGATCTTTTCCCGGCTTGGGGATGGGGATAATAACTTGTTTCTTCCAAGCATCTGGAACGAAACCGTGGTCAAAAAAAGAATTAATAAGATCCAGAAAGTATTTTTTTGTTATTTGTCCAGATTTGCATATAAAAGAGTAGGGGATATTGTCAGGGCCAGGAGACGAATTTTTAAGATGGTCCAAGGAGGACAAGAGTTCCTGCCAGGAAAATGGTTGGTCAAAATTGTTAGGGGGACAGTTAGACGGGTAGGAGGAGGGGAGTGAATTTAAGTCGGGGACTAATGAGGGAGATAGCGCGTCAATAAATGGTTTTAACCACACAGAGGGGTCGTTACTAGAAAGGTCTCGGGTTATGTACGATCCACGGTAACGTTTTATAGCTTTCCAGAGAAGTGACGCCGGAGTGCGAGGAGATATGCTATGGCAGAAATCTATCCACCTATGTCTTTTTTTTTTTTGAAACATACGTTTCGCCAAGGCCGCTACCTTTTTAAAAGCGAGAAAGTTGTCTATGGACATATTTCTGCAGTAATTCTGTTCAGCTTTCTTCCTTTGTCGAATCATCTCAGAACATTCGGAATCCCACCAAGGGGGAGAGGACCTGCCTGCCTTGAACCTTTTTTTAAGGGGAATGTTCTTATCAGCCGAAATTTTAAGGGCTTCGACAAATTTGTCATGGCAGTGCAGAGCGTTTCCTGCGGTCACAGTGGGCATGTCATTGATTGCCGTGTCTGTCTCCATTGCAAATTGATGCCAATCTGCCTTGGCTAAGAGGTACTTCTTGGTGAATGAAGGATAACTGGGTTGAGAAAAGGACGATGGGAAGGAAATTAAGATGGGTAGGTGATCACTGCCGTGAGAGTCGGAAAGAACCGACCAAGAGAGAAGGGAGCTAAGACTGGGGGAACACATTGAGAGGTCGACCGCACTAGGATTCTGACCAGGGGCTGTTCTGCGTGTCGGGGAGCCGTCGTTTAGTAGGCAGATGTTGTTATCCTCCATGACGTCTGCGAGCTCACAGCCTAGGGAGTCGTATTCTGCGCTTCCCCACATAAGATGATGGCAGTTAAAATCACCTAAAATAAGAAAAGGGCCCGGTAGGGCGGAGAATAAGATATCTAGGTCTGAAATGTGTATAGATTGGGGGTCAGAAATGTAGATGGAAAGGACAGTAAAGTGCATGATTTTGGCGGCGACAGCATTAATTCCAGATGGGATAGGGGGAAGGTTTATAAGAGAATATAGAACAGAAGATTTGATAAGAAGGGCGGCTCCTCCATAGCCGTCATCTCTGTCATCACGGAGGCAAGCATACCCAGGTACCCGAAACCGGGATCCTGGGACCAACCAGGTCTCCGAAATGGCAAAGGCAACCGGGTCGAATGAGGAAGCGATTTGAAGAATTTCATGTTGTTTAGGACGAAGACTGTGGCTATTCCACTGAACGAGATGGAATGTTTATGATTTGGAGAAATTGGGTAAGTTTACTGGCAACGTTGGGCGGTAGGGGGAAATCGTCCATTTTGCTGAACATATTGATCAGCAAGGACAGCAACATATCTAGCAGATTGTCGCCAGATGAGGCTGGGGATCCTTGGGAGTGGGAGGGGTTGGTGTTTGTGAACTGTAGAGCCGCACCATTCCTCGGTGGAGGGGGGTCCCGCTCTCCGATTATAGCCTTATGGGCTGCTTGGTCATAACCCTGTGTTAGAGGGCGACGGGGGGATCTTTGGATATAGACCGTCTGTCTATATGAAGTTCTTTCGGGGTGGGAGGAGCTATTGGAGGGGGATGGTTGTGAAGGGAAAGGATCATCCTGAGAGTGGGGCGGAGAATGGGCAGCGTCTGCGTAAGTCCTTTTCACGGGGGGGAATCGTTCACTAGCCTGATAGTAGGAGATATTTTCTTGGGACATAGTGTCCTTGATGGTTTTTTGCCGTGTGAACTCTGGGCAGGTCTTACTCGTGGCAAAGTGTCTGCCCGAGCAGAAAAGGCACGAAGCACGGTCTTCCAGCGTGTTGCAGGTTTTGCCAGTGTGGTCCTGTGCACATTTATAGCACTTGGGCTTTGATCGACATTGGTCTGCTACATGACCAAATTTGCAGCAACTATGGCACTGTATAGTGGGGAGCTGGTAGGTCTCGACAACCATGGAGGTGTAACAATAATAAATTCTGCTTGGCAGAATTTGACCGCTGAAAGTTAGTACAACAGTCCCAGTGGGAACCCATTCCACTCCGTCCGCTTTGTGAACTTTCCGATTAAGCCTCCTAGCTCTAAGGATCTCTCCGCAACCGACAGGTAACTCAACATTGTTCGCGAATTCATCGAGGGGATCGTCTGTGGGGACTCCGCGCACTATGCCCATGCGTGTAATGTTGAAGGTTGGTATGGATGCCTCAAATTTGTTCGCTGATAGCAAAGGGTCTGTAAGGAACTTGTTTGCCGATTCCGCAGACAAGAACTCGATGCTAACACGGTTTCGACCAATCTTTTTGACTCCTTCACGCGAAATGTTTTGCACACGCGCATTAATCATGACCTGACCAAATTTTATGGGGTTTAATGTTGCACGAGAGGAAGGGCTAGACTCTATTCTGGATACGTGTACGAAGAAAGGACCCACATCCTTGGAGGTGTATTTTCGACCCTCTTTGAGGTTAGGGTGTTCGTATAAGTGGACTATCGAGTCGGACGGCGCCCTATTCCCCAACTTAGTCGGAGGCTGGGGACCATCCGAATCGAAAACCCTCTTAGCTGCCCTCCGTGGGGTAGCCGCAGATTCCCACGGCCCCTCCGAGTCCGAGTCTAGCGACGCGGCAATCGGGGGGTCGCCAGAAGCCGACACCTCCATGGAGGTTATGTCCGGAGATTTTGGAGGGATGTTATTCGACATTGCGGGGTTAACAGCGTACGAGAATTGGTTAAAACACTTACTGATACCCGATGCAGTGGAGTAACACAACAAAACACCGAGAAATTAGCACTAGGCCACTAAATTTCGCAGGTCTGACACTAACACGTGCTGTCACCAGTAAATTCAAATGGCAAGTCCCCTTTAGTGTCACTGGGAATGCTAAGGGACAGGTAATTTATTCTCGCGCGACAAAGTCGCGGCCAGTCGTGCTAGCCCTATTGCAGCGATAATGGGGTCTGCAGATCAATGGTATTTTATTTACATATTTATTATATATTAACGCTGAAATACTAGTCTAAGATAAAAATTATGTACTGCTTTTGGAAGAGCGAGACACAAGACACAAGTATATCACAAGTATTTACAAGGAGGTCTCAACCACTTTGTGAAAAATGTATTTTGTTTGTCCAAATAAACGATTTAATATTATTATTATTATTTATTTATTATCTGTGGACTAATTTTATTTTCATTTCAGGATCCCCTTAACACAACATGCACCATTAACGCAGATAGTGTATATATTAAAGAAGAAAAAAATGAGGATGCTGACTGTAATAGAAAAGGTGTACAAGCTAGTTTACACGATGAAATTGTAAGTATTTGTTGTTCATACACACACTGCTACTCGCAGGGGTTCTATGCCCAGGTCCCGAGTGATGAAATAATACTTTATTGGCACTCTCGGAATACAAAAGTACGTTTAAAAAAAAAACCGGACAAGTGCGAGTCGGACTCGCGCACGAGAGTTCCGTAGAAAGATTTTAACGCTTTTCCCCAGTGTTTTAAGAATGTATGCAGTGTGGGGTCAACTTAAATTGGTCTGCGAAATCTACAGACAGACATAAAAATTAAAGATCTTGAGACTTTTCGGAGTGGTTGTGCTATAAGAGCTACCTTCATACCAAATTTCAAGTTTCTAGGACATCTGGAAGTACCTTTTATTTTTTTGGAAATCGACAGTTAGTATGGAAATAGATTTTTTAATGTTTCAGTAAAAGTTTGAATGACTTGTACTTATGTTCCAGATGTTGGACGAACCTGATGATGATGAGACCACATGCCAGGTCAAAACTGAACCAAAAATGATAATGTTTACAGAAGACAGACAAGAAGAGCTAGTCAACAGGTTATTAGATAGCGCATCAAATATTGGCGACGGGGATGGAATGGAAAACAAACACATAGAAGATATGGTGGCAAGTATTCCTTAATTATAGTGAAATTAAACGGATCACTCTCGTATATATAAGTCGAGTTTTACCCATCATGTTTTGAACTAATTCATAGTTCTTCCTCTGGGAGCTCACGACCCAGCGGCAGCGAGACGCTCACTACGCGCCGCTCTACTTTACTACTGTACTACTACTCAGCACTAAGTATTATTGCTCTGTCACGGTGACTTATATATCTGAGTGATCCGTTTATTTCACCGAAAAACACCGAGGTGCGAGCCGGGGTTTGAACCCACGACCCTCTGCTTGAGAGGCCATAGGTTATTAGGTCAAACCACTATGCTATCACGGCTTTTACACTTATACTTATTCAAACAGTAAATTATAATTATTTTCAGATAAATTTTGAACCTGTTAGCAAAGAAGCCACACGCCGTGAAATCACAAGAAGTAAACTTGCAGACGCGACCAGCACTTGCAAAACTAGAAAAAGGACGAAAGAATCTGAGCAGCCGTCTCCTGTGAAGAAGAAGGTAAGCTTAACCCTCCTCATGAAAACAATTGAAGTTCGTTTCAAACTTAAATGCGCTTGGAGTGACGTCAGTCAATTGTAGGGGGGGGGGGGGGCGAGACGCACAGAGACTAACTGGGATGTGGGAGCGGCGTAGCGAACACGAGGAAGGACTACAGCTACACTGACATTTACTGGACCTGCCTGAACAGGCCCCTATCGCACCAACTTTACAATTGTAAAGATGGTTAAATGTAACTTGCAAGATTTGACCCACACAAACGTACAGTTAGCAGCAAAAGTAGCTAACAACCGACGCGTCCATAATGATCTAAACACGGCTCTATTGTTATAGACATAAGAGCTTTTGCAGAACATTGTGACCGCTTCGGTTGCTTAGCAACTTCTGCTGCTGACTGTACATACCATGAGAGCCATGATAGCCTAGCGATTTAACCTATGGCCACTCAAGCAGAGGGTCGTGGGTTCAAACCCCGGCTCGCACCTCTGAGTTTTTCGGAATTTATGTGCGGAATTACATTCGTAATTTATCATGAGCTTTTGTGCGCAAACCTGCACACTTGTGCCAAGCAGTTTAATGATGTGTGCGAAGTTCCCAATCCGCACTGGGCCCACGTGGGAACTATGGCTCAAGGCTTTTTATTCAGAGAGGAGAGGAGGCCTGTGCCCAGCAGTGGGACGTAAAAAAGGCTGATGATGAAACGTACATACATACATACATACATACATACATACATACATACATACATACATACATACACTGCAAGCAAAAGAAAAGTCCTGATTGACTCGTCAACGTCCAGCCCAGACCTCAAGGTAGGGCTTTATTTACACTTAGTGCTTATAATACTTAGTAAGATTAAGATTATGATTAACTAACATACTTTTATAAGTCAACCTTGTTACTAACAAAATTATGGATTGAATTATCTGAATTAATAGTACATTGTGCATGAAGGGCGGTAAGAAGGGTAATACTATCGAAAGTCTATTAGAAGGCCGACGCCGAAGGCTTACTGCCCGTGATACACACAATGTTTTTCATCACATTTGCGAGGAAATAAATACATACAACAAAAGGCAAAAAATCTATTTATTAAAAGTTTGGTCTTCACATACAGAAGACACATTTTACTAAGTACAGGCAGTACCTCCGTAAATATTAGATTAAGTATATACGATTATAAATATAAACTCAGCAGTCGGCAACAAATAATAGTTTTGAGATTGTCAACTTCTTTCAATGGAGACTTCAGACTTCCAGTACTTCCACAGATAATGATAAAAAACGTGTTTAGAAACTGGAAAGACGAAAGCCCATCCATACAGCCAGTTTTTATCCTTTCAAAATAAAATTCACTGAAATAATTGCAAAGTAAACTCAAATAGTTTTAAAACACAATAATAACGTTTAAATTAAGTAATACTTATTTGTAGAAAACATAAAAAACCATGTTTGATTTAAAACCTCCTTAGTGTGGAATGACATATTATACCTACTTACCTACGAGTAAACGCCATATTTTTTAAAACTAAACTCATTACTCCCTTGGGAAAATTACAAATTACCTATTAATAATTTAGGCCGTTGTCCTTCAGTATGCCTGCGTACAATACGACGCTTTACGAGCAAGTGTGATGAAAATGATTTATTATATATTATATTATTATGTATATTATATATATATTATTATTATGTATATTATATATATATTATTATTATGTATATTATATATATATTATTATTATGTGTAATAAGTAGTAAACGTAATAAATGAAACACTCTTATGGGTCAGGCCCTAGTTTTCGCCGCATAAACTCTCCGCTACTTGTTTCTAAACTGTAATAATACTTGTACATGTATTTCTCAAGCACATCTTTGTATTTCCGAAGAAGTGGTGAACCGCAGCCACTGAAGATATAATGTTATATCATTCATACTTTCGTACATAAAAGAAACGAGCAAAGCCATTTCTTTGCGCTATTTTTTAACCCCCGACGAAAAAGAGGAGTGTTATAAATTTTACATGTGTATCTGTGTGTCTGTGTGTCTCTCTGTGGCATCGTAGCTCGGAAATGGATGGACGGATTTGAACGCGGCTTTTTTTTAATCGAAAGCTAGTTTAATCGAGATGGTTCTTAGCTAAGTTTCATAAAAATCGGTTCACCCGTTTTTGAAATATTGAACTTGAAATGACAATGTCGGGGGTTTTTCAACTTTTCTAAGTTGGTTAGGTTAGGTTATTATTGCTCAACTGTCATCTGCCCGTTTTGTGGCTTAATAATTGGCAGTATTTGTACTCTGACTGAGTAGTGGCAACACCAAGCAACGGCCATATTTTTGGCAGTCCAATGGCAACTTTAATCGGAGCGGCATATGGTAAATTTTTCACGGAGTGCATTTTTTCAAGTTTCAAGGTAAGTTTTAAAATTAATATTATTGTGCGCTATTAGGTGTGTGTAATCTTTCAAGGTTAAAAGTTAATTTAACCTTGAAAGATTACACACACTTCGTATTTTACTTTTCATTGTCATTGTATGTTGAAGAGCTTATTTATTGAATTATTATGGATTTTCTTAGCGCAACGCAACGGTGGCGCAAATATGCCATTATGCCACTTATCAAAAATGATATTTTAAAGGGAAATACGTTTTAAAAATTACTCGTCTACATAGATGTTATTTGGATTGATTGTTCTATAGCTTAAATATAGTTCAGGAAAAAATGACTTTGAAAAAATGTGTCGGTTTTGATCTCAAGTGGAGTGTCCTTTTGTATTTTTCCCCAACTTTTAATCTAATCTAATTTTCCATTTAATGCTAATCTTGGTGTAAGGATATGGCAAACGGCGACACGGAATGTCGAGGATCCGGGTTCGATTCCCGGGGCTAGCATTTTCTGGTTTTTTTTTTTTGTGTATTTATGTTTCAGTGAATATTTTAAAAGTATAATGACGTTTTTGACATTATTTCAGTGACGGCTCAAGATAGGCTTAAAGTTGGAGTGTTACTAAATTATGAATTATGAGATAGCAAACAACTGCATTGGAATATTCCGATATTCCTCACAGAGGCCACTTTTCTTTTCTTATCCTGCTGGCTAGACCCTTTCAGTTTTCTATGGTCTAAGGGTTTGAGGTCTGAGGGTCTAAGGCGTTGATCAGTCAGTCAGTAGTTTAAGAGTTGTGCCTGCTCGGTCTTTAAAGGGAGCGCTCCGATCTCGTTCAATCGGTGAAAGGAACTAGTTCGGACTTTTAGTTCCTTTAGTTCAGTAGTTCAGTGAACGAGTTGGAACTGTTTTGATCTGTGAAGGACACGGAACGGAATGATAGTTGTCCATCTCACTCCCACTTGCTCTAGAGACACTTTGAACGAGCGCTATTTATCTCGCTCCTCGGTTTCGGTCACTCTCAACGCTCTGTTCCGCTCAAGCGATTCATCCACTCCACTCCTCTGCCTACTGAACTAAAGGAGCGAAGACCGATTCAATTCGTGCGAAAGGATTTAGTTCATTTCGGTCCGAGACGGGAATTCATTCCTACCAGTTCTTAGTTCCTGACCGACTCAAGCCTACAGTAGTTTGTTTCTTCGAATCTTAAAATTTGCATGAATGTTTAAAAGGCTATACGCTGAAAACGGTTACACATTAGTTTCTGTGGGCAAAATATAGTGCTAAAGCTAAAGTATCTCCCATTTCCGAAAAGATCGGAAAGGTTGACTGGTAGAGATCCCTTATAAGGATAAGTACGCGTTTGTACTTGTATCTCACTGTTTGTAACTTGTATTTATTTCTGTATTTTCTGTACAACAAAGCGTTTAGGTACTTACTTACTTACTTAAATCATGTTCCATTATGTAGTAGATTTATTTACCCTCAATGTTTCGGACGTGTCGCAACGTCCATAATTTGGAAAGGATTGAAAAAGGGGGTATCAATGGAGCTCAGCGCTGTATTAAGTGCGATAGAGGGAGCTACTATAGCTTGATTTTCAGTGTTTTTATATTTGTTACAGGCCAATATGTCAAACAAGAAATATACTAACGAAGACCTCTCCAAGGCATTGGAGGTCATAAAAAATGGAGAAATGTCCATATACAAAGCATCAAAAGTATATAACATACCAAACCAAACCTTACACGATAAGGTTAATAAAAAATACAAAAAACAGGAGAAGGCAGCAGTCTTGCAATCTAAAGAAGAGAAGTTGTTGGTGGAATGGGTGCTTTACATGACTGAAATTGGGTTCCCGGTGACCAAAGATCAATTGCTACAATCGGTTACTAAATTGTTGCTGCAATTAAAGCGACCGAATGTATTCAAAGACGGTATCCCTGGAAGACACTGGTACGATGCATTTCTGAAGAGAAACCCAATAATAAGCAAGAGAGTATGCCAATCGTTGACTACTGAACGCGTGAACGCAAATGAAGGAATAATTAAAGGCTGGTTTCAGAAAGTACGTAAATATTTCGAGGACCACAATCTTTTGGATGTGTTAGAAGATCCGTCGCGCATATTTAATTGCGATGAGTCGGCCTTTTTTCTGTGTCCCAAAGGTCGAGCAGTCCTTGCTAGAAAGGGGGTGAAAGATGCTCACTGTCGATCTGGCAATGACGATGAAGAAAATTTAACGCTCTCTCTTGGCGCGTCAGCGGACGGGAAACTTATGCCAGTATTGGCGCTATTTCCTTGTAAAGGGCTACCACAAAATATGTTATCAAGATATCCCAAAGATTGGGTCATCAGCCGTACTGACTCGGGATGGATGACGTGTGAGACTTTTTATGAGTACGTGGCTAATACATTTGAGCCGTTTTTGACGAGAGAGGATATCAAAAGACCAGTCGTTTTGTTTTTAGATGGCCATGTCTCTCATCTGTCGCTTTCGTTATGCGAATTTTGCAAACAAAAGGAGATTATTCTGGTACCTCTGCTCCCTATCACCACACATGCTTTACAGCCTATGGATGTTGCAGTATTTCATAGTCTTAAAAATGCATGGAGTAAAGAGGTATATAAGTGGCGGATGGAAAAGAATGACAATCGCTTGAAGCGAGAAGACTTTGATGCTGTACTTGAAAAGGCCATAAAAATAACGCTGCGACCAGAAATAATTCAAAACGGCTTTAGAAAGTCTGGCCTGTTTCCGTTCGACGAAAGCGCAGCCGATTTTGGAAAATTACCAAAATCTGCGGTGCCTCCGGCAAGCACAAGCACTCCTGCTAGTTTCGTCTCGGTGGAAAACAGCAAGTCATTGTTACAGCATGAAGAGTTTGTGAAATGGTTTGAGATGAATTTGGGTCCTCACAAATTAAACGAGTTCAGGGAATGCTCAGGAGAATGGACCGGCGATGTGAAGGACGACAGTCTGTTATGCTTTTGGAAGCAACTAACTGAAACCTGCACAAGCAAAGCAACAGGTTCTATGAAAAATCAAGAGAGCAACTCTTGAGGCGAATGACTGCACGTAAATGGATCTTGACCGTAATGAATGACACATAAGTTGACGACACAGTTTTTTTTTTTTTAATTATGGCTTTCGCCCTTGCTACTATGGCAAGGAGTATTTTGCCAATGTCAGCGTTTAGACATTACACACGTGAGAAGAGTGTTCGGTTTAGGAATTCTTCATTTTTAGGAAGGAACAGATGGGTGACCTAAAACAAACAACACTATGAACTAAAAACAATTACCTCCTCGTGTAAATACGATCACGTGTCACACTTTCGCGCGCAGCTGAAATGGTTGCCTATCAGGGATCGCAGGAACGTCCACATTCTGTCATTGCTTTTCAATATCCTCTTTAATCCTTCCGCTCCTCCATACCTCTCCGAGTGCTTCAGCTATTTAGCTGCTGGCAGCGGGCACCGTTTGCGGTCCAGTACCAATCTCCTTCTAGCATCGCATCCTACCTCCTCCAGGACGTACTCCAAATCTTTCTCTGTGCACGCTGCTAGGCTGTGGAAGTGTGGAACCGGTTACCGACCTCCATAAGGCAAGGAAGGAAACGTTGAAGATGAAGATCCTTCTCCTTAAATTATTGGGAACGCTTCTTTTATATTGTGTCTGTTATTTATTGTATGTATTATATGTAGATGTATATGTATATATTTATTTTGTTTATGTATCTAGCAGTAAGTGTGTTGTAATATGGTAGACTTTTCTTTCAATATTTATAATTTTTAAGACACTTATTATCGGTCCCTAGTAAGCTAGTCCTCTCCACCACTCTAAGGTTGGCTGGTAGAGATCCCTTATAGGGATAAGCCCGCCTTTGTAATTTAGTTTTTTTTGTAAAGTTTTTTTAGTACAATAAAGTGTTTACTTACTTTCTTACCCCCTTTGCTCACCCGCGACCACTAATGATATCATCATCATCATTAGTGGTCGCGGGTGAGCAAAGTAATTGTTTTTAGTTCATAAATATGGACCTCCGCGAAGTAACGCCTGATTCAATAAATTACAAACAACACTTCCCAACGAGGCAACTTTGATTGGTGTTTTACCACGTTTAACTCCTGAACGTACAAACCCTATCAAGCTCATTACTGGTCAAGAAACGAAAGAAGTGTCAGAGACTCTTACAATAGACTGCGCTTCCGATGTTGTACAGTCAGCCACCATACGATTTGTATGGTGTACCGAACTATTTGATCACTTTGGATGTCACCATATATATGACGCTGACTGTACAAACCATACCTCCTATAAACAAAGTCGCAAATGATCAATTGATTAAACCTTTTGTCACAATACCTTTGGCTAGTAATGTACTCTGTGCGATTCCTGAATACATACATACAGTCACGCCTGTCTCCCGGAGGGGTAGGCAGAGACCACGGCCTTCCACTTGCTACGATCCTGACATACAGCCTTTGCTTCCCTTAATCTCATAACATTCTTCATACATGCTCCTCGGTTTTGGGTACTCCTGACCTGTCCTTTTTCCAAAATATCACCGATTTGATCGGAGTACGTTCGCCGAGGTCTTCCCTTTCCCACTTTTCCATCCACTCTCCCTTCATACACGCTTTTTGTAAATCTGCTTTCACTCATTCTCTCTACATGCCCAAACCATCTTAACATACCCTTCTCAATTTTCGTCACTACATCTTCATTCACACCGCACTTCTCTCTTATCGCATTATTCGACACTCTATCTCTCAAAGTCACACCACACATACTTCTCAACGCTCTCATTTCCACTGCATTCACTCTATTTTGGTGTTTCTTTTGCCACACCCAACTTTCACTACCATACATAAGTGTCGGTACTAACACTCCTCTATATACTGCCAGCCGTGCTATTCGTGACTCTTTGCGGCTACTCATAAAGGCGTGGAGTGCCCCATTTACTCGATTTCCAGCATTCACTCTCCTTTCAATATCTTCCTCATACTTACCGTTCCTAGTAAACAAAGTCCCCAGATACACAAAATCTTTCACTTGTTCCAACCTAACTCCATCGACCTTGATTTGACAATCTGACATACTCTCATCCCTTTCAAATACCATCACTTTGGTCTTACTTACATTCATTTTCATTCCTTTCCTCTCAAAAGATCCGTGCATAATAGTTACCATCTCCTGCAACCCCTCAGCCGACGACGCAAATAAAACCTGGTCATCGGCGTAGAGAAGACATTTGACGACTAACCCATTCATTCTCAAACCACATTCATCATCTTTCATATCTTGCAGACAACTGTCCATGAATAAATTGAACAGCCACGGCGACGCTACACATCCCTGTCTAACACCCTTTTCGATGCTAAACCATTCAGTGTATGACCCGTTTATCCTCACGCAAGCACTGGAATCCTCGTAGAGAGATTTCAGAGCTCGAATGAGATGACTGCTCACTCCATACATTGACAGTACCGACCAAAATTCATTCCTCACCACTTTGTCATAGGCCTTTTCCAAATCCACGAAAGCGCAGTAGACCTTTTGACCTTTTGCCAAATACTTCTGTACTGTGTTTCGTAAGGAAAAGACCTGATCCGTACATCCCATACCCTTTCGAAATCCTGCTTGCACATCCCATATTTTCTCATCGGTTTCTTTCACAACTCTTTCAATTAACAATTTCGCATACAATTTGCCGACGATGCTGAGTAAGCTAATGCCCCGGTAGTTTTTACAGTCAAGTTGCGAGCCCTTGCCTTTATAAAGAGGTACAATGACAGCTTTGCACCAATCTCTTGGAACTTGGCCGGTGTCAAAGCAGAAATTGCAAAGGCGATACAACTGACTTTGCTACGATGGCATGTCCAGCTTTCAGCATCTCGACTGAAACTTTATCATACCCTGCAGCTTTTCCTGATTTCATACTTTTCAATGCTTTCATAATTTCATCCATGCTAATAAGACTCACGTCTTTCAAAACACTTTCATTCATCTCTGAGGTAGGCACACTTGCTTCCTCTCTCTCAAACAAACCCTCAAATTACTCTTTCCGTCTCTTTAAAATGTATTCTCCCTCATTCAATAAACTTCCACTCTGATTTCTGATTGAGTTTAGCTCAGAGGTCTGAGTCTTACCTCTAGCTAAACGGATGGATTTCCAGAAAAACTTTATATTTGTCCGGAAATCCTCAGTCAACCTTTTATCCATCTCATCTTTCAGCTCATCTTTCTTTATTTTAACTATTTCTTTTACCGAAACCTTTAATCTTTTATAGTAATTTTTTGCTTCATTTACTTCTTCAAACGTGGCCTTCTGGATCCTTTGGTTAGCCCTTACAGCTAACCAATCCAGCCACAGGTTGCAGCCCAATGCTAACGAGGCCCATCCCCCCGAAGGTTATATTTCGGAGTTTTCCTTCTAGACAGGTTGCAGCCCAATGCTAACGAGGCCCATCCCCCCGAAGGTTATATTTCGGAGTTTTCCTTCTCCTAGACAGGTTGCAGCCCAATGCTAACGAGGCCCATCCCCCCGAAGGTTATATTTCGGAGTTTTCCTTCTCCTAGACAGGTTGCAGCCCAATGCTAACGAGGCCCATCCCCCCGAAGGTTATATTTCGGAGTTTTCCTTCTAGACAGGTTGCAGCCCAATGCTAACGAGGCCCATCCCCCCGAAGGTTATATTTCGGAGTTTTCCTTCTAGACAGTTTGCAGCCCAATGCTAACGAGGCCCATCCCCCCGTAGGTTATATTTCGGAGTTTTCCTTCTAGACAGTTTGCAGCCCAATGCTAACGAGGCCCATCCCCCCGAAGGTTATATTTCGGAGTTTTCCTTCTAGACAGTTTGCAGCCCAATGCTAACGAGGCCCATCCCCCCGAAGGTTATATTTCGGAGTTTTCCTTCTAGACAGTTTGCAGCCCAATGCTAACGAGGCCCATCCCCCCGAAGGTTATATTTCGGAGTTTTCCTTCTAGACAGTTTGCAGCCCAATGCTAACGAGGCCCATCCCCCCGAAGGTTATATTTCGGAGTTTTCCTTCTCCTAGACAGGTTGCAGTCCAATGCTAACGAGGCCCATCCCCCCGATTATATTTGTTGTCATGAAACTATTTCATAATCTTGTCGATTTCAGTAGTCTGAAATTCTAGATGATTAATGAGCAAATACGCTGATGTTTGATCTCTGAAACCATTATGCTAAAATAATGTAGTGTTTAATTTTTACTGAATTGTTCGCTAGAAGTAAGTTCATGTTAACCAATTCGATCTCATAAAAACAAACATAAAAAAGGCAAGGAAACTGGGGAGATTTGTTCCTTTGTGATCTTTGGTAACTAAAAGTATGTAATAAAAATAAAAATCTTTTTGTTTATGCAATGTTATTTTATTTCAGTACAATTCACATTAAGTAAGTTTACAATTATCTGTTTAATTAATTCTGTAGGAAATAGGCATTTACTGCATTTAACGGATTTACTCGCACGCATTAACGGAATTACCAGCAGAGCCGAAATTTATACCGCAATAACGAACATTTAGGAGGTACACAAATACAAGATTAATCATATCAAAAGCAATTTAATATGCATATTCTTCTATATCATTCTATACTTTGAAAGCCGATTTCTATTACCTAGCTGAGATTTCGGTTTCTTTAATACTCCGTAATTACGTACTTCTCCCTAATTTCCACGTTGACATGCAAAGAGTTTGCGGGCTGAGTTTGGGTGGTAAGAAAGTCTAAGAGATGGTGAGGTGATAAATTCATAATAATAATAAATATCACGGGACAATTTGACGCCAATTGACCTAGTCCCAAACTAGGCAAAGCCTGCACTATGGGTACGAGACAACGGATAAACATACTTACATAGATAAATACATACTTATATACACATTAAACAACCAAGACCCGAGAACAAACATTCGTATTCATCATACAAACATCTGCCAACAACAACAACAAAACAATTCATAGATAGGTGCTATTTTTAACCCCCGACGAAAAAGAGGGGTGTTATAAGTTTGACCTGTGTATCTGTCTGTGGCATCATAGCTCCCAAACGGATGGACCGATTTCGATGCGGTTTTTTTTAGTCGAAAGCTAGTGTAATCGAGGTGGTTCTTAGCCAAGTTTCATTAAAATCGGTCAAGCCGTTTTTGAAATATTGAACTTTTAAATGACAATGTCGGGGGTTTTTCAACTTTTCTAAGTTGGTTAAGTTATTATCAATGTTTTTGAAGTTCGATTGCAAGATCCAGGGGGGATGTGCCCTCCTGCCCCCCCCCTCTCCTCCCGCGCCTATCGTTACAACCATACACGTTTCCCTCCGTGGGACACCCTGTATATTGCGTAATGCGTACATCTGATCTGACATACGAACGTATTATTGTTTTCAGATGTCCCTAAGTAGTTCTGAAAGACAAAAACGGTACCGAGAAAGAATGCGGTTACAGAATCCCGAAAAATATGAAATGACTAAGAGAAAAAATGCAGAACGTAACAAAATGAGAAGGAAGATAGAAGACTACGACGACGCAGGCAAAAAAGAAGTGAGAGAAAAATGGAGACGCTTGAAGAGAAAACAGAATGACAAAGGACTACTGAAGGTCGTTATTGAGTCAGTTACATAAATAAATAAATATCATGGGACAAATTGACACCAATTGACCTAGTCCCAAACTAGGCAAAGCCTGTACTATGGGTACTAGACAACGGATAAACATACTTATATAGATAAATACATACTTATATACATATTAAACATCCAAGACCCGAGAACAAATATTCGTATTCATCATACAAACATCTGCCCCGGCCGGGATTTGAACCCGGGACCTCAAGCTTCATAGTCAGGGTCTCTTACCACTGGGCTATTCGGTCGTCACATACTTGTATACATACATATTATTATAGTACAATCAACAAATGAGTTTATATTCATGACCCTTGTTTACCATTTTTCGGGGGAAACCCGAGTGACAGCCCTGGCTGAATATTAAAGTAACTACAATACCCCACGGAACTGCGCTGTGGATTTTTCTCTCATGTATAAGATAGACATTATTCTATTACGACGTAAAATATGAGCTTATAATATACCGGCGGTTGCGAGAAAAAAAAAAAACAAAATTAAATAAAAGGCAATAATTGTGTATAGCTTGTAAGATATTTGTCTTGCTGCATTTGTCATAGTCATGGTTGTCGAATAAAGTTTTTTTATCTATCTATCTATCAATAATTCGACTTCTCGTGATCAATGTTTTTGAAGTTCGATTGTAAGATCCAGGGGGGAGGTGCTCCCCCCTCCTATCGTATAGTTACAACCATACACGTTTCTCTCCGTGGGACACCCTGTATATTGCGTAATGTGTACATCTGATCTGATATACGAACGTATTATTGTTTTCAGATGCCCCTAAGTAGTTCTGAAAAGCAAAAACGGTACCGAGAAAGAATGCGGTTACAGGATCCCGAAAAATATGAAATGACTAAGAGAAAAAATGCAGAACGTAACAAAATGAGAAGGAAGATAGAAGACTACGACGAAGCAGGCAAAAAAGAAGTGAGAGAAAAATGGAGACGCTTGAAGAGAAAACAGAATGACAAAGGACTACTGAAGGTCGTTATTGAGACCTAGTCACATGCATGTAAACATACATGTTATTATAATAAAATCATCTGTGTGTAGTGTGGGGCGTAGCCCAGGTAGTGGGCACTGGAGAAGGTACGGTGACGCGTCCTAACGGTAAAATTAGTTACTGCCCTGCAAATACTAATGCGATTAAATAAAAGATGGAATTCTTAGTCAGGACTGGGTCTATATTCAAGTAGCAGGGGCTTAAGGTTATTACAAATTCAGAAATGCAACTATCTTAATCCGAGGTCCCAGCCCAACTCATCTGCTGTCTGGGAACCAGGTGTTCCTTTATTTTGATCAAATTCTAAGTTTAAAATGAACAGATTAGTCTAGCTTGCCAAGACCGCACTGCACTTGTTGCATGGAGGCTAACACCCTACAGTAGGATTCAATAACGACCTTCAGTAGTTTTTTGTTACTTTCAACATGAAACTGCCGTTCGATTCAATCAAAGTGAAATAAACGGATCACTAAAGTATGTCAACCGAGTATAGCCCGACATGTTTCGGACTAATCCGTACTCCTTCCTCTGGGAGCACACACTACGCCGGTGGCGAAACGTAATTCGTAATTGTCATTCTGATTTTTCTTTTCTACATGCATTGTACTTGTACAGATAATAAAAAATAATGAAGAGGCACCATCTTGTCTTTCTTTTCAAACAGCCTCTTATCTCTCACGTTAGTATAATATCGACGGTACTCTGACTCAACCTCGTAAATAAACTTTGACGAAATTGGAATAACCACGCGGTTTAGAATAGTTATTCCAATTTTGTCCCAGTTTATATACGAGGTTGAGTCAGCACCGTCGGTATATGTATAGTTTAAATATTCTTTGCCTTTATGAAACTCACGATTGTTACGTTATCTTGAATGTTACTGATGGCCAACGCGTTACTGAATCTCGAATGTTATGGTACATTTCTTTACGGTGATGCCCAAAAGGGACGTGCTTTAAGAAAATTATTACCTTTAGAAGTGATCAGTGCACCCTCAGTGAACTCTTTTAAAAACAGACTTGACAAATATTTTAATCATAATCACACAAGTGGACAATGATATGCACGCATCAGCTATTAAGCTGCCTGTGCATCAAAAATAATAATAATGATAATAAATAGAGTAATGTACTTAATTGAATATTATGGATCTCAATTCCTGACTTTCGGAATTCGGAACAAAGAGATTATAGGATATAAGAACCATCTCGATTAAACTAGCTTTCGATTAATAAAAGCCGCGTCCAAATCCATCCATCCTTTTACGAGGTACGATGCCACAGACATACACAGTTTTCGGTCGGCCGGATAGCCTAGTGGTTAGAGACCCTGACTATGAAGCTTGAGGTCCCGGGTTCGAATCCCGGTCGGGGCAGATGTTCGTATGATGAATACGAATGTTTGTTCTTGGGTCTTGGACGTTTAATATGTATTTCAACATATATTTATCTATGTAAGTATGTTTATCCGTTGTCTAGTACCCATAACACAAGCTCTGCTTAATTTGGGACTAGGGCAATTGGTGTCAATTGTCCCATGATATTTATTTTCGTCGGGGTTAAAAAGTGACCCCATTGTAATTGTAGCACGGGCTATTTTCCGCAACTCGACGACTAGTTTGCGCCTATTTTGCGTGAGGGGCTGACGGCACTATTCATGCCAGCCCAGCTCCTGGAGGAAGCAGAGCAGACTCTTCACGTTGCTGGCTACCTGGAGCGCCCCGGCGACCCGAGGTGCAGTGCCCTGTAGACCCCATTGGATAAGATAAGCTACTAAGTGACTGCTGTAATAAGTATACTGTCAACCGCAATACGTGCTGTTTCTGTTGAGTACGATTTAAACTCTATTCGAAAACTTGAACTAGGGAAGAAATCTTTGTGGGGCTTGCAAGGTTTGATTACAGACAGACAAACAGACACCGGGACAGGTGAACTAAATAATAAAAGCTTGTAGGAACCTCCATAATTTTAAACGGTATTGCGAATTTTAATTAATAATGCTGTGGCATTAATAAAAACAGCCGATCATGCCTATATGTATAACTAGGTATATGTATAGTTTGCCAGGTGGGTACATATTATGTTTAATTAATGTTAAAAGAATTCCACATTACAACAAAAAGTTGGTATCAACTTTGATACCATATGCATCAAAGCGTAGAGCAGGCAAGGAAATCCTCTTCCAAAAAATTTTAATTAAATCTGTGCAAAATGCACAGGGTCTGTTGATTGTGTGCGCGTTTTGGCATTTGAGTCACAGTTTTAGTATGAACTTGTATTAACGTTACAAATGCCATGAGCATAGGACGTGTGCTGGACTTGTGTACCTCCCCACCTCCGCTCCCTAAAAGAGGCAGATCTATCTGGTTAAAGGTAAGCCTTCCCTGTGGCCAAACCAACCTTTTGTTACAGAAAGGGCAATGCTACACAAAGAAATTAAATAAACACGAGCTCGAAGCTTACCGAGAACAGGTGGAGGCGAGCTTGGCATTCCAAGCGGCGAGGCATAAGTGCAACACTTGCCTGGTCGTGTTCCACACGGGGAAATCCAGTCGGGAACACGAAACTATCTGCCATTCCAAGGTAGGTATACTTAGACATTTTACGTCCCACTGCTGGGCACAGGCCCCTCTCAGAATGGGAGGGCTTGGGCTATAGTTCCCACGCGGGCCCAGTGCTGATTGGGAACTTCACACACACCATGGAATTGCTTTGCAGGAGTGCGCAGGTTTCCTCCCGGTATTTTCCTTCACCGAAAAGCTCATGATAAATTACAAATGTTATTTCGCACATAAAATCCGAAAAACTCAGGTGCGAGCCGGGGTTTGAACCCACGACCTTCTGCTCGAGAGGCCATAGGTCAAACCACTAGGCTATCGCGGCTTTTTTACATACTGATTAACCAAGGGTACGTATTAGCCGCCAATTACCGTACTAGGTAGGTAAGTACCTACACTTTAGGGGTGGACTTTGACGACCAGATAGCCTAGTGCCAAAGGCGCACTTATTTATTGCACGCAAAATTGTACGTTATTGTAACAGGTTAAGGATTATATTAGATAAAGATAATCGTTACAAACTATAAACTATATCGTTATAAACTAGACGGCGCCATATTTTCATTTCATTTTTGTTCGTGACCGGTTATCTGGGTAATTATTGATCGAAGATATGTATAGATACAATGTATGTATTCGGTGATATGTATATTTACATTTCAGAAATATAATACCGAGTGCGTCGTATGCCAGCAGACGATGCCCGCCAAACTGCTGACGAAACACATCGCGTCACACTTCGAAATCATCGAGTGCAGCGAGTGCGGATACCGAAGCAACGATGGAGACACCATGAAATATCATAGTTGTCTCCTGTGTTAGCTCAGTGGCCTGTCACGCTGTAAGTTGTGGGTTCGAACCCTGGCTCGCGCCTGCGAGTTTTCGGAGTCGTGAGGAAACCTGCTCACTCCTGCGAAGCAATACAATGGTATATCTATGAGATGTTCGGATCTAGTGCGCAATCTCTCGTATAAATAGGTGGTAGTACTTCAAAGATTCGGATCATACGCATCAACGCCAACGCATGCGCAGAGGCTCTAAAATATCATTGTATAGATAGATAACGCCAAATTATGATGACTATGTCGTAAAAATGTATGATATTGTTGTTTTTATTCATGACCTACCTGAGCTGAACATCAAGAAATAGCTAATTTTATTTCGTTAGAAAATACACCAAATGCCATAATATAATAAGTAATTAATTATTATAATAACAATAATTTGTAAGATTAAGTTGCTGTGCCCTTACATGGTAAATGTTGAAGCTTTACCGATACGTTTTAAGACCTTATACACAACATTTTATATGCAATAAAGAGTTTGAGTTAAAAAAATATTTTGAATTAAAACTTTATTTGCAACTTTAGTCCTAGGACACTAATTTACAATTGTTACGTTTTAAATACTCACCGAAACAAGAATACTCAGAAAACCAGAAAAATATGACTGACCCTGGGAATTGACTGGGATCCTTGTTACCCCCAAGAAGCCACCAACCGCAGAAGCTTTACCTAACCCAGCAAGACAGATCGCGATACGTCGTCGATAAACGTTAGTATGCTAAGGGTTCAGGACAGACTGACAACTTTGACTATGGCAGGACTCGCAGAAAATTTACAACAGACATGGCTGCATGAATATTCTTTCCTTTGCCTCTGAAATTTATTAAAAAAAATTGATTTTGACGTTTTGACATTGACACTAGCTGCAGCTGCTCTGCTCGCACCTCAGCTGCACAGTGGTTATTAAATAATAAATATCAACAATTGTTTGTACTTTCAATAAAATATAAATCGCTTAGTTCTCTAAATTAGATCATGACCTACGAAACAGTGTGTCAGGCATGTCTCAGCAACGAAAGGACATTATTTCCCATAAGAAAACTACAAAGCTCTTTTATTAATGAAGGCGTACTTCACCTGAATGTTTGTAAAGTATTATAATAACATTTTATAGGTAGGTACTTATTTTATTGGAAAATGTATGTAATAGTATTATTGTGCATTACAGGTGAATAACATGGGTGGCGTGTGCTGGGAATGTAAAAGAATGATTATGAAATTTACGAGATTCAAGAAACAAGTTGACTTCTGTCATAAAGCCTTGTTGGATTTAAAAAAGGTTTTTAAGCATCCTTTTTAAGTTTAGATTTTTTGCTGATTGTAGAACACTGAGTGCAATTGTGTGACTTTTTTTATATGATAAGGAAGGCAAACGAGCAAGTGGGTAACTTGATGGTAAGTGATCATGGTCACTAAGGCATCAGTTTTCATCGCACGGTAAGACGTTAGCGAGCTATGGAGTCGACATTAGCAATAAAATTCAACTCTTGTTCATCATATATAATTAGTGATTTAATTTTATAATCAAGGACTAGAATGTTGCCTAGTTTATCCTATAATTTTGTTTTTGAGTAGGTATATCAATATTACAAAGAAGAATAATGATGAAGAATAATAGAGGTAAAAATTATTTGTAAGTATATAAAAAACAGGCAAGAGCATGTCTGAGACGACTTACTTACTCTTAACAGTATTGAGCCATTTAAATTATTAGGAGGTTTGCCTACTTTTTATCAAAAATAAGAAGCTTTAATCCTAGCCAAAATATAGCACTAATCATACCTATAATAAATAATAAAAGTTCCATGCACCTTCCTCTATTCGTCTCATTTTTCAGCTGCAAAATGTAAAATGTCTCAGCAATCTATCTTACTCGGCAACTCAGACTTACCAGTACCTAAATACAGACTCTGACCCGCTCACCACAGAAACGCTAGAAGTCGTAGCAAAAGAAATAAAACAAGAAATAGAATTAAAAGTTGACATGGATTATTTTAATGATATTGACAATCCAGCTGCTTCAGACCATGAAGTGTATGTTCAAGAAAATGACGTAAAAGTAGAAATAGTCACTAAGAAAAAAGAGAGAAAAAGTAAAAAAAAAGCTAAAGTCAGTACTAAATTAGATTGTGCTTCCGATTTAGAGGATTTAAGAGCGAAGTTTGTAGAAATTGAGTTTACGGAAGAGGAGATGCTGAAAAGCAGGGAAGAGAAACGAAGTCATCCCAATTTTAAGAAGTTGCCGTATAATTGTGGGAATTGTGTGCTGGGGTTCACGAGGAAGGAGACCTATGACTTGCATTTGGTTAAGAAACATGAAAAGGTTTGTATTCATCTATAGTGCTAATATTATTATAGCGAAAGTAACTCTGTTTGCTACCTCTTCACGGAAAAACCTCTGCACCAATCTAAATGGTATGCAAGAAGATAGTTTGAACATTGAGGAATAACATAGGCTACTTTTTATTCTGGAAAATTGTATAGTTCCCCCGGGATAGCGATAACCGAAATCTACGCAGACGAATTCGCGGGCAACAGCTAGTTATTTATAAGAAGTGTTTTTATATTTATATAATAAATAAGCATCATGACGTAAAACCTTTATGAACTAACTACTCCACCACCACACATTTAAGATAGCTACAGCTACATCTATACGGCGAGCGTACGTGTTCATGCAGTGCCCACCCACCTTCTCCTTTTCAACTTCTTAATTTTTTTTTGTTGCAGACCGTCGGTACCCACATCTGCCCAGTGTGTCAAGTCCGCTTCACCTCCTCAACATCTCTAACCAAACACGTGAAGAAGCATTACCACTGTTACCGTTGTAAGCTCTGCAAATATGAGACGTTGGAGCTGTGGTCCGCACTCAGCCATTGTAGGACCAAGCATAGTGCGGACACGGAGAATAGTATACACTGCCCCCAGTGCAGTTTTGTGGCCAAGTATGTATTTATTTTTTAAGTTTTTTTAATTATGTAACCTAACCAACTTAGAAAAGTTAATAAACCCCCGACATTGACATTTCAAAGTTCAATATTTCAAAAACTGGTGAACCGATTTTAATGAAACAGTTAAGAACCATCTCAATTAAAATAGCTTTCGACTGAAAAAAACCGCATCGAAATTAATACACCTGTTTGGGAGCTATGATGCCACAGACAGATACACAGATACACATGTCAAACTTATAACACCCCTTTTTTGTCGGGGGTTAAAAAATTAGTTTAATTATAATTTTGCGGGTGTTAGGACCCTGTGCGAGGTCCGTCCTTATCGCCACCATCATTTTACTCGCTTGTGCTACCGCTAAGCAGCAGTGTTTGCACTGTTGTGTTCCGGTGTGGAGAGTAAGATTGCCGGTGTAATTACGGGCCCAAGAAGCATTTCATCTTAGCTCTCTAGGTTGGCAACGCATCTAGGAACCTCCCCCCTCCGCGGGTTGTTGCGGGTGTCTATGGGCAGTGGTGATCACTTACCGTCACGTGACTCACTTGCTCGTTTGCCTTCCTTGTATAAAAAAAAGGTCGCACGCGGAAAGCGGTCGGGACCTGGAACGCGTAAAGAAGTTCTAAGCCAGTTTCGGCATGCGAGGTACATCCTCTTTTTTTTTTGACAAGGAAGGTAAACGAGCAAGTGGGTCACCTGATGATAAGTGATCACTGCCCATAGACACCCGCAACCCTGGGGGGTTTGCAGATGCGTTGCCAACCTAGAGAGCTAAGATGAATTGCCTCTTGTGCCCGTAATTACACCGGCTGCCTTACTCTCCACACTGGAAGACGACAGTGCAAGCACTGGCTGTTTAGTTGTAAGATTAGCGAGTAAGATGATGGTAGCGATCCTTTCCTTCTATCCTGATATAGTTCTGTATATTCGACGTAGTTCGTTATAGCCTTTGTGTGCTGAATTGAATGCTTGTTTATCCAGGGCGCGTGAAGAATTAGCTGAACACGCCAAGTCGCACACTCTGGTTTGCAACGAGTGCGGGGAGAAGTTCAAAGGACCGAACACTCTTAAAACACACATTCGGTAAGAATTCTTAAAGGAAGAAAGGGTCACGCATTTAAATTACTCTTTCCCGAAATGTGCACTTTCTCTAAACATGCACATCTTCAGAAAGATAACTTTCTCGGAAGGTACGCTGTCTCTACAAGTGCACTTCCCAATGGGTACACTTTCTCAAAACGATCACTTTCTCCGAAGGTACGCTGTCTCTACAAGTGCACTTCCCAATGGGTACACTTTCTCAAAACGACCACTTTCTCCGAAGGTACGCTGTCTCTACAAGTGCACTTCCCAATGGGTACACTTTCTCAAAACGACCACTTTCTCCGAAGGTACGCTGTCTCTACAAGTGCACTTCCCAATGGGTACACTTTCTCAAAACGACCACTTTCTCCGAAGGTACGCTGTCTCTACAAGTGCACTTCCCAATGGGTACACTTTCTCAAAACGACCACTTTCTCCGAAGGTACGCTGTCTCTACAAGTGCACTTCTCAATGGGTACACTTTCTCAAAACGACCACTTTCTCCGAAGGTACGCTGTCTCTACAAGTGCACTTCTCAATGGGTACACTTTCTCCGAAGGTACGCTGTCTCTACAAGTGCACTTCTCAATGGGTACACTTTCTCAAAACGACCACTTTCTCCGAAGGTACGCTGTCTCTACAAGTGCACTTCCCAATGGGTAGATGATGGTTCTAAAGATCAGTCAAAAAACGTTAACATTGCCATCATGACTCATGATCTTCACCTGACAAAAACTCGTGTGAACTTTGTGGTGATGGAAATAGTACTTTCGAGAAAGTGCCCTAATTGGGGAAGTTGCATTTTTCGTACTAGTGCTTTTCACTTTGCCAAGGAGCCGATGGAGGAGGACGGAGCCCGCCCCCCGCGGGTGGCCCCTCGTGCGGTCCCCCCCCCCCTCTTTGTCATGTTTTCGCAAATGTATTAAAAACGTCTTTGATACACGTGCGGAAGGGTCATTTTTGCTCGTCCCGAGTCTCGACCCTTGCCTAGCGGCTCGGGTCTGGACACCTCAGGACTCGTGCAAAACGACATACCTTCCGCACTTATATCAAAAAGTACTATTCTCTCTTTTTTAGGGTTCCGTACCTCAAAAGGAAAAACGGAACCCTTATAGGATCACTTTGTTGTCCGTCTGTCTGTCTGTATGTCAGACTGTCTGTCTGTCAAGACCCTTTTTCTCTGGAACGCGTGCAGGTAGCATGCTGAAATTAATATCAAACTTCTCAAGCCTGCGGTCCCTTGAAGCTGTCAAGTCAACGCAATCAAAAGATACAGTCATTAAAAAGGCTATTTCCATATAAATTGCCGTAATCTGAAAACCTAAAGGGTACTTCCAGTTGTCCTAGAAACTTGAAATTTGGTATGAAGCCTCTTATAGCACAACCACTCACAAAAGTCTCAAAATCTTAAATTTTTATGTCTGTCTGTAGATTTAGCAGACCAATTCAAAAAAAAAATCAAAAATTCAAAATTTTATTCAGCAAATAGGCAGTTGAATGCTCTTTTACACGTCATTTTTTTGAGTCTACCAGCGCTTTCGGAAAGACCATGATTGCCAAGAAGAATGCGCCGCAAGAAACTTGGCACAAAGTCATTTTTTCTAAAAACAAGTTACATCAGATCTTACAATACGTAACCACGGATAAATTACACAAAGAAAGCTCACTCTATCATTTAAAAAAAAATGAAGAGAGAAAAAAAAACCGTATTTTAGAAAAAAGTGTAAAATATAAGTTGACCACACACTACGTACATTTTGCTTAGAAGCAGGGCTCTGCTAACACTGGACTTCTTAAAACACTGGTTTTTTCTTTATCACCAGACGCATCCACGGCTCGGTCCGCGAGCACAAGTGCGACAGCTGCCCCAAGGCCTTCCGGTCCCGCGGCCGCCTCGAGGCGCACATGGCGGCCCACGGCGCCGCCGCCGCCGCCAGGCTCGCCTACTGCGCCAGCTGCAGGGTCCAGTACAAGAACATTTACGTCTACAGGAACCATTTGAGCACCAGCGCGAACCACAGCGAGAAACGGTAAGGGTCACTAACTTAGGTCTACGTAAGGAGTCTTTAGTATATACATATGGTTCCAGTGCCTAGATGGAAAGACCGGCTAACTTATTGTACGAGCTCTACGGTCCAGTACAAGAATGTTTACGTGTACAAGAACCATTTGAGCACCAGCGCGAACCATGGTGAGTAAGAAATGGTAAGGATCCCTTAAATTAAGTCTCCCTCGAAATTTCAATTGTAACTCTTTCCTTGGTGATCATTCATTGTTTATGTCACTGCAAGAAGTTATGGAGTATGGACTCTCCCTTATTTCCTTAAAAAAAAAACTATGATTAACTATTTTACTACCATGTTACTACAAAAAGGTGTGTGTGGAATGACCTCCCAGCTTGGGTGTTCCCTCCCTCTTACAACATTGGTTCCTTCCAGAGAAGTGTGAAAAGGCACTTTACGAAGCCGGCATGACGGTGCTGACGCAAGGGGGGATATCAGGTCCCACTTCCGTCGTCATTGTTATCTCGACTGCCATCAGGTGCCTATAAAAAAAATCTAGTAAAAAAAAACGTTACTGAAATACCTATCTTTTTTCTAACAAAAAACTTGTTTAATGTTTCAGGTACCATTGCGACGTGTGCAATAAGAAGTTCGCGTCCAAAGTGTACTACAAGCGGCACTACACTTTCTACCACCAGAAGAGTTCCCCCTTCAAATGCGAGCAGTGCGATCGGGTGAGATCTATTACTGATTAATTACAAGGGTCAATCAACTTTTCCTTGCCACTCGTTGCCATGGAGATGTCCCCTGGATAACACAACTGAAATATGATTTCCTAAGACCCAACTCCCCCGAAAGTCAGGATTTGCATGCTTAGGAGATGAAGCATGGCATGAAGGAATTGGCGTATATCTGTCGAAACTCCTAACGTTTGATGGAGTGGTGCCTTAGAAAATATTATTTTAGACGAGTGACCCAGGGGACATCTCCATGGCAACGAGTGGCAAAGAAAAGTTGATTGACCCATAATCGGTCTATTGCAGCTGTCGCTACGTCTGTACATCCAATTAAACATAAATTTACAACCTATTCATCTGAGCTTAATTTCAGCCTGAGTACAATAGACATAACGACAAGATATGTTTCCTGTCAATGTGTTCATAGGATAGACTGAGTGGTTTGTAACGATTAGTACATTCTCATTTCTGAGGAGATTCTTTCTCCACGAGCCTCCCAACACCCCTTATAGCTCGCCCTGTCCTCGCACAATGGTTTCCATTCTCTGGTAACCTTCTTTCTAGTTCTAATTCTATTCTGATCGTTAGAAACTCTCAGTCCATCCTTTATTACATATCAAAAGACTCACCACACTATCTCCTGACTCCAGCCTTCTCCTCTGTAACTATCTTACTGCCTTAGTTCTCCACAGGATCGCGTCTCTGCTTCACCTCCTCAACTGTCAACATCACCAGATTCTTTTTCTACCGCCAAATCTCACCCTCTCAGTGTCGCCAGTCGACATATTAACTCGTTCAGGAACTTACCATTTTACTGGAGATCGCGTTCTTCGCGACAGCAGCTGTTCATAAACATTAGCTTAATTAAATAAGGGGGTTTAAGAAACGTTTTTAAAATAATGCAGTGTTATAGTAGATTACCGTAGAGGCCGGGAAGAAAGGGGTTAGACGGCCGAGTAACACGAGGCCGGCTATAGTACGAGTCCGGCAACCCCCGGCCGAAGCTTGTATAATGCTTTTCTCAAACATTGTAAGGGAATGAAAAAAAAAGCTAGTTCTAGTTCTGGTCCTTCAGTGATCGGCAGCTGGGCCCTAAGCCCCGGTCTCCTCTCTGAATGAGAGGGCTGTTTACATAATTAAATGCAATTGTTTCAGCTGTTCATATCGGAGTGGCGGCTGCGGCGGCACCGGCAGACGCGGCACGGGCTCCCGCGCAGCCGCGACCACGCATGCGCAGACTGCGGCAACAAGTTCTATGTTGGTATTACTGACAAGATTATTTTTAGCTTGTCCACAGAAAAGAAGTGGCATGGTCAAGTGGTAAGGCAGGGGTGACTTATAATAGTTTATGCAACTGCTACATAATGAGGGTCCTTAAAACACGAGTGTGTTTTTATGAAACGAGGCGAAGCTGAGTTTCATAATAGGAACACACAAGTGTTTTAAGGCCTAATTATGTGGAGTTGCATACATTACTTTATCTACACGCATATTATAAATACTCTAAGATGGGTTCAGAAGCCGAAGGCATTTGACTGTTTTTTTTAATCACAGACAAAGATACCGAGCTGACGTTTCGTAAACTGTTTTTTTTTTTATTGTAAAAAATAAATAAATATCGCATTATTATTTATACATGTCGGACTGAACTCGACTTATATACGTGAGTGATCCGGTTTGTTTCAACTATGATTGTAAATTACGTTGGTTTTAAAATTTTAAACATCGAATATCGAATTCGATGTCGTAATGACTATTACTTTACTGCTGGTGGTGGTTGGGGGGCGCTGGCGGCGAGCAGTCGTCGTCGTGCTGCAATGCTGGTCATTTTCTACAGTTTCTGAACGCACTATAGAGGACTTATGATATGTGTGTAGATAAAGTTTTTTTTTTTATCTGCTTTCTTTTTTAACGTATGTACGTAATATTATCAGAATTGCAAGATATTCACATATGATAACCCGTTAGTGTTCCTGCGCTTCGACTTTTGGCAACAAATAAGGGCTTTCAAACCGATGTATGTTTTGTTAAAATGAATTTAGAGGAAAATGAAATTACTTCTCATGTCTAGCAAACTAGCAGTCATACTCATCACTTCCCATCATCACCAGCTTTTTTTTCTTACATCCCACTCCCACTGCATCTCACAATGAGAGGGCTTTGGCTATAGTTCCCTCGCGGGCCCAGTGCGGATTGGGAACTTCACACACACCATAGAATTGCTTCGCAGAATTGTGCAGGCTTCCTGTTTTCCTTTACCTAAGAGCTAATTCGAACCGACGACCTTAGAGGCTATAGGTTAAACCACTATACTTCGTTTTTTTAGCATTGCAAAGAAGGTAAACAATCTTGACATGTCTTTTAATTGAAAAACGCTTTTTAAAAAGGATAGTATTTCAAAAACGGGTGAACCGATTTTAATGAAACTTAACTAAGAACCATCTCGATTACACTAGCTTTCGATTAAACAAAAACCTCATCTAAATCGGTAAATCCTTTTGGGAGCTATGATGCCACAGACAGATACACAGACACACTTATAACACCCCTGTTTTTCGTCGGGGGTTAAAAATAAGTCGCAGCAAGTAACAATTAAATAACAATGACAATCAATTATTTATGTTGTTGCGGTTTTATATGTAATGGTTACTTATTCTTAAAAAGCGTTTTTTACAATAAAAAAACATGTCAAGATTGTATACCTTCTTTCTAATGCTAAAAAACGAAGTATAGGCTATCACGGCTTCTTAACCCCCGACGAAGAAGAGGGGTGTCATAAGTTTGACCTGTGTATCTGTCTGTGGCATCATAGCTCCCAAACGGGTGGACCGATTTAGACGCGGATTTTTTCAATCGAAAGCTAGTTTAATCGAGATGGTTCTTAGCAAGTTTCATTAAAATAGCTTTATCCGTTTTTGAAATATTGAACTTTGAAATGACAATGTCGGGGGTTTTTCAACTTTTCTAAGTAATTTTTGGCTACTAATGAGCCCATATCATTGATCCAGACGCGTTCGACGCTGGCGGCGCACGCGCTGACTCACTCGGCGGCGCGCGCGTTCCTGTGCGCGGACTGCGGCGCCGCATTCCGCCAGCGGCCCGCGCTCTACACGCATGCGCGGCTGCTGCACCGCGCGCCCCACAAACAATAACGCCACGCCTAATAAAATGTACCATGGATCTAGTGTTTTATTACTGACGAACATCTACGTGAAGCATTGGACAAAATAACCCTTAATAAGGCAGAGGCATTGATATAAATAGACAGATATGCCACCGCTTTACCGCGGGCGGACAAGCAATTATAGGTGATTAGGTGACGTAGTAGTATCCCTTGATGTTTGACAGTTATGTCAGTCTAATGACAGCTAATGAGTGAGGGCCGCATTTTGTCAGCGCTGAACAGGCGCGTGGCCTATCTTTAATGTTTTATATCGATGGGCTGCAGAGGTGATTTAGCGACCACATGCACTTGGAAATTGAACATTAGCATCTGAGTAATACGGCACAATATCAATTGAGTTTATTTAAAATGCGACTTGCTTCAAAAATATCCTTTGTCAGGTATATAGGTGCTTCTAAACGGGCAAGGTTTTTCTGTAATATGTGGCCAGCTATTGCTGTCTGACTCTTATTATGAAAGCTAGACAGACTTATAATTGCAACAAAAATATAGGCCGTTTAGAAGCCCCTTATATTCCATGGATCGTAAGTGCCTACCTGATGTTAAGTGCATAATAAAGATAGTGCATTATACATCAAAATAATGTGGTACTTAGTGCCCAGCAAATGAAGAATTCAAGTGGAAACGCGTATTCCCTCTGTTACTCCCAAAAAAGGTTAGGTCGCCGTAAACTACACTATTATGGAAGGCATGAGTTGCTCATGATGAGCAGCGGAGAGGAAGTGACTAGGACAGACTGTCGGTGACGACTCTGGCTGCTGTGGCGGGACTTTAGTTTACAGAAAACTTTGTTACTCCCAAGGAGTGAACTGTGCCATACAATACTTAATAATAATAATAATATCATGGGACAAATTAATGTTAAGTCGGAGAAAATATTGGAAATACTTATAAAGTACATGAAAATATATATTAGTTAGGTTTTACTGTGGTTATACCCTACCAGCGTCCATGTATAATTAGTTCTAAGACTAAGGTACATGTTTGCTGAATAAATGATGATGATGAAAACAAAAAACTTCAGGAGTGGCTGTATGAACGTAGTTTCCTTTGCCTGTCCCTTATGGGATGAATTTAAAAAAAGTGACAGTTCGTATTGTTTACAAAAACCAAAAAACGCATTTGATATTTTTTCGTCTATATTCAGTATTAGAATAGTTATTTGCACTATGAATACTATGATTCATATCTGCGTTGTATGCACGGGACAGGGATCCTCTCTGATGAGTCTAAGTGACGAACACCGGCGAATTCTAGCATTAATCGTATCGCCTACTTTAAACTTGGTAAAATTTATTGAATATGAATTATTATATTCCATTGGGATCGTGTTTAATGCTATAATAAGCATTTACAGTGTTAATCAGTATTTGTTTGCTGATTTGATATTTGACTTGCATCCTGACACTTTGCACAGCTCTATGTTTTTTTTTTTCATTTTCAGTTTATTCAAAAGAAAAATTAAACATTACAGGCGAAGGCCTAAGTCATTACAATTTTCTAAGTCTAAGTCTATACCTGATAAGCTACTACTTAATAGGTAATAATTTAACTTTAAAAAATAATAAAAATTATATAACAATCACCAAAAAAGTGTGAAAATGAAATTTCTGATTATTGACAATGTTAACCAAAGGAGAATAATGCTAGACTTGTTTGTTGCATGTGGCAAAGAAGCAAGTCTAGCAGTTTTATCTTCTATAGTTAAATTGAGTAATGGTCGCTAACCTATAAAGTGACCGGTTGCCATAAACAAAAAAGCAAGCAGTATAGTTAAATTGTCAATATTCAAAAACTTCATAGCTGTGCAAAGTGTTAGGATTGACTTCATAGCGGTGGGGCACTGTAGTGCTTAGAGAACCTGCCCTGGGGTGCTTGTCGGATTACCTCCTCGTGTGCTCGAGCGTTACGGTTCCCTCTTAAGAGTCTTAAGGGGGAAGAGTAGCGTTTGGGCCGGTGCACCCTGCGCAACCACGGTTAACTATTTCATATATAAAAGGGGGGGGGGGTTTGCTTCACAGCATAATCTAACTAACCACATTGTTAAAATTACCGAACGTCTTAAACACTGATGACTGTCTTCATACTCAACATTGGTGAAATCATCAATTGTATTGATGGAGCCATATTTAAAAAATTGTATTGTTGTATTGAACCTGCCCTGACAGTGACAGTTATAAGTTATAAGCAAATCCCTTCCAAGCTTTATCTTCTAAGTAAAATCCTCAAAATTGATCCCAAAATTTTGTAGACCATGGTAATAAGTTAACAGACATTTTGTTGCAGAGCCAGCTACAAAAGTTTCCGCTGTGGATCTGTGAATCCTGCAAGGGCCTGACCAACACAGTTGTGTCATTCAAAAACATAGCCCATGTTGGTGTCTTACACTTGCTTAACAGATTGTCTTTGGTGCAGAAGGAAAATGATCAAGTAAGCTCCATACTTTTTGTAGTCTTTTAAGGCCCAGTGTGCAATAGAATGTACTAGCTTTCGATTAAAAAAAAAACCGCATTGAAATCAGTCCATCCGTTTGGGAGCTATGATGCCACAGACAGATACACAGATACACAGACGCACAGATACACAGGTCAAACTTATAACACCCCTCTTTTTCGTCAGGGGTTTAAAATTGTTCACAAGGAAAAACAGGACCTTTATGAGATCAGTAAGGTATGGCACCTTAAAAAGTTTATAATTGTTAATAAGAAGTAACTACCGATTCTTATGGCTATAATTTGTTTCAGCATTTGCAGAAGGAAAACCCTCCGCTGTTGCCGGTCAAACAGGAGCCTGATGATTTGCTCCAAGTCAAATCCTTCGTAGAAGTCCAAACTGAGGAGGCATGTGTAAGAAAAATTTGATGTTTCTAACCCTCGGAGCAAAAAGGCGTGTGTTATGTACAAGTTTGATGTGCGCATATATCTGTATGATTGTCTTAAACGGGTAGACCGAATTGGATGTATTATTTTAATCAAAAACTAGTTTAATTGTGATGGTTCTGAGCAAAGTTTAAAAAAATCGGTTCAGCCGTTTCTGAGATAGTTATGCTTTATGCTTGTTGTGCATGCTTCTTTCGTTTCGTTTTGAGATGTAAACATGCGAAAATAAGATGTTATATGTCTACAGCTCACCAAGTCCACTTAATATGGTGGCCTAAGTATGGCCTGTATAATTCGGTTATTCATTTCAGGGGCTGCCGCGACAGGTGCAAGACATGAAAACAGAATGCTTGGATTACGACGAGCCTCCTGAGACCACGGGGCCGCGCGGGAGCCCCCGCCAAGCCACCCGCCCGGCCACAGTTCACACCGCCATGGTAAGATTTGTAAAAAACTATGCAATATATGATGCCACAGACAGATATACAGACACACAGATACTCAGGTAAAACTTATAACACCCCTCTTTTTCGTCGGGTGTTAAAAATGAAATGAAGGCGAACCATCTGCCAATGGTAAACTTAGAGTAATCATACTGTACTTACCATGATATTTGTTATTTATTTTTGGGATTCTATTACTCTTTCACGCAAAAACGGCTTGACGAATTTTGATGAAACTGTACAATAATATAACTTGTACATCAGAATAACTCAAACTAAGTAATTTTATTCCAAAAATCCAGGTACAGCTTTGAATTTTTTCGTTTTTGCAGCTAAATCCACTACTGAGCAAACCTGATGTCCGTCAGCCCACGCTGGTGCTGCATCCCCTGACCGTGCCCGGCAGATCTGATCCCGCAGACAGACAGACAGACAGCTCAATCACACGAGTAAGTGTCATAACTTCCTCCACTAGAAACGGACTACAACGCACGTACAACATACACATGACACTCGCACATCGAAAATCGCAGCTCGCCAACGAGCGGCGACACGCATCGGCTGCGCTCAGCATTTCTCGACAATGTTCGGTCGAACCATCCAACTATCCCGCTTAGCGAGGACGGTGAAAGTCGTCAAGTCTTTACTTTTTAAAATGTATATTTACTTACATAAGAAAGGTAAATCTAGTGTTTTTCATATCCATAAGGTTTCTACACCACTTCACGACACACGATGGCATGTTTGCAAAATATTGTATTGCTGAAAACATAGTAATATTCACAATCGAAACTCCCGTGACACAAGCCCGCATGTCACGAATGTCACGCCTGTCTGACGCACGGTGAAGTTCATATATTTTTCCACGCCAATTACGGTACCTATGTGGTGGAGCCATTTTTTGGGCTTATTTACGCTTCCATAGATATTATTGTTCGTAGAGAAAACCAAAAACATGACCAACCCCGGGGATCGAACCCGAAACTTTTTTCATTTCTTGCCACGTGCCGTATCATTACACCAAAGCTACTGTACAGTACTGCAAGAAAGTAATTCTTTGATCTCATGTAATTATTTAGAAGCCATGATAGCCTCGTGGTTTGACCTATGGCCTCTCAAGCAGAGGGTCGTGGGTTCAAACCCCGGCTCGCACCTCCTGAGTTTTTCGGAATTTATGTGCGGAATTACATTTGTAATTTATCATGAGCTTTTCGGTGAAGGAAAACGTCGTGAGGAACCTTAGACACTCCTGCGCAGCAATTCAATGATATGATGTGTATGAAGTTCCCAATCCGCACTGGGCCCGCGTGGGAACTATAGCCCAAGCCCTCTCATTCTGAAAGGAGGCCTGTGCCCAGCAGTGGGACGTAAAAAAGGCTGGTGATGATGTGATGATGAATTATTTAAATTTTAGTTACTCTTTTCCCCGTTTTCTTGACTTTTTGATCGGTCTACAATAACGATGTATTTTTTCCAGCTGTCAACACTGGACCAGACGCCGATGGTCATCCCTCTGTCGCCAGGTAGCGGCACTTTAGTCAAATCCGAAAGTAATGACGAGCAGAGAGCTACAATTCGTAAACAAGAGGTAAGTTTTTAACTTTTTTGAATCACAAGTAACTAATCAAATTCAAATTCAAATATTTTATTTCGGACTATTAAAGTCCATAAATGGTTAGTAATACATTAAATCTTATAAACTATAGGTTAGTACAAATTAAATGGCAACAAAACTCAAACATGAAAATACAATGACAAAACCGCCCGTTGTTACTTTATGCAGTCGTATCTAACGGGCGAGCATAGGCATATTACTGTCAATAAAAAAGTAACAAATCTAGTACAGAATTCGCGAAAATTTGCAAATTAGTGTTGAGTGTTAAAAACGTTTCTTTTTTATTTCAGCTACCAACACAAGGAAAGCGAAACGCCAAAGCTAAAAGGTTACAGCTTTTCCCGCTTGTGCCGATAGGGGCCAGCACTGTACACAACTCGAAAAGTAAAGAAAAACAAAAGGAAATTAATGCTGAGCCTGTAAAAAAGAAAAACGAGCGAATGGTAACATTTTGCGTAACTTGGTAACATTTTGCGTAACTTGGTGATTTTTTATACGACAAGGAAGGCAAACGAGCAAGTGGTCACCTGATGGTAAGCGATCACCACTGCCCATAGACACCCGCAACCCTGGGGGGTTTGCAGCCGCTTTGCCAACATAAAGAGCTAAGATGAAATGTTTCTTGTGCCCGTAATTACACCGGCTGTCTTACTCTCTACACCGGAACACAACAGCGCAAGCACTGCTGCTTAGCAACACGAGCTTGTCAGGTCCGGACGAACCTTGCACAAGGTCCTACCACCCTTTCTCTTAGATAACTATTTTATTTGTTTAACGTCACATGATTGTAGCATGAAAAGTGCTGGTTGACTTCTAAGCCGTGATCAGAAACCGTTTCTTCTTACACAGTACTCTTTATCATACAATGATTTATAAGTTTTCTGTTAAAAAAAAGCACATTTTAATAGACTTTTTTTGCCATTTTATTGAATCAGGCGTTACTTTGCGGAGGTCCATATTTATGAACTAAAAACAATTACTTTGCTCACCCGTGACTTTTTAGCCGACTGTACTATTTGTTGACTGTACTTGTATTGTCGTCCAACTTACATATACCCTAAATTTAATTGAGAGGTTTGTGAATTTAGCTAAAGATGTAAAAGTAATAAAAAAATCCACAGAAATACCCCACGCTGTACGACTGTTTGGATTGTGGTTACATGACCCGCAACAGAGGCGCAATCTATCGACATAAGTGCTACATGGTAGACCAAGAACGTGAAGCCAACTCCAAGTAAGTCATCATCAGGGGTCGGATGGAGTGGCGTCATTGCTCGCAATAATGTGGACATGACTTCAAAATTAATGAATTAATCAATCTGTATTATCATTCAATTAATTAGTTTCTTGAAATTAGATTTGGATGCCTGGAGATAACAATTTAACTACACAATGCATGCTTTCAAAATAATTGAATATTAGTAAAATTTGCAGTTGTTGTCGTAGATATTTTTTTAACCTTTTCAACGCCAAGGATGCTTAAAAGCGTCATGAGCCGACGTGCCTACGACGCCACCAACGCTTATAGGCGTCCGGCTGCACAGTGCAAATGCGACTTACGAGCGTATGCTGCTGTTAAGGTTTAAGTCCGCGTTGACGTTACGCCAACTTGGCGTGTGGATGACAACTTTTGTATGCGTCGTTGGCGTTGAAAGGGTTAATGATGAAGTTTTCTAGTTAAAATACATTATATAATAAGTAAAAAAAGAATAAGAATCGTTTGTTTAGTAGTTAATCGTTTAATAGTAATACAACAACAAGGTCGCCGCTCAAATCGATATCTTCTGGTGCTCTCATAATGAATTCACAAAAGTAACTTTATTTGTATTATGTTATTTATAGTAAATTGTATATTTGTAAAAATGCTTTATATATGTAAGGTGCTACTCTATCGTAATGGGTAACTGTAATGATAGATGTAATGTTATTAATAAATAAATAAAAAAATAAATATAAAAACAATTAACCTAATAAAACCTCCTCCGTCTAATAATATAAACCTCTGCTGATTTATGCTGACTGCTAATTTTATTAATATTTTATTACGGTATTTTTTTAAAAGCATGTCTAAATTGTTATCTCCAGGAATTCAATTCTAATTTCAAGATTTTTATTTTTTATACGACGAGGAAGGCAAACGAGCAAGTGGGTCACCTGATGGTAAGTGATCACCACTGCCCATAGACACTCGCAACCCTGGAGGGTTTACAGATGCGTTGCCAACCTAGAGACCTAAGATGAAATGCCTCTTGTGCTATCTTACTCTCCACACCGGAACACAACAGTGCAAGCACTGCTGCTTAGCGGCAGGATTAGCGAGTAAGATGGTGGTAGCGATCCGGACGGACCTCGGACAAGGTCCTACCACCCGCAACCACGTATCATTAATATTGGGCGTCCCACATACAGGGGAAATGCTTGGATAGAAACATGCAATACTGTGGTTTTTTTTAAGTTGTAGTTATATCAAATTCGTTTCAGGAAACCTACAAAACGCCCGAGAGAACCCCCTGGATCTGTTCCACGCAGCGAATGGAACGCTCGGTTTGTTTGCGAGGTAGGCCCAAACAGCGTCGCCATTACCACGTTCGTCGTTCGGTTTTGGTTGTGTCCAATCCATTGTCCTGTGGCGCGATGTCCGAAAGATTTTAACGAAAGACAAATTTTTAGTGGACTGTATCAACGAAGGGTACCTATTTCTAACGTGTGTTTCCCGACCTAAGATTAAATATGGGTACGACGTATGTAAAACGAATGATTGCGATCGTGCTCACCTGATCTTCCGAAGCGCGGCCGTCCAAGCAGTACCTCAGGGTTACGTCCAGAGCTGGGCCCAGTGTAGATACTTCCCTTACTGCTAAACTCCACAAGCACACACCAGATACAGCCCGAGCGCAATCGTAGTTGGTCTTTAATTTGGATGACATAATTTTTTATAGGTTCAGAGGGTCGAGCATGACTTTACGAATGCTGCGTAACGTAAAATCGAATCGTAAACGTTGTCGAGTTTGTATGACGTTTGGAACAGCGGCCGCCCGTAAGCCTATTTGAAACTAAAATTTAGTATGAGGTTTCTCGATCTCGATACGATAACCGTAACGTTATGCAGCATTCGTAAAGTCGTGCTCGACCCTCAGAGTAATTCGCCGACACTTTGGTTATGGGTCCCCCGGTAGCGATAGCGAGTACGACTGTCCCCGAGGGAATCGACAAGACCAGTGCTTTTGAAAGAAAGGATCTTTCTAACTGTCACATCACAACTAAAACGGAAATGCCGTATTTTGACAGCTATATTGTTGCCAGTTTAAAAATAGAATTGACACGACTGAACGTTAATTATTATTATTATATTTATAGTTGCCGTCTTTCCAGGCCAAGCTTCCATCGGAGCAACAGAGGACGCGCTCCAAGATTCGGCCGCACTCTTGCCCGCTGTGTCCGGCCACTTTTAAGATCAGAGCGGCCCTGTACGCCCACAGACGCCTCAAACACCGCAAGGACAGAGATTGCGGGGCGACGACTGAGCCAACTGCTGAGAAAGACGAACTCGCAGTGGCTCTGGAGGCGCTTGAAAGCTCGATGCAGTTTCAATTTTAAATCCTCAAATTTCAAAGTTTTTTTTTTATACGACGAGGAAGGAAAACGAGCAAGTGGGTCACCTGATGGTAAGTGATCACCACTGCCCATAGACACCCACAACCCCGGAGGGTTCGTAGATGCGTTGCCAACCTAGAGACGACGACTAGTGAGACGTAAATATACAGAAAGGCCAGAAAAATAGATTCTGGAGAGTTCTTGGGGATTTGGGTTCAATGCACAATGGCCAGGTTAATTGTTAGCTAGCAGAGCCGTCATCAGACAAAGCAATTAGCATTTGCCATTTTATTAATTTGCCTCTTGAGTAGGGAACTGGGTAAGCACCCATGAGGCTGACGTGAACACCTAGGGTGTTCAAAGCCACAATAAAATTTTTAAAAATTAATAGATTCTCGAGCTGGGATTCGAACCCAGGACCTCCACAATACCGTGGAGTCGCGTTACCAACTACGCCATCCGAGCAATTATTGGTAGCAATGGAAAACTGCTTTATAAATATTCACGCTTCAAAAACAATTGAATTTTAATGTTAGCCCTTTTAAGGCTGAAGGGTGTAAGGGATTTACCTAGTGTTTATCTGTGTCTGCGGTGGCATCGTAGCTCCTAAACCAATATACCGATTTAGAAGCGGTTTTTCTAATACGTAGGTAAGTTTCATCAAAATCGGTGCTGCTATTTTTGAGATATTGGATTCTAAAATGAAAATGTTATGTATTTCTACTGTTTATTGTGTCCCACAATGTTGATTGAAACTTGTAATGTGTGAAGTCTTCAGTTTGATTTGTGTTTTTCTGTGGACACAGTTAAACAGTGAAATAAATTTTAAATAAAATTGTCTGGTTTTTTTTTCAGTCAATCCTGGGGGACTACTACGAAATTCGAAAATCGAGGTTCGTATCGTATCGTCCCGCTCACTCTCGCATTAAATAATATTAGCGTGAGCGGGACGGCACGACACTAAGTTCGAATTTTGCACTTCGTAGCCTGACAGCTTTCACGTTTCTGATTATTAATATTGTTCGTCATGGGAGAAAAATGCTAGACTTGCTTGTTGTGTGTGGTAAACAAGCAAGTCTTGCATTTTTCTCCTCGATTGTCTTCATAGCGGCGGGGCACTATATGTATGCATATCTGGCACACGAATGGGACAAAGCTACATGACAATGACAATTTAAAACTTATTGGTCCGGAATACGCAGGAATCAGAACGTGAATTTCTCTTTGTCAGTATTTGATAAGATGATATCTAACACGGTGGATGTTTTCATATAGTTATTCATTATAAGGTGACAGGACTTCTACAGAAAATTAGAAAACAGACTTGGCTGTATGGACTTATATTCCTTTGCTTAACCCTTGTGAGATGAATGAAAGAGAATATAATCACTACAGAATGAATTTTAATTAAAAAAAAGTAACACTATCCATATCCGGTGCTTGGCGGGAAACCGGTGAGAGAGGATCGTGTCCGTTTTGTTATTAGTCAATTGAATTTTAGTTTCCGTGCTTAATGTTGTTTGGTGTATAATGAAGATAGTGTATTATACAAAAAAGTAACGTGATGGTGCCTAGCAAATGAAAAATTCAAGTGAAAATGAGTAGGTATTTCTTCCGTTAGTGGCCCCCAAGTACCCGCCAGCCGCTGCTCGCCCTAGTTCGCCGTTAAGTACACTATCGCTATCGCTTTACGGAAAGCATGAGCAGCTGACAGGACGCTACTAGGACAGACTGACGACTCTGACTGTGACGGGACTTTAATTTACAGACTATAATGGCTGTATGGACTTAGATGCCTTTGTCTATCCCGTACGGGATAAATTTTGTAAAAAAAACAAAGTAACAATATCTATCCCATCTGTGGTTACCATAATAATAATAGCACGATTTTTGCGGTTTACTTACGAGTTTCCGTTAATTTTGGGTATATTTTTGGATTAAATTGGCTCCATTATACTTTGCTATTGTTTACGACATCTGTTAAGTTCAGTGCTAGGGTATTTGACACCATAATTTGTTGTTTATGTCACAAACGTAATAAAATTTGCAATGTTTTACATTTGCGCTATTTGCATGGTCAAACAATCACCTCTGGCCACTTTCACTGCGACTCGCAGGGATCTAGTGGAACGCATAGTGGCCCCTATTATAGACACGGTATGTATTTTTTAGATTTCACCTCTGAAGATTGTTTTGAAAAATCTCTTTCTAATGTATTGAATAGGTACTACAGTATAACCGTTTTCCAGGCTGCACCAATCTAATCGGCTTAGCAAAAAACTAAATGTATATTCACTATAGTAATATATTTAGCAATCATTTTAAAACAAGTAATTATTGTGGTAAATTCAATTTGATTTGAATCTTAAATCTTGGTGTCAGGGTTGAAATTGTAATGATTGTAATTGTAGGGTTGATAAGCCATACTATGCCTGGAAAAGGGTTAAAAAATAGAAACTTAACAGAGGAGTCCATAGGCTTGCTCAATCACTTGCCAAAATGTTGCCTGTTCAGTTTGTAACACCTTATTTATGAGACATGTTTATTGCAGACACCCCTCAAAGACACAATCTTGCTGCTATGCACAGACTGCTCCCTTTTAATCCAAGCGATGGAGGCGTTCCAAAATACAGTGCTCATCGGACTCAAGCACTTGCTCCACCTACATAAAATGGTTCATGAAGACTCTTCACACTCTTCAGATAAACCTGTAAGTGCAAATTATGAGCTTAAAATCTGCAAAACAGCTTTCATGCTTTGGCAGATTTTCTCCGATTTAATTTGTTGTTGTTAAAATTTTCAGTCTTTTTTCTAACTTCATTTTGTTTACTGTACTTAGATTGTCATCCAATTCACATATCCAATTTCAAGTCAATCTGACCTAAACTTATATATACAAGCACTTGCAGCTTAACAAGTTTTGTCAAACATTCAATTTTGAAACAACCTTTTTTTGCTGACTCCTCATTTTGGTGACTGTTCTTGCATTATCATCCAACCCACATATCCGTACCAAATTTCGAGTAAATCCGACTACTACCGGAAGTCAGTCAAAAACTTGTAAGATTGCATTACAAACGGACAGACAGGCACTGCAACAGATGAAACTAATTAGAAGCTTGTAAAAACAGCTAAATCAGATTAGTCATTTTCAAGTGATGTTCTTTCATGCATTAATTCTGGGACCCTATAGATCCCTTTGTAATTCTGATATTCACAGATATTTGACCTGGAGACCCTATACATCTGGTCAATTAAAATGTGTTAGTAAAGTGTTCTGGTTTTGCTGTTCTAATAATTATTTTTTACAGTAGTTTATAAAGTACTGTAAAAAAAAAAACTGTTTATTTTTTAATGATAAAGTGAGATTTCTATGTGTAATTTATCTGTGGTTAAGTGTTGTAAGAGCTAATGTAACTTGTTTTTAGCAAAAAGTTTTGTTTTGCCAAGTTTTTTGCGGCGCATTCTGTGTGCGTGTGTGCGAGTGTGTGTGTGTATGTGTGTGTGTGTATGTGTGTGTGTGTATGCGTGTGTATGTGTGTGTGTATGTGTGTGGGTGTGTGTGTGTGTGTGTGTGTGTGTGTGTGTGTGTGTGTGTGTGTGTGTGTGTTGCAGTGGGAGCACTATTAGTAGAGTTTAAAATACAATTTCAAAAGAATGTTTGTTTTAGAATCCTGGAAGTTCTTTATTGGCAATTAAAATGGAATCAAAAGACGATACTATGCCTGAGGGCGAACTGGATCAACACAATGTAAGTATAATAGATAACCAATGATGGATTTGACGACCATATAGCCTAGTGGTTAGAGAATCTGACTATGAAGATTGAGGTCCTAGGTTCGATCCCCGGTCGAGGCACATATTTGAATGATTAGATGAATATGAATGTTTGTGCCTGAGTCTTGGATGTTTAATATTACATAAGTATGTTTATCCGTTTTCTAATACCTATAGTACAGGCTTCGCCTAGTTTGGGACTTGGCCAATTGAAGTCATGTGGTTGTGTACCATGATATTTATTTTTGATTTTTTATCAATAAAGTTATACTTTCGTTTTTATTTTTGATGATATAAATAATTTGTGATACACAGACATCAGAAAGTTGTTATCCCCATAACTGCCACACTTTATTTAATAAATTGGCTATGGTTTTGTTCTAGACGGTGGCTGTACCAATTAAGAGTGAGCCAGAGGATTCCCTTGTCAAACTGAAAGAACCTGACACTGGACAGGTATTCAATTTGCTATATTCAGGAAGATGGGTTATTTGTGGATATGTACTGAGTACCCGGTTTGGATCCGGTACCCGGCGGATCCGTCACTTTTCCAAGGAACCGGCTGGGTACCGGGTATTAGCACCGGGTACCCGAACGTGCCGGGTAATTAACTAGTTATTAAAAACACGTAATTTTCAAACTAAATTTGAATGTCAAAATGGTAGGTTATACAATATATGTGTGTGATTTATTACTTAGTATTGAATTTCACGAATATTTTCACAACACGCGATTGCAAATCAAAACAACGAACGAATGGCAGAATGAGCGAGCGACATAGACATGTTTCTTTGCCCGGCTACCTGGCAAATCCATTACCCGGTACTAGTCTAAACTTTTAGTTTTAAGCTGCGTACGAATTAGAGCCTCTCAGGTCGAGCCAACCTCGCACGGCGAGGCTGCACGCGAGCATGAGACACGCATTTGTTTGTGCGGCGAGGCAACATGCTCGCGGCCAGCCGCTATTGTGCATCGAACAAAATAGCGTCGAGCGTGATTATGATTACCAGAGCTCGGACAAGTCATAGCAAAATAGTTGCAACACAGTAATAGAACAAGATTAATAGAGTCGCATTATGTACAGTATTATTTAATTATATTTTTCAATTTCATTATAATAGAGTTCAATCCACTTATTAATCGTTTTTGTTTTCGCCATATTTGAAATATTTAGAAATAACCATAAGTAAATAATTTTACGAACTTAAATTATCACCACAAAACTGTTTCAAGAATGCCCTTTGACAAAACCATGACAGATATGCAACTAAATAAGGTTTAATGTTAAATTACGATAATATCCTCTGTAGATAATTATAATCTTAAGTATCGACTCTATTGAGTATTGTTCTATTTCCATATCTGTTTTTGCTATGACCTGTCCGGGCTCTGATGATTACAGCTGCAGCCGCTTCCACAGCCCGCGCTCCCCCGAGAGACGCCCGTCTCCAAGCAGCTGCTGCGGGCCCACCAGCTCGAGCTGACGTCAGAATTCGAAGTCAAGTTTGAGCCGGAGTCCGAGTCCGAGGGGGAGCCCGAGGAGGAGCTCGAAGAGGAGTCCGACGGGGAGCCTGAGTACGACTCCGAGTGCACTCTTACCTGCGACGAGGATGACTATGATGACGATGATGTATGTTTTTTAATATGTATAAGAGTCACGCGTTGCCATGGAGACGTCTCCTGGGTCACTCGTTGTTAGGGTCTCGGCCCTTATTCGATTATTTCTTGAGGTGAGTGCAGACGACGGGAAAACGTGTAGGTTCGGTTTCGAGGTTTATTGCCAAGAGAAAAATATAAGAAGCCATTTTATGCACGAGCCGTGTCGCAGGTCACGCCATCTCTCGTTCCTATTCCGAACCTACAAGTTCGGTCGATATCGAATAGAGCTAGCCTACCTCAGCTTACCCTGAAGTAGTGCACACTAATAATTGTAGATGGCTTTACAAAATGAGATTTTATAAGGCATCACTCCATCGAACGTTAGGAGTTTCGACAGTTATATACCAATTCATTCATGCTTCATCTCCTAAGCATGCAAATCCTGATTTTCAGAGGAGTGGTGTCTTAGAAAATGATTTTTTTTTGTTACCCAGGAGACATCTCCATATCAACGGGTGGCAACGAAAAGTTGATTGACCCATATTTATACTAGCACTAGAGAACCCGGCGAACTTCGTACCACAGACGAAAAATGCCATATCCAATACTTTGTGTATTTTATAACCACTACAGCCACGACAGGGATGTACTGGTATTAAATCAAAAATATAAAACTTATAGACCTCTTTAAACCCACTCAACAAGGAATAAGGTTGAAATTTCAATGTATATTGTAAAGTATATTGAAATTTAGTTTTAACCTTTTTTGTAAGTAACTGGTTGGCGGTTGCGAGAACAACAACAGATGATAGCATTGTATTAGATACCATGCGATTGTGATTGCTGCTAAGTGGATGAGCTCTGTTCAAATATTTTAAACTCACTTTATTTTATAACAATAGAATAGTGCAACAACAATACGATAACAACAACAACAATAGAATATTGTAAACAAAATGTTGAAAAAGTTGACATTTTCAAAGTTTTCCCAAGGATTTATCTCAAAACATACTGTACCGATTTCATTGAAACTTAATTAACTAAGAGCAGTCTCTGATGAAACTAGCATAAATGTGAGTGATCTGTTTATTTTCGGTATTAAAAAATGCTTTTTTTTTATCCCCCGACGAAAAAGAGCGGTGTTATAAGTTTGACATGTGTATCTGTCTATGGCATCATAGCGCCTAAGCTGATGGATCGATTTCAATGCGGTTTTTTTTTTCAATCGAAAGCTAGTTTAATCGAGATGGTTCTTAGCAGAGTTTCATCAGAATCGGTTCACCCATTTTTTAAATATTGAACTTTGAAATGACAATGTCGGGGGTCTTTCAACTTTTCTAAGTTGTCTTTTTTACAGAAAACTTTATCACTGTGGCCGTCACCGCTTCAAGATCACGACTACAGCGAGAGCAGAGTAGCGGTGTTCACGCTCAAGCCCCCCGCGGGGGGCGCGCGCCGCCCGCCGGGGGGCGCCGCGCCCGTGCCGGTCAGTTCATTCAGCTACAGCACTGTGTAAATAACCTAATCTTACCAACTTAGAAAAGACCGTGTGGATACCACTTTTTATGTTCATTCTATTGTTCATTCCTGTCATTGATACTATTGACGAAGTCTAGCGCTGATCTTTAGTTAGTTTATTTGTTATTATTTTTTTGTGATTGGTTGTTTTTTTTATTGAATAAAACTACTTAGAAAAGTTGAATAACCCGACTTTGTCATTTCAAAGTGCAGTGTTTCAAAAACGGGTGAACCGATTTTAATGAAACTTAGCTAAGAACCATCTCGATTAAACTAGCTGTCGATAAAAAGAGCGCATCGAAATCGGTAAATCAGTTTGAGAGCTATGATGCCACAGACAGATACACAGACACAGGTGAAACTTATAACGCCCCTATTTTTCGTCGGGGGTTAAAAAAATAACAGCGTAAATGCCGACACCGCAACCGCAAAGCCACAGTCAATAACCAACTTAGAAATGTTGAAAAACCCCCAACATTGTCATTTCAAAGTTCAATGTTTCAAAAATGCGTGAACCGATTTTAATGAGACTTAGCTAAGAACCATCTCGATTTAAAAAAAGCGCATCGAAATAGGTAAATCCGTTTGAGAGCTATGGTACACAGATACACAGGTCAAACTTATAACATCCCACTTTTTCGTCGGGGGTTAAAAAAAAAAATCCGCGAGTATCACTGTTCGCTAGTGTCGCGTGAGGTCTACCTGTCAATTTCCACCAATCACAGGCCAGTAGCTTGACTCTCATTGGTGGAGAATGACAGATAGACATCACTCCACACTGGCGATGCTAGTACGATAACGATCAGTACTACGAGGGGCGGCTGAAAGTAATCTACCTAACAATGAAACAAAAGACTGTCGTGGCTAATTTTTTTTTATTTTTCTATATAGTCCCTTGCTAGTAAAATGCACTTATTAAATTGTTCAAATATTGAATTTAAACCATTAAAAAAAAACTTTCGATTTGACGTCAAAAAAGTCAGTAACCGCAGCCTTCATTTCGTCATCGGTCATAAACCTTCGTCCCCTGAGGTCTTTCTTGAGAAGTCTAAACAGAAAATAGTCACAGGGGGCTAAATCTGGACTATAAGGGGGGTGGTCAATGGTTTCGAAGCCATTGTCTTTAATTGCTAGCTTCGTTGTGCGGGCGGTATGCACTGGTGCGTTATCGTGCAAAATCAGAATTCCTTTGCTTAGTTTACCTCGCCGTTTTTCTTTTATTGTCTCTCTTAGTTGATATAGTAAGTTTGAGTAATAATCAGCATTCATTGTAGTTTTCTTCGGTAAATAATCTATGAGCAAAATCCCTTCTGTGTCTCAAAAGATTGGAGCCATAAGTTTACCTGCCGATGGACAGACCTTGAATTTCCGAGGCGGCTTCTCATCCTTAAATTTCCGCTGTAACGACTCTTGCTTACTTTCCGGGTCCCATTGTCGAATCCAAGTCTCATCACATGTTACAATTCTAGAAATTATTTCTTCCTCTTTCCCTCGACTCATGTCCAAAAACTCTTCGCAACATTTGACACGCCTCTCCATGTCAAATGCAGTCAACATTCTGGGGACCCAACGTGCACTAACCTTGGACATGTTCAAATGCTCATGAATTATTTCATTGACTCGCTCTTTACTGACGCCCACATCTCTAGCTATCTCCCACTGCTTCACTCGTCGGTCCTCTAATATAATTTTTTTCACCCTGGCTACATTTTCATCGGTGACGGCCGAAAGTGGTCTTCCGCTACGAGGATCATCTTCCAGACTCTCACGACCTAACTTAAACTGCTTTGACCAAAACTTTATAACAAATTCGGAAGAACACGAACTGCCAAACACACGTAACATACGCTGTCTGATCTCCGAAGGCGTATTCCCTTCTTTAGTCAAAAACTTAATCACCGCACGCTGCTCGATTTTATCCATTTTCACTTTTTCTACCGACATGTTTGAAACAATTGTAGGAGACAAATAAACGTGATGCAATAAACAAATGAATGTATTACATTTTGAAAATAGAATAACAAACTAATATAAATCCATACCAGCCAGCATTATTTTTGTATATATTTCTGACCAAGGAGATTACTTATCAGACGCCCCTCGTATTAGCAAAAAAAGGATGTATTAACATGCGTTTTCAGGGTTCCGTACCTCAAAAGGAAAAAACGGAACCCTTATAGGATCACTTAGTTGTCCGTCTGTCTGCCAAGACATTTTTTCTCTGGAACGCGTGGAGGTAGCATGCTGAAATTAATATCGAATACTCAAGCCTGCGTTTTCTTCAAGCTGTGAAAAAATCAACCTTCTAAGTCAACGCAATCAAAAGACAGTCATTGAAAAGGCTATTTCCATACAAATTGCCGAAATCCGAAAACCTAAAGAGTACTTCCAGTTGTCCTAAAAACTTGAAATTTAGTATGAAGGTAGCTCTTATAGCACAACCACTCAGAAAATTCTCAAAATCTTAAATTTTTATGTCTCTATGTAGATTTCGCTCGCAAGCGGATCGACAGATCTCGATGCGGTTTTTTTTGTTCGAAAGCTAGTTTAATCGAGATGGTTCTTAGCTAAGTTTCATTAAAATCGGTTCACCCGTTTTTGAAATGTTGAACTTTGAAATGACAATGCCGGGGGTTTTTCAACTATTCTTTTTTTAAATTAATAGTTTTATTAAATAAAAACAACCAATCACAGAAAAAAACAAATAAACTAACTAAAGATCAGCGCTAAGCTTCGCCAATAGTATCAATGACAGGAATGAACAATAGAATGAACATAAAAAGTGGTATCCGCAACATGGTCCACTTTCATTCTTTCTTTTTTTAAAGTAATGCGAATATTAACTTCTTTTTTAACTAATATAAATTCCACTACTATGGGTACTGGGTACTATGGGTACTAGACAACGGATAAACATACTTATGTAGATAAATACATACTTACATATTAAACATCCAAGACCCGAGAACAAACATTCGTAGTTATCATACAAACATCTGCCTCTTTTGTTATACGAAGACTTGTCTTTCCGTTGTCAGGCATATGAGTATAAGCGACTAACCCCGATTTGCGTTATACGGCTTAAATTCGAATTGATTCGAATAGTGGCAAGTGGTTTCCCAGCCATACTAAGGAGGGGTGACGTATAAGGTAACCACACTCCGTGACTTTAATTATTTGTTTTATTAGAAATTGAACGATAGTTAAATAAGGCTAGCTTTAACAACTGAGTTAATGCAATGCATTATTAGTTATTTGCTGAGCCATAATCAAGTATTTTGTATTATCATTTTGAAGTCACCCGGTATATTAAGTGGCAACCCAGAAAATTCATGCTGTGGTAATACTTTTTTCATGTCACTCGGACATTTCTTAAATTATAAATAATAATGATAGTAGTAATCAAAAGTTGCTGTTTTGTTTTTAAATATGGCTCTGTCCATTGGAGGACAATTTTGCCAGTGTTTAGTAGGTTTTCCCGTTGTACGGTAAAAAAAAATTAGAAAACGAAATATGAGAGGTGTTTTAATGGTGGATGGTGGATGAACAATGACCTGTTTAATGTCTAATCTTGGTGAAATAAACTCATCACTCACGTATGACAGTCGAGTATAGCCCGAACATGTTTCGGACTAATCCGTGGTCCTTCCTCTGGGAGCACACGCCACGCCGGTGGCGTGACGTAAACACGTGTTTACGTGAGTGATCCGTTTATTTCACTATGATTGAGTCTCACGGTAGTTTCATGTTAAAAATGTCTAATCTAATCAAAAGTTCAAAACGTGTTGTTTGACTGTAAATCAGTGTTGCCATACACAAACTTTAGATTTCTACTGTTGTCAGTTCGTTCCAGAGTTATTGTGGGTTGACTCTACTCATCATCATCAAACTTAAGAGTGTCACTCTTGTCGGTGGAGTGTCTTCCAATCATCTCTCCTATGAGCCAGTTCCTTGGCCTCCTGATACGACACGACACCGGCCTTCTCCTTTATCAGCACATGTAGCACGGCGCGCCATTTTGTCGCTTGTCGCGCAGTGAGTCCCTTTCATAGTGACGGAATCAGTGAAGGACGTACTGAGCGACAAGCGACAAAATGGCGCGCGTGCTAGCCCCCTTGGATGTTTATTATGTATACAAGTATGTTTATCCGTTGTCTAGTACCCATAGGCTTTGCCTAGTTTGGGACTAGGTCAATTGGTGTCAATTACTGTCCCATGACATAAGTTCCGAAAAACTCACGAGGTGCGAGCCGGAGTTTGAACCCACGACCGTCTGCTTGAGAGGCCATAGGTCAAACCACTACGCTATCACGGCGTAATAAACATAATAGTAGTAATAAAATAAATAAACGGATCACTCACGGATACAAATCTAGTTTGGCCAGACATATTTCGGACTAATTCGTAGTCCTGGGATTTTTTAAGTTAAATGTTTGACAAAAGTTTGACAATTCATCCAGAGCGCCGGTCATTACATTTGTCACATCTGCATGCAACGGCTGCCCAGCGACCCGGCGCTGCGCACGCACATCAAGCGACACCTCGCGCGGTACACGAGCCGCTCGTGCGGCCACGCCGGCAGCAACCTGAAGGACGTCAAACAGCACCGTTGCACCACCGACACACGGTGAGAGAACTTTTGTCATTTTTGACACGTGACATTTGACATACTTGACACAAATACACAGTTCTGGCACGATTTACGTGACACATTTGACTGACCTGCCTGACACGTCTCACGCGATACCCGTATCGCTCGTGCCGACACACTAGCAGCGACCTGAAGAACGTCAAACAGCACCGCTGCACAACCGACACACGGTGAGAGAACTTTTGACATTTTTGACACGTGACATTTGACATACTTGACACAAATACACAGTGAAAATAATCGATTTATTGATTATTTTTGTTTTTATTTTTATGAAACATTCATAGTATGAAATTCAACATTTATTTATTTATTTATTCACACACAACAACTATCATTACAGGATAACCCAATGCAATAGTGTCTTTACAATTTAAATTGATAATAAAATTTGTTAGTAACAATAAAAATCTTACGCTTATGTTAATTTTTGACGTTTTTCTGTAATATGCGATGGACCAAGGAAAACGCGAAATCAGCCGTCCTAGGCCCAGCACGTGACGGAGGAAGATGTTTTTATTTTTCAAAAATCAACGGCGCAAAGGAAAAATCTCAAACTTTTATGATGTACTAAGGAAGGTTATTCCTATCATCAGAAAAAAAAAAAGCTATTCTGAGATTTTCATCCATCCCCAATTGTAACTTGTAGCATTATAAAACACGGCGCTGGAGGACGTCAAACGGCATCGCTGCACGACGCGCGATGCACGGTGAGAGAGCACCTGACACCTGGCATTTGTTACACTTGCCTGACACGTGCCACCTGACATACTTGACACACCTGTCTGACACGTGCCACCTGACATACTTGACACACCTGTCTGACACGTGCCACCTGACATACTTGACACACCTGTCTGACACGTGCCACCTGACATACTTGACACACCTGTCTGACACGTGCCACCTGACATACTTGACACACCTGTCTGACACGTGCCACCTGACATACTTGACACACCTGTCTGACACGTGCCACCTGACATACTTGACACACCTGTCTGACACGTGCCACCTGACATACTTGACACACCTGTCTGACACGTGCCACCTGACATACTTGACACACCTGTCTGACACGTGCCACCTGACATACTTGACACCAGTGACACACTTCGTACGATACAGCTGTATTTTGTTGTTTATCGACAACAATGTTTCTTTTTAGGATTCCGCACGTCAAAAGGAAAAACGGAACCCTTATGGGATTACTTTGTTGTCTGTTTGTCTGTGTCGGTCTGTCTGTCTGTCAAGACCCTTTTTCTCTGGAAAGCGTGGAGGTAGCATGCTGAAATTAATATCAAATAACCACTTAAGCCTACAGTCCTGAAGCTGTAAAAAATCAAATTTCTAAGTCGATGCAATCAAAAGATACAGTAATTTAAAAGGTTGTTTCCATACAAATAGCCGTACTGTGAAAACCTTTCTACTTCCAGTTGAACTTCCTAGAAACTTGAACTTTGGTATGAAGGTAGCTCTTATAGCACAACCACTCAGAAAAATCTGAAAATCTTAATTTTTTATGTCTCTGTATATGTCAGAGACCAATAAAATGACCCCACACAGCGTATATTTTGCTTAGGAACAGGGCTCTGCTCATACTGGACAACTTTAATCTTTGTGCGGAACCCTCGTGCGCGAGTCCAACTCGGTTTTTTTCTGTGTATTCATGTTTTACAGTAAATGTGTTTATTGTTTTCACAGGAAACCAGTATCTGACGGCCTACGCGCGGACCAGTGCGCCGTGTGCCACGCGACGTACGCGGACTGGATTAAATTCTGGACGCATTACACGAGGTGTGACGTTTTTTATGAGCTGTAATTGGGTCAATCAACTTTACATTGCCACTCGTTGCCATGGAAATGTCCCCTGGGTAACTCGTCTAAAATAAGATTTTCTAATTCATCACTCCCCCGAAAGACATCCTAATCCTAATATTATAAATGCGAAAGTAACTCTGTCTCTCTGTCTGTCTGTTTGTTACCTCTTCACGGGAAAACCGCTGCACCAATCTAGATGAAATTTGGTAGGAAGATAGTTTGAATATTCAGGAGTAACATAGGCTACTTTTTATTAGGGAAAATTATATAGTTCCCGCGGGATAGCGATAACCGAAATCTACGCGGGCGAAGTCGCGGGCAACAGCTAGTTGAGAAATAAAAATGTTTTAAGTAAAACTTCTATTGCTAATTATATTTGACATTTAGTTACTCTGGTTTATGACATAATTTGGAACAGTAGAAAATTCATAGATGACGTTTCTGCTATGTTGTACTGCCTAGCGACGGTACTCAGACTCAACCTCGTATATAAACTTTGTTTAAATTGGAATAATCACTCTAGACCGCGAACCTAAAGAGGTTATTTGAATTTCGTCATAGTTTAAACAATAGAGGTTGAGTCAGAGTACCGTCGCTATGTATCTTATGCATCGACTTTAAACATTAAAGACAGGCCACGCACCTCTTTCATCATCATCATCATCACCAGCCTTTTTTACGTCCCACTGCTGGGCACAGGCCTCCTCTCAGAATGAGAGGGCTAGGGCTATAAGTTCCCACGCGGGCCCAGTGCGGATTGGGAACTTCACACACATCATTGAATTGCTTCACAGGTGTGTGCAGGTTTCCTCACGATGTTTTCCTTCACCGAAAAGCTCATGATAAATTACAAATGTAATTCCGCACATAAATTCCGAAAAACTCAGAGGTGCGAGCCGGGATTTGAACCCACGACACTCTTTAGCGCTGACAAAATGCGGCCTTCACTCATTAGCTGTCATTAGACTGACATGTCAAACTTCAAGGGAATATACCACCTGGATAATGAGTATGTTATTTACTTACGTGTGGAATGGGATTCCTTGTGCTTCGTTTTTCTTTTGTGTGTTATTAGTACAGTTCAAAAATGTGCACGACGTCATTTTGAGCGGTTGAAATTGTTGTAATTGGACAAGTCAAGGAGACATCACGGCGACCAAGTCACCGAGTAACCTAATCACCTATATTGCTTGTCCGCGCGCTGTGAAGGGGAGGCGTATCCGTCACTAAATATGACACAAGGCATTGAAAAATTCGTTAGGTACACCAACGTTAAGTATAGCTTAATTGGTGGAGCGTGGTACGGATTACCGAGGTTGCTGGTTCAAGTCCAGCTGCTTAACGGATTTTTCTTTGCATTGTCATTGTATGTTGACTACGGATTAGTCCGAAACATGTCGGGCTATACTCGACTGATATACGTGAGTGATCCATTTATTTCACTATGATTGAATCTCACGGTAGTTTCATGTTAAAAGTTCACACACATCATTGAATTGCTTCGCAGAAGTGTGCAGGTTTCCTCGCTAAGATTATCCTTCACCGAAAAGCTCGTAAATTACAAATGTAATTCCGCACATAAATTCCGAAAAACTCGTGCGAGCCGGGGTTTGAACCCACGACCCTCTGCTTGAGAGGCCACAGGTCTAACCACTAGACTATCACGGCTTCAGTAAATTCTAGTGAGGAGAATATAAAACTTTTCCTTTTCTTGCAGCGCCCACCTCCCGGACAACGCCGCCCCGCCGGAGCGCCACGAGTGTTACGTGTGCCGCCGCACGTACTTGCGGCGGATCACCCTGTACGCCCACGTGAAACAGCACTTTGAGACGGTGAGACTACAGCACGTCTTGTACGCGCGCCATCTTTCATTCCATTCTTTCATAGTGCCATTTTGTCGCTTGTCGCTCAGCACATGTAGCACGGCGCGCCGTTTTGTCGCTTGCCGCGCAGTGCGTCCCTTTCATAGTGACGGAATCAGTGATTTCACTAACAGGAAACAACCCTATTACTAACGTAGTCTTAAGAATACTAACACTGAGTCATGGTTACTTGAATAAATGAATATTACTATTAATCCTCAAGTTCAACAGCACCTTTTATTCAATAGCAAGTTGAGCATCTTCTTCTTAAGTACAGTCAGCAGCAATAGTTGCTAAGCAACCGAAGCGCTCACAATGATCTGCACAAGCTCTTATGTCTGTAACAATAGAGCCGAGCTTAGCTGAGCAACCGAAGCGCTCACAATGATCTGCACAAGCTCTTATGTCTGTAACAATAGAGCCGAGCTTAGCTGAGCAACCGAAGCGCTCACAATGATCTGCACAAGCTCTTATGTCTGTAACAATAGAGCCGAGCTTAGCTGAGCAACCGAAGCGCTCACAATGATCTGCACAAGCTCTTGTCTGTAACAATAGAGCCGAGCTTAGCTGAGCAACCGAAGCGCTCACAATGATCTGCACAAGCTCTTATGTCTGTAACAATAGAGCCGAGCTTAGCTGAGCAACCGAAGCGCTCACAATGATCTGCACAAGCTCTTATGTCTGTAACAATAGAGCCGAGCTTAGCTGAGCAACCGAAGCGCTCACAATGATCTGCACAAGCTCTTATGTCTGTAACAATAGAGCCGAGCTTAACTGAGCAACCGAAGCGCTCACAATGATCTGCACAAGCTCTTATGTCTGTAACAATAGAGCCGAGCTTAGCTGAGCAACCGAAGCGCTCACAATGATCTGCACAAGCTCTTGTCTGTAACAATAGAGCCGAGCTTAGCTGAGCAACCGAAGCGCTCACAATGATCTGCACAAGCTCTTATGTCTGTAACAATAGAGCCGTGCTTAGAACATTGTGAGCGCTTCGGCTGCTTAGCAACTATTGCTGCTGACTATACACCAATTTAAGTTAATATTTGTCCACAGAGCAAAGTGCTTAAGAAGGGGCCTACAGTTCGCCGCAGGAGATTGAAAAACGAAGCAAAAAACGCCGGGGCGGTGCGGGGGCGGAGGCAAAAAGCGAAGCGAAGGATTGTTAAGAAGCGCAGGGGAGGGGGGAAACAGCGAAGCAAAGAATTTATAAAAAAAGGGGTGCCGGAGACAAAGCCACACACAGCGAAGCAAAGAATTGTTAAGAAATAAAATAAGGTTCAAGAACTTTACTGTGGTTTTATTTGGTACGTAAAATTAAAAACTTTTTTTTTTCGGTTTTAAAATATTAGCCGAGCTTGGCGTTATTAAGACTAAGACTACTTTTGCCGTGTTCTTGCAATTAATACCTTAATTCGTGAGGTCTGTCACGAGGGTGGCGTTTTTGAGATTGATTAGTAGTCTGTGTGTATATTTGTGTATCTGTGACATTATTTAACCCTTTCAACGCCAACGACGCATACAAAAGTTGCCATCCACACGCTAAGTTGGCGTAACGTCAACGCGTACTTAAACCTCAAGCATACGTTCGTAGGTCGTTTGCAGCCAGACGCCTATAAGTGTTGGTGGCGTCGTATGCACGTTGGCTCATGACGCTTTTAAGCGTCCTTGGCGTTCAAAAGGTTAAAGCCGGCCGTAGTGCACAGCAAATGAAGAATTCAAGTCTCACGGTAGTTTCATGTTAAAAATATAGCTCTTGACGCCACGTGAGAATGCAGTTTTGTTTCTTCTATTTAAGCTGTAAATATTCTCCCACTATTCCCTCCAGGTAGGCTTCCGCTTGCTCTTGAGGTGTATGTACTGCACGTGCGACAGCATGGCGTGCTTCTGCGTGAACTTGGCGCCGCAGTACTCGCAGGCGAAGGGCCGCTCGCCGGAGTGGGTGCGCAGGTGGTTCTCCAGCGTCCTGTTCGCCTGGGGACGCAGCGGAACGTTAGACCCTATGCGACATAATCTACTAATTAACCGACTTCAAAAAAGGAGGAGGTTCTACGTTCCACTATGTATTTTTTTTATGTATGTACATCGATTACTCCGTCAATTGTAGACTGATTTTCAAAGTTCTTTTTTTATTCGAAAGGGTACACTCCTGAGGTGGTCCCATTGTCACCAAGTCATGATCTGATGATGGGATCCCAGGGAAATCGGGGGCAACTCTCAAATTACGGGCACAAGAGGCATTTCATCTTAGCCCTCTAGGTTGGCAACGCATCTGCAAACCGGAGTTGCGGGGTGTCTATATGGACAGTGGTGATCACTTACCATCAGGTGACCCACTTGCTCGCTTGCCTTCCTCGTTGTATATAATAAATAAAAAATAAATTATAGGCAGGTGTTTCGTATATTTTCTAAGGCTATTCAAGTATTTGCGTCCGGTAGTCAGCATCTCATGTTGATGAGCTGATGGTGGAAGGTACAACTCCTTAACGGTTAGGAGTTGGAGGATAATTCTAAAAATGTTAAATCAACATAAAATAGTGAAATATTTTTTTTTTAACAAAAAGTAAAACCGCCTTCAAAAAAACCATATACTCGTAGTATTAACGGGCAAGTGGGCCTATCGGCGGCTACCTACGAATAATAATATCTATGGAAGTGTAACTAAGCCCAAAAACGGATTTTTAATACTGTTGCTCAAAATGTGGTACTTTTCGTGGCAACGTATCGTGCGGAAAGTTGCATTTTTCGCACAAGTGCTTTTTACTTTACCAAAGCGTTGGTGGAGGAAGGCCGCGGAGTCGGCCCCGGCGGGTGGTGATGAGGCCGCGCACGCCTGTCCCACCGCCTTTGGTTTCGTTGTTATTTTATCGCAAATGTATTAAAAAACGTCGTTTGGCACACGTGCGGAAGTATCATTTTCTCTCGTCCCGAGTCTCAGGCACTTCGGGACTCGTGCAAAATGACATGATTTCCGCACTTATATCAAAAGTAGTATTTTAATACAGTTGCTCAAAAAGTGGTATTTTTTGTAGCTACGTATCATGCGGAAAGTTGTATTTTTCGTACTAGTGCTTTTTGCTTTTCCAAGGCGGCGGCGGCACCGGGCCGCCTACACCTTCCACCACCACCTTTGGTTTTATTGTAATTTTTTCGCAAATGTATAAAAAACGTCGTTTGGTACACGTGCGGAAGTGTCATTTTCACTCGTCCCGAGTCTCGACCCTCGTCTAACGGCTCGGGTCTAGACACCCCAGGACTCGTGCGTAATGACAAACTTTCCGCACTTATATCAAATAGTAGTATTGTAGCACTGACCGCGAAGCCTCGGCCGCAGATGTTACACAGCTTGTCTTTCTCGCGCCGCGCGCCCTCGTGCTTGAAGCGGCGATGGTCCAGATAGCGCGTACGGTTCAGGAAGTGCTGCGGACACGCCGTGAGGCTTATTTGATAACCCAATGACAGAGCCTAATGACCTAATGAATGAGGAAGACATTTTTGTGTTACATTTGACGAAGCCTCTTGCTGATTTATCTCTGTGCTCTTCTCATTGCTTGTAATTTGTGTGTGTATTAATTCAATAAATATTAATCAACTACCACTAACTAGTACTGATTGTGGTGTAATGGTGCCGCACGTGACGCGGAATGTCAAGGACCCGGGTTCGAATCCCGGGGTTGGTATTTTTCTTGTTTTTTGTGTACTGTTATTTTAGTGAGTATTTAAAAGTAAATATAACTAGTGGATGTATGAGCTGTAGACCTTGCGGACTCGTTTTGTTTCCTTAAAAAAAAACTAATCGTCAATAAAAAACATAATTATTAGATATGCAACGGATGTATAAGTGTGTGTGCGTGCGCTGTTAAGCTAACGTGTATCTGTGTCGTCGGAACGATTTTATTGTGAAGAACAGTAAAAGACATCCGGATCGCCATGGAGCCAACTTATATTAAAGTGTTAGAGCACCTGGCGCTTTTAACTAATAAAATTGACAAGCTAACATCATGTATCGAAGCACAAAATCGAAAAATAGAAGACCAAAAAGTGTTGATTGATCACATTAAGAGGGTAGTTGGAGATCTCCCACACAAACATCTAGTGAATGCAACTCCCGAAACTGCAACACGCGAGACAAAAAATGTGATCTCCGGAAGTAGGAAGAGCATTGGTGCACCGCCGCCCGTTGCTAAGGCTATGAATGTGACGTCAGAACGCTCTAAACGCGCGGCGAGAAGCAAATGATGGGTCAGCCCCCGAGTAAGAAGAAGACAACAACAACAACAACGACTGTACTAGCGACTGAATCGCCTGCTAATACGAAAGAAACCAAAGTGCCAACAAAGACTGTCGGGCCACAAAACACGCAAGAAGCGGAAATCATGAAGACAACGGAATCTAGTAATGAAGTACTCGCTAGTTCTGTCAACAATTGGACCACAGTAAAAAACAAGAAGCGCAAGCCAAGAACTCCCGTAGCCGTAGGATCAGGAAATGAAGATAATGAGCTTCAAACTGTCGAGCGGATTAAGTACCTACAAGCATGGTCTTTTAAACCGGAAACATCGAAGGAACAAATTGTCACGTTTCTAAATAAACTACAACAATCTGATGAGTATTTTGTTGAGAAACGAGATATAAAAACGACTAGGCACGCTGCTTTTGTTATCGGAATGCCCGAGAGTCTTTATGAACGTCTATCGTCGCCTACTGTGTGGCCTCCGGGCGTTCGACTATCATCGTGGTTTCTCGTGCGACCCCGCGAGCGGCGGGGAGCTGCCGCGCCTGCGCCGAGCGCCGCGCATCCAGCCGACAACCCTCAGTGTCAGTGATTCTGCGCCCGCACCGCCGCCGTTAACTCAAACGCTAATGTATGAAGCACCTTCACGTAAGGTCATTATTTGTTTACAGAACGTTCAATCGCTAAACAATAAGACAGATAAGTTACAAGTGTTGTTAAAAACGGATTTAAATTGTAATGTTCTGGCCCTGACGGAGCATTGGCTCACAGAAGACAAAATTAAGTGCATTAATTTAGATGGTTTTTATCTATTGTCCAGTTTCTGTAGAAAACAAACAGTACACGGTGGATCGTGTATATTTGTAAAAGATAACATTAAGGCTATTGAAGTGACCGACATACAAAAAATGTCAATAGAATTAGTTTGTGAGGTCTCTGCCATATAGAACTAATAGACGTAAATGTAATTATTTTATGTATTTATAGGACAAATTTAATTAGTACAGCTGAATTTTTGACTCAACTACACTTCCATCTTGGAGGAAGGATGCCGAATGCCCTCGCAGTCCTTGTAGACGGCACCAGCATAGAACAGGTCCACGCTACGACATTCCTGGGCTTCGAACTCGATGAAAGACTGCAGTGGGGACCCCACTTAGATAAAGTGTGCTCCAAGTTGGGGAGTGCATGCTTTGCACTGCGACGGCTCGCGAGGGTGATGCCTCAGGGTGTGGTCCGTGCGTGCTATTTCGCCACCGTTCACTCGCTTATACAATATGGCGCAGAGCTGTGGGGGCGCGCTACCGACTGGGAACGTGTCTTCCGTATGCAAAAAAGAGCCGTCAGAGCTATTGTACAGGTGAGCCAGGACACATCAGCGAGACCGTACTTTAAATCCTTACAGATTCTTACGCTGCCGTCTGTGGTAATACTGCAGGTAGCCACATACGTGCGCTGTAACCTGGGAGAATACGTGACCCGGGGAGAGGCGTGCGGGCGAGAAATGCGAAACGCCGACCGACTTGTGGGCATCAAACATAGACTCGCGAAATCAAGAAAACTGACCCACGTGATGGGTCCGACGGTGTATAATAAACTGCCTGCGCCAGTCATATATGCGCCGTCGCTTAGGTCGTTTAAACATAAACTCAAATGCTGGCTTGCCGAGCGCACGTTCTACACATTTAAAGAGTTCCTAGAATATACACCATAGCACAGTCAATGTGCAGGTTAATTCAATGTTACCTGATTTAATTTTTAATGAATTGCACTGTAATTAGACTATGTTTAAATTTCATATTATTCTTGACATGACCAGCAACAATAGCAAATTAATTTTACATTGATGTAAGATACTCTAAGTATTTTAATAGAAAATAGTACACTTATTTTATTTTAGTAACCTACTCTGTATATTTATATAGTGACATAATGTATAAAAACTATGAGATCCGACATGTAATATGAATTATTATGAATAAATAACTATGAACTATGAACTATCCGGTCATTATCCGGTATCCGGCCCATCCGGCCGAATATCGGATAGTAATTTAGTGCCTAATTATAAGGAGAAAGTTTGAGTAACATAAATATCAAGCCACAGAGTAATCAAATCATATAAAATTGCCTACGACGGCTACAACATGCCTACAAGTAGAAACACGTTGCAACCTGCACCGCCCATCGCGCACGCGCGCCATCGAATTTACTCCATTTAGGTATTTTAGGTAAAAAAGGGCGGCCGGATACCAGATAACCGACGGTTGTGACGGTCGGATATCAGGTATCCGGTATCCGGCCAAAGCACTATCCGTTGCAACTCTAATAATTACAGAACCCGCTCCTTAATTTAATCAGAGGCCGCTTGGTGTCGCAGTATGTGTGGACCACAGATTGTAAGTGAATAAGCTTGTAAAAAAACCGGCCAAGTGAGAGTCTCACTCCCACTTAAATAAAGGGAGCCCTACTTAAATATTTATTTTATTCTGTTTTTAGTATTTGTTGTTACAGCGGCAACAGAAATACATCATCTGTGAAAATTTCAACTGTCCAACTATCACGGTTCATGAGATATACCCAGGGCCGTGTTTTATAAAGCTAAAAGTTGTAATTTACAAGCGCAAGTCTCATACTAACAAAAGGTGATAAAAACTGCCGCTTGTAAATTGTATCTTGTAGCTTTATAAAACACGGCCCTAGAGATTTTGTATTAGAGTCCCGTTTCACCCTTTGGGTACGGAGGGTCGAGCACGACTTTACTAATGCTGCGTAACGTTACGGTTATCGTATCGAGATCGAGAAACCTCATACTAAATTTTGAGTTCCAAATACGCTCACGGGCGGGCGCTGTTCCAAACGTCATACAAACTCGACAACGTTCGTAAAGTCGTGCTCGACCCTCAGAACCCTAAAAACCAGACTTACCTGATCGCAGTCCTGGCAATAGTACTTGCTCTGCTTGCTGTGGACATGGCGGTAGTGGTTATTCATGTAAGTCCGTCTCGAGTATACATTACTGCACTCTGGACAGGGATATTTCCGCTTTGATCTGTACACGAGAAGGGATACATTACAATACGATAGGCACAATAATAATAAACTTAGAAAACTTGAAAAACCACCGACATCGTCATTTCCAAGTTCAATATTTTAATGACACTTAGCTAAGAACCATCTCGATTAAACTAGCTTTCGATTAAAAAAGACCGCATCGAAATTGGTCTATTCTTTCGGGAGCTACGATGCCACAGACAGATACACAGACACACAGGTCAAACTTATAACACCCCTCTTTTTACGTGTGGGGTTAAAAACATAAGCCATAAAGCAGGCAGACGGGAGGCGCCTTCGGCTTATCTATGCAATAAAAGGAACACGTCTACGCTCATGACAAAATTTGTTACGTTATTATAAACTCACACTAAAACAAAACTCACACATATGCCAAAAACACTCACACAATCAACCAGACATTGTGCATTTTTGGCAGAGGCAGAGCCTTAGGGGGCAATATTACTTATGTAAGGGGATTTTAGCGATTTTTCGACCCCCCCCCCCCCCCCCCCCCGGTGAGATATCGATTTGACTGGACTCTCCCTCCCCCTCTAATCTCACGTGAGATTTTTAAATATTCGTATTTTTAATTTATTTTTATACGACAAAGAAGGCAAACGAGCAAGTGGGTCACCTGGTGGTAAGTGATCGCCACTGCCCAATAGACACCCGCAGCCTCAGGGGGGTTTGCAGATGCGTTGCCAACCTAGAGAGCTAAGATGAAATGCCTCATGTGCCCGTAATTACACCGGCTGTCTTACTCTCCACACCGGAACGCAACAGTGCAAGCACTGCTGCTTAGCGGCAGGATTAGTTAGTAAGATGGTGGTAGCGATCCGGACGGACCTCGCACAAGGTCCTACCACCCGAAAAACCTACCTACGACTTGTGCAATACTATTTTTTTTCTCTATCTCACTCACCTATTTGCTCTTTCACACGCGTGCGCCAAACTGATTGTCAGATGTCTCTTGTATAATTTTTCGCTCTGTGAAAAATATAACATAAGTACATATCATTGATGTACCAAATAGTGACGGATACGCCACCCCTTCACCGCGCGCGGACAAGCAATATAGGTGATTAGGTTACTCGGTGACTTGGTCGCCAACAGCCGCCGCGCGGGTGATGTCTCCTTGACTTGTCCAATTACAACAATTTCAACCGCTCAAAATGACGTCGTGCACATTTTTGAACTGTACTAATAACACACAAAAGAAAAACGAAGCACAAGGAATCCCATTCCACGCGTAAGTAAATAATATACTCATTATCCAGGTGGTATATTCCCTTGAAGTTTGACATGTCAGTCTAATGACAGCTAATGAGTGAAGGCCGCATTTTGTCAGCGCTAAAGAGTGTCGTGGGTTCAAATCCCGGCTCGCACCTCTGAGTTTTTCGGAATTTATGTGCGGAATTACATTTGTAATTTATCATGAGCTTTTCGGTGAAGGAAATTCATCGTGAGGAAACCTGCACACACCTGTGAAGCAATTCAATGATGTGTGTGAAGTTCCCAATCCGCACTGGGCCGGCGTGGGAACTTATAGCCCAAGCCCTCTTATTCTGAGAGGAGGCCTGTGCCCAGCAGTGGGACGTAAAAAAGGCTGGTGATGATGATGAAAGAGGTGCGTGGCCTGTCTTTAATGTTTAAAGTCGATGCATAAGATACATAGCGACGGTACTCTGACTCAACCTCTATTGTTTAAACTATGACGAAATTCAAATAACCTCTTTAGGTTCGCGGTCTAGAGTGATTATTTCAATTTAGACAAAGTTTATATACGAGGTTGAGTCTGAGTACCGTCCGTGGTACATATACGATTTTTCAGATTTATCTAATTGATTATTTTATAAGAGCTACCTTCATAACAAATTTCAAGTTTCTAAGACAACTGGAAGTATCCTTTAGGTTTTGATACCACGGCAATATGTATGGAAACACTTTTTTAATGACTGTGTCTTTTGATTGCGTTGACTTAGAAGTTTGATTTTTTCTCAGCTTCAAGGGACTGCAAGCTTGAGTATTTGATATTAATTTCAGCCTGCTACCTCCACGCGTTCCAGAGAAAAAGGGTCTTGACAGACAGATAGAGTGATCATATAATGATTCTGTTTTTCCATTTGAGGTACCGAACCCTAAAAAAAAACCAGTCAAGTGCGAGTCGGACTCGCGCACGAAGAGTTCCGTACCATTACCTATAAAAAAAAAAAGCAAAATGATTGACAGCGCCATCTAGTGGCGAGTAGCGGTGGTACTAGGATTATTTTATTTTGTCTAAGAGTTAAGCTAAATGAGATAGCTGCTTAGTTACACTACTTGTCCATAGATGTCATTGTCTAAAAAAAAATCATGTCTGTTGTATGGGAGCCCCAGTTAATTACTTATTTCATTCTGCTTTAGGTTCGTTGTTATAGCGGCAAAATAAATATATCATTTGTGAAAATTTCAACTGTCTAACTATCACGGTTCATGAGATACGGCCTGGTGACAGTCGGACAGACAGACAGACGGACGGACAGCGGAGTCTTAGTAATAGGGTCCAGTTTTTTACCTTTTGGGTGCGGAACCCCAAAAAATAATAAATAAAATTCGCGAGCTCTAACTCGCTAACTTGAAAACGACATAACTACGACGCCACCAACGCTTATAGGCGTCCGGCTGCAGTGCAAATACGACCTACGGACGTACGCTTAAGGTTTAAGTCCGTGTTGACGTTATGCCAACTTGGCGCGTGGGTGACTACTTTTGTATGTGGGTCAATCAACTTTTCTTTGCCACTCGTTGCCATGGCGATGTCCCCTGGGCCACTCGTCTAAAATAATATTTTCTAAGGCACCACTCCATCAAACGTTAGGAGTTTCGACAGTTATATGCCAATTCCTTCATGCTTCATCTCCTAAGCATACAAATCCTGACTTTCAGGAGAGTGCGGTCTTAGAAAATCATATTTTTGATGTGTTACCCGGGGGACGTCTCCATGGCAACGAGTGGCAACGAAAAGTTGATTGACCCATGCGTCGTAGGGTTAAAGTGTGGGATACTCGCCTTGAACCGCTTGTCGCACTGCACGCAGTAAGCGGCCTCCGCGAACGAGTCCGTGTGCTGGACGGCGACGTGGTTGCTATACGTGGACGAGTTTTTGAGCGTCTTCTTGCAGAATGGGCACTCGTAGCCAAAGTGCCGTCTGCACAGCAACAGGCCGCGAGGAACGGAAGAAAGAAAGAAATGTTTATTTGCTAGAATACAGTTTGTTGTACAGGTGTGAGATGTTACAGCATTTCGTCCAGTGTATTCAGCCTGCAAACGCGCAAATTATTGAAATAATATTAGCAATTATTACCAAAATACCCATATGCCAAAAACAAAAAAAAAAAATCACAAAATTATTCCTAATTCTGTACAATAAGAACAATACAATAAAGCGGTCAATTTCAATATGTCAATAGTGCTCGAGGTACATTTGAACACTATAGAAACATCTATTTAAGAACCAGTCTGTGAGGGAACGAAACTCTGACGTCATTGTCATTCCACCACCATCAGCCTTGATTTACGTCCCACTGCTGGGCACGACCTCGACTTGGGCTATAGTTCCCAGCCCAGGGAACTTCACACACACCATTGAATTGCTTCGAAGGAGTGTGCAGGTTTCCTCCGATGTCTTCCATCAGCGAAACGCTCGTGATAAATTCCGAAAAACAAAGATGCGAGCCGGGGCTCGAATTCACGACCCTCTGCTCGAGAAGCCATAGGTCAAACCTTTCAAAACTTTTCTCTTTAATACGACAAGGAAGGCAAACGAGCAAGTGGGTAAGCAAGCGAGCTAACGCACAGATTCAACCAATCACAATAATTGAAATCCACGTCCGCATGTGGTAATGTGATTGGTCGATACTGCACGCCTCCGCTCCGCTCCGCGTCAATGGAAACGCACCCTTATACCGGGATTATTTAAAGTTTTCGTCCATGACCAGTGATCGGAATAGGTAGTGCAATTTCGCGGGACTTCGGTACGTAAGCTTAGTATGGATATAACTTGTAACCCCGGGACGACAAGACCTACCTTTAACGCATTCTTTAAGACACAAAAATAGACTTATTTTACCCCAATCAAATTTGAAAATCCATTCAGATAGTACACCTAATATGTCTGTTAAAATATACAATAAATTACCAAATAATATACAAAATGAGAACAATGAAAAAATATTTATAAGTAAACTTAAGCAGTTAATGATAGAGAAATGCTATTATTCAATAAAGGAATCCTTAGAAGATTTGCACTACCTATTCCGATCACTGTTCATAACTGAACTGACCGCAGATGTTTCTCGATCATGGCGCGCGTCCGGCAGCGCTTGCCGCAGCAATCGCACACGAACGCGCCGTGGAGCGCCTTGTAGTGGTCGTAGAAACGGCGGACGTTTCTGTAACGTTCAAATTAAAAGAGTTGAAATACCCCCGACATAGTCATTTCAGAGTTCAATATTTCAAAAACGGTACACCGATTTTAATAAGGCTTAGCTAAGAACCGCCTCGATTAAACTAGCTTTCGATTTAAAAAAAACGCATCGAAATCGGTACATTCGGGAGCTATGATGCCACAGACAGATACACGGCTACGCAGATACACAGCTACACAGATACACATGTCAAACTTATAACACCCCTCTTTTTGGGTCGGGGTTCAATAAAGCAGACAGACGGGAGGCGCCTTTGGCTTATCTATACACTACATTTTTTCTGCCACTTTACAATACAATACAATAATTAAATCGCATTGTTATTTAATTGTTACTTGCTGTGACTAGGAAATGCAATCCCGTATGAAGAATTTAATCCCGGTATTTATCGAGATTGACGATTCTTGGTCCCCGCTGGATCCCGGTATTTGCGGGATCCCGCAAGGCAGTGTAAGATTTTACGAATATACCATAATTAGTGGTATATTTAATGGTTTTAACTGAAATTAAATCAAATTTGTTAAAGAAACATTGAAACATTGTTAAAGAAAAAACATTCACGGCATTATAATAAGAAATCATGAGACGAACAAAACCCGGAATGGTAGACCACCTTTTTCCGCCATGCTTGATACTCTCTTTTCAACACCACTGTCTTGAATTTGGAAGTGATCGGTGATTTTACTCCTTTTTAATAAAATAGCTCACAAGAAGTAACCTACGCAGGCGAATCAGTAGTCGATGCACGGAATACATAATAGTAATAGCAGTCTCGGCCGTCGAAGCGGCAGTGACGGTGCCGGCGGTAGTATCTGACTTTGCTTCACGAATTCTCTAAATTACTTACTTAGTTTCGTATCAATTTTATTTTGCATTTAAATGCACATGCAAACCTCCTGTAATTTTTAACCGACTTCAGTAAAAGGAGGAGGTACTCAATTCGTCGGAATATTTTAATTATTGATTTACATAACTTGCACTTTGCAGTCTGTGGATGTCAGTCTTTAAAAAAGTACTTCCAAGCAGTAACAGTACTTGAAAACTCTTAATACACTGTTCCCGACATAATTATAAGTATTTACAAGGGTTCCCTTGTACGATACGCCGATTAAAATGTATATAAAATAAAGTTAAAAGTTTAAACCGCGTCACTTTTCAATCCCGCAAACATTTTCGACCGAGATTAGTCCCGCATATTACATGCGGGATCCCGGTATTTCGAGATCCCGGTACCCCGGTATTGCATTCCCTAGCTGTGGCTTATTTTTAAAAAGCATTTTTCAATAAAAATACATGCCAAGATTGTTTAGCTTCTTTCTAATGCTAAAACAAATATTCCGACGAATTGAGAACCTCCTCCTTTTTCGTCGGTTAAAAAACGAAGTATACAGAGAATAATCATAGGATTTGATGGCTTAGGACTAATTTACGGTTTTCGTTGCGTTTATTACAACACTGGAATTCAGAGTAACAATGATTTTTAACTAGAATGACGTATCATTCTAGTTAAAAATCATTGTTACTCTGAATTCGAGCAAGCAACACTCACTTGAAGAACAGCTCGCAAGCGAGGCACTGCACCATCCGATGGTGGTCGGCCACGTGCCTCCGCATGAGGCCGGGCGCGCAGCACCCGAACCCGCACGCGCGGCACTCGCGCCGCGCCGCGTGCCGCGCCACGTGCGCCTGCAGGGCTCCCGGCGGGCAGCGGCCGCGGCAGATGTAGCAGGCACAGCCTAGTGACTGGATCATTTTGGAGATACAATAAAAGAATGCATCTTTGGTCGGTACTATGTCCTAGCCTAGGGGAACTTTTTCAGTAGAGCTAGCACGACTGGCCGCGACTTTGTTTGTCGCGCGAGATTATATTATCCGTCCCGTTGCATTCTGAGTACCAGAAAAGGATGGGCAGTTCTTCTCGCGCGAGATAAAAGTCGCACTGTGAGTTGTGCTAAGCCTACAGATATATTTAAGTTTTAGTAAAGTAGGTACTAGGCAAAGAACCGACAACCGCTGGGGTACCTAAACATGTTCTTGAGTGGAGACCACAGCTCGGCAAAAATTTAAATAAACAAATACTGTTTACTTTACTTACCTCATCATGATACTTGTTAACGTGATTAGCCACCTTCTCCGCATCTTCATAAATCTCCACGCAGCCCACACATTTATGCTCCGCCTTCACAAATGAAGCATCCCTCCTCTCCAATTCCAAACTTTGCACCGCCTCACTAATATCTATAGGTATCTTTCTTATCAACAAGTTTCTGTGTTTTTTTAACTTTGTGTTCACAAATCTGTATTTAGCTTTTCTTTTTCTATTTCTTTTATCGTTGAATTCCTTTGATTTTCTATAATTTTGATCATCACTCTTCAAATGTTCCATGTCAGTCTTAGATTCTAAATCGACATTGGTTGCGTCTGTCTGTGGCTCATATTTGATCTCAGTGTCAGAGTCAAAGTTGTCAAAAGTGTCAAGATTGTCAAAATCAGGTTCTATCTTGACTGGTTTTAGTTCTTCTTGCTTATTTATTTTGAGTTCATTATTTCTTTCGGATGTACATAGTGTAGATAAAGAGTGTGGGAAAGGATCCTGAAATAAAGTATTCCAATGAGCTGCTAGTTAAAATCATAACATAACAGAGTCTTCATCATCCACTTTCTAAATGTAATGTGTACCAATTAGAAATGGGTGTTTATTTAATTTGCTGTGGTACATTATAAAATTTAAAATACTAACTAAATCTAAACTAAAGATAAAAAATCTCTCTCAGATCACCGCCAATGGGAAGGGTGCCCAGAAGGCTGGCAACATTGCCACGTTGTATGGCAATGCTGATTCGCTGAGCGAAGTATTGATTTGAAATGTAAGTTTACCTGTTTACTCATATACCAGAACTGCAACATCTTCTGGGCATCATTTGCTTTTCTAATAAACTTTCTGAATTTTTTCAACAGTGCCTTACACTCCCAGCATAAAAGCATGTTGGGAAGCATCTGTAAAGTACATGAAAAAATCTTAGAATTCATAATTTATTGGAATTTTTTGTTTTGCTAAAATATAAAGGGTGGTTTACTCTTGTTCTAAGTTGTACTCATGAGCTGGGTTATGCTGCTTAAGTATTTAGTTTAGTAATTTATCACTTTTAAAATCGATGAGACAAGTGGTTGGTGGAGGTGGTCCCTGGTATATTTTTTCAAATGATTCCCCTCTTAAATACAATATTTAGAAACACTGATGCAAAGGTAAAATTATTATAATGTAAACGAACGCAAAACTAAATTATACAGCAGTTTATTCTCTTTTATAAAAAACTTACCAAGTCCTGATTCTCAAAGAATTTGTAAAAAATATCCACATAATCGTTCGCTGTTGAGAGCGCCCTGTCTGTGCTGAGACAAACGTGGCAAAACGAAACTGTGCTGCAGTTTGCAAAGAATTCATTTTTAACGTCAATGTTATCCATTGCAGGACACTTATAGATATTTTTAATTGATTTACGAATAAATAAATAAAGTAGGAAAACCACAGGAAAACAAGTTTCAGAAATGAAATGACATTTGTCTTCGACTTCGATTAATACCGGGATGTTTGGGATATTTAAAAAAACGCTCGGCGTGTCGTATTATAAAACGTTTATAAACAGGAAAATACATCTCATTTTGACATTAGAAAAGAAATCTGTGGCTTCATGGACTCCATTTCCTTTGCCTATTCAGCCGTGTTTAGCGCTTAGCGGGAAAAATTTAATTTAGTTTTCAAAGATGAGCTCGCGAGGAGGTCTACAGCTTACAAAGCCACTAGTGGTATTATGCCAGAGGCTCTCGTGGCGTGAACCTGACGAACTCATTTTCTGACCAAATACTAAACGCAACGGCAAAAAATGTGGGTAATTTTGAATGTAGATATTCATTGGAGTACAATTAAGTGCGGACTCCCCCCTTAAGTTCTCTTTGTGAGCGACCCCCCTCTCATAATTGGACTCCCTCCCTCTATGAGAAACCTATACCTTAGCCCTTGTAAACGTAGTGCTTATATTCTTTTTGCCCTTGCAGACGTGTAGAAGAAAAATAATTTAAAGATTATATCCGCGTTACATCCAATATCCCCGAAATCCTTAGTAGAAATTGGACACCTTATTATTAAAGTTATCAAAAACGCCTACGGGGAGCCAAGGGTAAAAATAAAGAACACAAAATCATTGACTTCATTTTATTTTACAAACTAAGTAAAAGTAGCTTAAAAATTATCACTTTATGAACACGAATCGCGGTAGTGTACTCTGGCTAGCCTTCCTTCACCCCAAAATACATTTAATAATTGCTTAAATCTTCATTGCCGGGTAGATCTGGGAGGGGGCTGCCCCCTTTATCTGATTTCAGGGCGGCTAACCCCCTATGCCCCCCTCTCTTTGGGCCTCCCCGCGTCATCGCGCCTGTGTCTCGTGTTTTTTTCCCATTCACAGTACGGCCAGCTACAGAGGCAAGGTCTCTCGGCGTGGTTGCTGTCACCAGGACCCGCTCACGCGATCTGGATCTCCTCGCGGGTTGTCGGCAAGGAGTGTTTCACCCGTATGTGGTGCTTCAGGCCGCACTCGAAGCCGAACGCTGCCCCGCATTTGCACTTGTACGGGCGGTTGCCCGTGTGCTTGTTCGTGTGTTGCTCCAATTCACGCTTTCTCTAAAAAAAAAAATCTTTTTTTCAGCCTAGGGTATTATAAATATTTTTTAAAATTTCAAACTGAGAGACCAGAAAAATTAATTCTCGAACTGGAACTAGAGCCTACTAGAGAGCTTCATCAAAAAGGAACTTAACTTTATAACTCTCGTTTACAGTGTGTGTCTCTTGTTCTCTCTGCGTGCGTGCGTGCATGTGAGTGTTTGCGTGCTATTGTGCCCATGGGAGAGCTGATGTATTGAAATGAAATTTATTTATTTGCTTTAGACTTGGTACAAAAGCGGTGTTATAAATAGATGTTGTGCAGTGACATGTCGATCCGGGTATACTGACATGCGTCTCTCTTAGTCAAGTCAGGTGCGTGCTCATGTGTTGTGTTGTGTGTGTGTGTGTGTGTATGTGTACTGTGCGTGTCGTTGTGTGTGCGTGTGTGCGTGCTCACCTCAAACGTTTTCGCGCAATAGGCGCAGACGTAGTCCTTGCGCACGGGCCGGCTGCCGTGCATGCGTCGCTCGTGCTTTTTGCGGGATATCATCGTGAAGAAACCCTGCAAGCATGATCAGAATACTGAGAATCTATACTAATCTATATCTATACTAATATAATAAATGCGAAAGTAACTCTGTCTCTCTGTCTGTCTGTTTGTTACCAGTTCACAAGATTGAGGAATACACATAGGCTACTTTTTATTTGGGAAAATTGTATAGTTCCCGCGGCATAGCGATAACCGAAATCTACGCGAACGCAGTCGCGGGCAGCAACTAGTTATTTATAAAAACAACAAAAAAAAAAACCACGTCTATTGTATGGGAGCCCTACTTGAATATTTATTTTATTCTATTTTTAGTATCAACTAAAAACAATTTGCTTTGTTTATAGTTCATAAATATGGCCCTCCGCAAAGTAACGCCTGATTCAATAAATTATTCAATTCTTTTTTCATATATGACAAGGAAGGCAAACGAGCAAGTGGGTCACCTGGTGGTAAGTGATCACCCGCAACCCAGGAGGGTTTGCAGATTCGTTGACAACCTAGAGAGCAAGATGAAATGCCTCTTATTTTTAGTATTTCTTGTTATTGCGTAATTTATGAAACTTTCAACTGTCTGTCTGTCTCACCTTGCCGCAGATATCGCACAGGTACTTCCTCAGCCTCTCGTGGGCGGAGTCGACGTGATTCATCAGCGACGCCGAGTCCAGGAAGCCTTTGCCACACTCCGTGCACTGAAACCTACACATGGTAATAATATATCTATACCTATAAAACAGTACTGTGACCACAGACAAACCACCCTCTGGACACCAAATGTCAGGGCGAACGTTTCCGAAACGCATATGCTCATTTACACTTATAAATCTCTCTGGCCTCCAATCGCGACTCACTTTCGACCAGATGACAAGCTGTGAACCAATCACGACGCACTCCCCCGGCCCGCTCACCGCGGCTTTTTCGTAATGACTTTCCAAGTAAATTATAGAAGATGCGGTGTCCAGAGGGTGGTTGGTCCGTGACCGTGACTGATTGACAGACAACGTACAGCCTAAACCACTGGACCTGGAGAATTGAAATTTGGCAAACATATACCTTCAGTATCCTAGAGGTGCACTAAGAAGGGATTTTTCGAAATTCCCACGGGATAGGGAAATTTCGAAATTCCCGTGGACGCCATTCGAGAACCTTCTGACCCCATCGGCCATCAGTCCTGCGAGCAATGTGCCCCGCCCACTGCGGCTTTGCCCCGTGAAATATTTAAAAATGGTCTAGTTCCCAATCCCGTGAGAATTTCGAAAAATCCCTTCTTAGCGCACCTCTAGGATACTCAAGGTATATGTTTGCCAAATTTCAAGTCTCTAGGTCCAGTGGTTTAGGTTGTGCGTTGTCTGTCAGTCAGTCAATCACGGTACTGTTTTATAGGTTGTCACAATACGCAAGCTATTGGACATTAAAAAGTTCCGCCATAACCCGCTAGATTGCGCTTTTCCGCACTTAGGCGAATAATATTAATTTAAGTAGAATTAAAATTGCATCGGTTGTAAATAAATAAATTAACAACCGCTACTTACACTTGGACCCGGACAAGTCCTTAAACTGTGCCCATACTTACACTTGGACCCGGACAAGTCTTTAAACTGTGCCCACACTTACACTTGGACCCGGACAAGTCCTTAAACTGTGCCCATACTTACATTGGACCCGGACAAGTCCTTAAACTGTGCCCACACTCACACTTGGACCCGGACAAGTCCTTAAACTGTGCCCATACTTACATTGGACCCGGACAAGTCCTTAAACTGTGCCCACACTTACACTTGGACCCGGACAAGTCCTTAAACTGTGCCCATACTTACATTGGACCCGGACAAGTCCTTAAACTGTGCCCACACTCACACTTGGACCCGGACAAGTCCTTAAACTGTGCCCATACTTACACTTGGACCCGGACAAGTCCTTAAACTGTGCCCATACTTACACTTGGACCCGGACAAGTCCTTAAACTGTGCCCATACTTACACTTGGACCCGGACAAGTCCTTAAACTGTGCCCATACTTACATTGGACCCGGACAAGTCCTTAAACTGTGCCCACAAACACAAACACACACACACACACACACACATTTTTTATCCTTCCTTATCACCTACCAGCGCGCCGCGCAGTCTCGCTCATCTGCATTGCTAGCGCATGACTCATTCGCGACTCGTTTTGGCCGCGTGAGGATGTTTCGTTGCTCGGCACTATAACTATTACTGTTAGCCGCGTAATACTTAAATTAATGTAAATTCAATATTAAATTGACGCTTCTTTGTTCGTCCGTTAAAACATCACAACTGCTACACTTGCAAGTTATGTTACAATTAATGATTCTGTTCTTTAAGCCTATTACCCGAGACTAGACAACTCGTTAAAACGCAATGAACTTCGCTAAGGTAACGGTATCCGTGCGGTTAGGTAACACGTAAAACAAGCCCTTACCACTGTTACCCAAAGTTCTTCTAATCATTATAATTGTTGGAACGGTCGGTAAATTCCAACACAGACTCATTAATAAGTACAGCCTCGTCCTTCTTGGTAACTACTAGCAAAATACCTATGACATAAGGGTCAACAAGCTAATATTATTGTTCGACCTGCCTTGTAAGTAGATGAATGAATGAAGTTTTGTAAAGAGATGTATGAAAGTGTTATGGCATAGAGTTCTATATTGACGAAATTTGCACTGAGGTTCAAATTTCTTTCCATAGGGGGGATGTACTGTCACAATACGCAAGCTATTGGACATTAAAAAGTTCCGCCATAACCCGCTAGATGGCGCTTTTCCGCACTTAGGCGAATAATATTAATTTAAGTAGAATTAAAATTGCATCGGTTGTAAATAAATAAATTAACAACCGCTACTTGCACTTAGCCAACATAAAACACATAAAAAACTACATTACACACTACACAGAAACAATACGTTGGTATTCAAAATGAGAAGCACGGACACGCCCATGGGCGTCGCCCAATTCAAAATCTTTTGGTTGTCCGTATCCGGTCCCACTCAACCATAAAACCGCTTGTACGGCTGGGAGACCCTGACATTTCTCTACAACTCCTGAGTGGAACCAGCCAGCCCAGAACTTGGGCAACTACGCTACCCGTGGGAAATCTCTCCACCCACTACTGGTTTCTAACGGACCCCTGCCGACCTCTCGCAGCCTACTCAGAGGCTAGCCGTTGGCACGCTACGGTCCCCTTCACACCATCTCAACACCACGTCATCACACGAGCCCCCTGGTCACTCCTGGTTGCTCTACGACGCCTGCGCCCTATCTTCGCCGTCGCCGGAGGATCCAGACACCCGAGGGAAGTGTAGGCCACATTAGCGTGTAATCGAACCCAGTATCTTCAAAAGTGTCTTCGAACTCAATCCCCTGAGATTCTCTATTTTAATTGTCAATTTAGCCTACCGATTTTGTAGAAATAAATGTATTAAACTTGTAATTTGTTTCCTTCACAAAACCCTAGGTAGGCTACCTTAAACAGACTGTTTCCCCTCATGAAAACGGCCTGTGACAAGGTATAAGATAGGGTTAGTCTGTTAGTAAGTATAGGCACCAGGGCTTTAAAACGTTACCAAATTCACATTATAAATAACGTTACGTAACGGTAAAATCAGTACCGGTATTAAATCATAACGTTACTTCATAACTTATCATTATGGTAACTTTACCCATTAATGTTATTTTTATCGGTAATTTTACTTTACATTGTAGGGTTTGGTAACGTTACCCAATTCACATTATCATAACGTTAAAAAAGTAACACTATTTTAATCGGTATTGTTTGCCACGTTGCCACACCGCGTGGCGTCACTTCACTACTAGTACTAAGACACGACTTCACACGACGACGAAATTTGAGCGCTTTTGATTTTTTTCGCTCGATTAATATAATAACATTTCATTAACGTTACCTTTTACTTATCGTAAAATAACTTTAAACCGAGATAACGATACTTTTGATTAATGATCATGGAAAGTAAACTTGAAGAAGATGTGGCTGACACCATGTCCTTAAATATTTACGAATTATTTTTTATCAACTGTGTTTGTATTTAGTATGTGTATTGTATGTATGTATGTATATTATGTAGTAGTATGTTATAATATGGTTGGCTTTTGTATGAGTTTACGTATTGTATTATTATTTATTCGCCTTCACTATTTGTGATTATAAACGCACTCTTTGTCGGTCCCTTAAATTAACTTCTCCTCTCTACCGCTCAAAGGTTGACTGGTAGAGATCCCTTATAGGGATAAGTCCGCCTTTGTACCGTATCTCACTGTTGGTAACCTGTATTTATTTCTGTATTTTCTGTACAATAAAGCGTTTACTTACTTACTTACTTACTTAAACGGATTGACAAAGCCCATGCTTTGAATCGTTCTTATTTACATTCAGCGCCATCTACCTTGCTTGAGTGACACATTAGAACCGCTGTTTTGTTATTATTTGACCCGCTGGCTACGACCTTGGCGCCATCTAGAAATTGCCTGAATTTTAAGATAACTGCGGGGAACGATTCGAAGTATGGGCTTTGACACTCCGTATACTATCCTCCTTGCTTTTGATTTAACGATACATTTGAATTAACATTAACAGCTGATAACGTTACCTTTTTTTACCGGTAAAAAACAATAAGTAACGGTACATCGTTTAACGTTAACAGCGATAACGTTACCAACTTTTTATTTAGTATCTAAAGCCCCGATGGGCACCGTACCGTGGCCGCTGGTCCGAGGCGTGTTTCATGGTGTTCTTGAAATGCGCGCGGTACGAATATTTGTTCTTGTATTCAATTTTGCACTCTACGCAGAACGTCTGATCCGCCACCTACAAATTAAATACATTTGTATTTTTAATAAGCCCACTGAAACATGAGAAAAAAAGAAAAAAACCGGCCAAGTGCGAGTCGGACTCGCGCACGAGGGTTCCGTAGAAAGATTTTAACGCTTTTCCCCAGTGTTTTAAGAAGTTGAGTGTTAGCAGAGCCCTGCTCCTAAGCAAAATGTACGCAGTGTGGGATCAACTTATATTGGTCTGTGAAATCTACAGACAGACATAAAAATTTAAGATTTTGAGACTTTTTGGAGTGGTTGTGCTATAAGAGCTACCTTCGTACCAAATTTCAAGTTTCTAGGACAACTGGAAGTACCCTTTAGGTTTTCAGAGTACGGCAATTTGTATGGAAACCACTTTTTTAATAACTGTATCTTTTGATTGCGTTGACGTAGAAGGTTGATTTTTTCCCAGCTTCAAGGGACCGCAAGCTTAAGTATTTGATATTAATTTCAGCATGCTACCTCCACGCGTTCCAGAGAAAAAGGGTCTTGACAGCCAGACAGATAGACAGACAGACAGGCGGACAACAAAGTGATCCTATAAGGGTTCCGTTTTTTCCTTTTGAGGTACGGAACCCTATAAACAGAAAAATGTCAACCCCATGAAAAAAACATCATTCATCATCATTTGTCATGTGTAAATGAGATCATGAAATACATTTGGACAAACAAGTTTTTTGACATCAAACTACTTAAGACTAGATCATCGGACTGTTTCGTGGTCCTTTCTCTGAGAACGCTCGGCGGTAGCGTAACGAACACTGCCAAAGTTAAGACTATGAATCAGCCGGAAACATTTTCAAAAAATTCAAAAATTTAAAATTTTATTAAAAAAATAGGCAGTTAAAAGCTCTGTACACGTCATTTTTTGAGTCTACCAGCGCTTTCGGAAAGACCATGACTGCCAAGAAGAACGCGAAGCAAGGAACTTGGCACAAAGTCATTTTTTCAAATAATCGGGGAACATACATAAAAAATATATACATATATATATATATTCCGACGAATTGAGAACCTACTCCCTTTTTTGAAGTCGGTTAAAAACAAGTTGCATAGCTCTTACAACTTACAATACAATACATAATACATGGAATGACAGACAAGCTAGCTTAGTGTGTGCGTGTGTGTATGTATGAATATGTGTGTGTGGGTGTGTGTGTGTGTGTGTGTGTGTGTCTGTGTTATTACCGTTCTACAGTTCTTCACGTGCGCTTGCAACCCGCTATTGCCCTTGCACTCAAGCCCGCACCGATCACAGGTCAGCATCGGTAATTCCTTGTGCACCCGCCTGTCACACAACACATGCAATAATAAAAACTCAGATGCACATAATTTTGATCTAATTGGTATAATCTATTCATTATGACTTTTCGTAGCATACCGTGGCTCCAAAATCCATGGATCGTCATATATAATTTTCTAAGTCAAAGTCAAGAGTCAAAAAGTATGATGTAATATTAATATAATATTATAAAAATTTACAAGGACAAGGCTTTGCGAGTGGTCGGCCCTTGTGCGAGGTCCGTCCGGATCGCTACCACCGTCTTACCCGCTAATTCTACCGCTAAGCAGCAGTGCTTGCACTGTGGTGTTCCGGTGTGGAGAAAAAGACAGCCGGTGTAATTACGGGTACAAGAGGCATTTCATATTTGCTTTCTAGGTTGGCCACGCATCTCCAAACTATGGGCAGCGGTGATCACTTACCATCAGGTGACCCACTTGCTCATTTGCCTTCCTCGTCGTATAAAAAACCGGCCAAGTGCGAGTCGGACTCGCGCACGAGGGTTCCGTGCAAAGATTTTAACGCTTTACCCCAGTGTTTTAGATTATTCAGTGTTAGCAGAGCCCTGCTCCTAAGCAAAATGTACGCAGTGTGGGGTCATCTTATATTGGTCTGTGAAATCTACAGACAGACATAAAAAAATTAAGATTTTGAGAATTTTCTGAGTGGTTGTGCTATAAGAGCTACCTTCATACCAAATTTCAAGGTTCTAGGACAACTGGAAGTACCCTTTGGGTTTTCGGGGTACAATATACAATGACAATGCAAAGAAAAATCCGTTAAGCAGCTGGACTTGAACCAGCAACCTCGGTAATCCGTACCACGCTCCACCAATTAAGCTATACTTAACGTTGGTGTACCTAACGAATTTTTCAATGCCTTGTGTCATATTTTTATTTGGAAGATCTCTCCTCAGCGCCATCTATGAGTAGCTTAATCAAGCGGCTCACCCACTACGGAACTTCTACAGTTACGCATTAGTGGCAAGAGATGGAACTATTTTCTGAATCAATGAAAATAATCGTTTTATTGATTATTTTTGTTTTTATTTTTATGAAACATTCATAGAATGAAATTCAATATACAATGACAATGCAAAGAAAAATCCGTTAAGCAGCTGGACTTGAACCAGCAACCTCGGTAATCCGTACCACGCTCCACCAATTAAGCTATACTTAACGTTGGTGTACCTAACGAATTTTTCAATGCCTTGTGTCATATTTTTATTTGGAAGATCTCTCCTCAGCGCCATCTATGAGTAGCTTAATCAAGCGGCTCACCCACTACGGAACTTCTACAGTTACGCATTAGTGGCAAGAGATGGAACTATTTTCTGAATCAATGAAAATAATCGTTTTATTGATTATTTTTGTTTTTATTTTTATGAAACATTCATAGAATGAAATTCAATATACAATGACAATGCAAAGAAAAATCCGTTAAGCAGCTGGACTTGAACCAGCAACCTCGGTAATCCGTACCACGCTCCACCAATTAAGCTATACTTAACGTTGGTGTACCTAACGAATTTTTCAATGCCTTGTGTCATATTTTTATTTGGAAGATCTCTCCTCAGCGCCATCTATGAGTAGCTTAATCAAGCGGCTCACCCACTACGGAACTTCTACAGTTACGCATTAGTGGCAAGAGATGGAACTATTTTCTGAATCAATGAAAATAATCGTTTTATTGATTATTTTTGTTTTTATTTTTATGAAACATTCATAGAATGAAATTCAATATACAATGACAATGCAAAGAAAAATCCGTTAAGCAGCTGGACTTGAACCAGCAACCTCGGTAATCCGTACCACGCTCCACCAATTAAGCTATACTTAACGTTGGTGTACCTAACGAATTTTTCAATGCCTTGTGTCATATTTTTATTTGGAAGATCTCTCCTCAGCGCCATCTATGAGTAGCTTAATCAAGCGGCTCACCCACTACGGAACTTCTACAGTTACGCATTAGTGGCAAGAGATGGAACTATTTTCTGAATCAATGAAAATAATCGTTTTATTGATTATTTTTGTTTTTATTTTTATGAAACATTCATAGAATGAAATTCAATATACAATGACAATGCAAAGAAAAATCCGTTAAGCAGCTGGACTTGAACCAGCAACCTCGGTAATCCGTACCACGCTCCACCAATTAAGCTATACTTAACGTTGGTGTACCTAACGAATTTTTCAATGCCTTGTGTCATATTTTTATTTGGAAGATCTCTCCTCAGCGCCATCTATGAGTAGCTTAATCAAGCGGCTCACCCACTACGGAACTTCTACAGTTACGCATTAGTGGCAAGAGATGGAACTATTTTCTGAATCAATGAAAATAATCGTTTTATTGATTATTTTTGTTTTTATTTTTATGAAACATTCATAGAATGAAATTCAATATACAATGACAATGCAAAGAAAAATCCGTTAAGCAGCTGGACTTGAACCAGCAACCTCGGTAATCCGTACCACGCTCCACCAATTAAGCTATACTTAACGTTGGTGTACCTAACGAATTTTTCAATGCCTTGTGTCATATTTTTATTTGGAAGATCTCTCGTAGTGGGTGAGCCGCTTGATTAAGCTACTCATAGATGGCGCTGAGGAGAGATCTTCCAAATAAAAATATGACACAAGGCATTGAAAAATTCGTTAGGTACACCAACGTTAAGTATAGCTTAATTGGTGGAGCGTGGTACGGATTACCGAGGTTGCTGGTTCAAGTCCAGCTGCTTAACGGATTTTTCTTTGCATTGTCATTGTATATTGAATTTCATTCTATGAATGTTTCATAAAAATAAAAACAAAAATAATCAATAAAACGATTATTT